>OY720675.1:156000676-156420676 GCA_963170755.1 Amphimallon solstitiale | reverse complement strand
ACTTAATACATTTATTATCCAGATGGACAAACTTGCACAGACCAGAAAAATCCGTTTTAACATAATATAAATCTGAAAAAAAAAGATATTTAAAAAAATGTAAGGTAATGCTTTTGTATATGAAAACAGTTTGAGAAGAGGGAAAGCGCTACTTCCAGTCTGAATCTTGAATTTTTTTATACAAAAATTTTTCAAAAAGAAGTTTTGAATACCTTCATATTCTTAATGTAAGAATGCAAAAGTTGCTATTTTTCGATACGAGTATAAGGCCTACTTCCGACGGGAATTTCGAAAAGTTTTATGGGAACTTTTTCTGACTTTTGAGTACGCGTGTGAAAGAGAGTGAGAGAGAGAGAGAGAAAGAGAGAGACATTTTTTAAAGACCACTTTTTCGGTATCAGGGGACTTCAAAACGTGGACATCTACAAAAATCTCGAGGTCGAAAATTTTCGTCATCCCAATACTTCCTTATACTACGTATAATAAAGTAAAAGAACAAGTGTATCATATATTTTTGGTATGCAATTTTATACCTTTTAACAATTAAACATTCTTAACATCCTTCCAGTAGATACAAAACTCATATCTGGGAATTCTTTCTTTGAAAAAAAATATAAAATCACCTTTTTTACAATACTTTAGCAAATTAGTATCACCAAATTACTCTTGTAACTGGAGAAGCAAATTATTAACCATATTCCCGTGGATTTATATACGAAAAGCGGTAAAATATTTTAAAAATCTTTTATTAAGGGTTATGTAGGTTCATTAGGGACACGTTTCAAAATCATTTTGAAATATACAGAGTGATTCAAAAATGTTGCGGACCAAAGTTATGAAAATTTAAACGGAGGACCTGTATGTTATGGTATATTTTGATACTATAGGCTAACTGAAGGCCACTTACTGTTATATTCCCTAAACCTAACTCAACCTCTTTTCGAGACATTTTACTATTTTTGAAAAGGTAGATCAAAATTTAAGAGCCATTTCTGTCTTACATATTGGAGCGAATTATTTTAAATTGTATTTATTTAGTTTACTCAAAGCATTAGACTTTAAGATAAGTTAATGTTGATATCTAAAAATTATACATGGTATTTAAAAACAAAAATTTTAACATATTTATACTGTAATTTTAAATGTTTTTAAAATTGTATTAGAGTTTCGTTTCCTATACCTATCTCTTATAGTTTTTTTTAGTAATTTATAATTTTAAATTTTCAAATAGTAATTTCTTACAATTTATTTATCAAAAGGCTAATATTTATTAACCTAACGGTTTGATTGGTTTTATTTCACAATAATTAAAAGACGTCATAACTAGGTAAATAACAAATGCATACTTTATTAAAAAAATAACTTAAGTAGTAAAAGAAAACCAATGTTTTAACAAGTGCTCGAAATGATGTCCATCTGCTTCAATGCATAAACGAATTCTTTCTTGAAAGCACTGTTTAACTCTTATTAAAATATTTAATATTTTATATAATTGTGTGAACCGCCGCGTCCTTCCACCTATAGGGATATTGCCTATCCAATTCATTTCTATCGTTTACCTGAAAATGCGCTGGCCGCTGCACCGTCTAGTTGTAACCACATTCTTTGACGAACATTAGGTGGTATATTTTCCACACGTGCAGGCAATTGTTTCTTAAAAATCGAAGAAACATGGCGCCGTTTAAATGACCAACACAGAAGAACGGACCTAACACTAGCGTTCCAATTATTCCACCTCACACATTGACAAACCGTTTCTGTTACCTATCGAGAGTTCTTAAAGATGCGGATTTTCGTCACTGTGCTAATGAAAATTATGTGTATTGACTAATCCGCTATTTTGGAATGATGACTCATTCGAAAAATGTACAAAGTCTAAGTAATTTTCATTCTTCACTAAACTTTTCCAGAACCCATAAACAAGCACTTTTGGAAGTAGACGACACGAGTCGTCTACTTCCAAAAGTGTCTGGCGTGATTGAATACGATACGGGGAAAAGTTGTTTTTTTATAATTGTTCCGATGCTCCGTCTGTTTATTCTTGTCGTTTCACTTATTTTCGCCGACTTATATGCGGATTTTCTACCGGAGATTCGATAACAACAAAAACAATTTCTTCATTTCCCGTAATTGGTCTTTGCCATACTGGTTTCTGATACCACACATTTCCTGTTCTTTGGAAAACTTGCAACAAATTTTCTGATAGATATTTTTGAGTATACACTCCTGGTGCTAGCAAGCAATTTTCGTCACACTCTCCGATTACTAAAATCACATCCACTTTTTTGTTATTCAAACGACGACGAACAGCGATGATGTCTTACTAGTATGTACTGTCACTGTCAAGTAATGTATATAGTTCAAGTAATAATAACACCATTAAAGCCTACTTTTGAGAAATAAATTGCAAGAAATTAGTCTTTGAAATTGAAGAGGTAAGAGAACTAGCAGAAAAAAAAATAACTGCCTACCTAATACATCGCAGTAGGCAAAAACCATAGTCACATGAAGAGAGAGAAAGAGCCAATTGCGAAATTAAAAGAATAGAGCAAGACTATTAGGAGAAATTTTGGAAGGACCTAGAATACGACTTCTTTGGACTATAAAAACAAGTGTGGAAACAAATCAGAAACCAAAAAAGAGAAACCATGCTATTTATAGAATCAAACAAAATAAGCATACAAAGATGATTTTCTAGATGCTTATGATGATGAGAGCGATAGGACGCAGAAAGAAAACAACGATTCCATGGTATACAATGATATAATGCAAGTCGAAAAACCATTAAAACACTGAGGCAGAGCAAATCGACAGAACTGGACAGGATGAACCACGAGCTACTGAAGTATGGCGGCAATTCATTAAGAAATAAACTCCATAACCTGTTGAACAAAAGCATTAGAGTATAATTTTTAGATATTAACTTTAACTTTTCTTGAAGTCTACTGCTTTGAGTAAACAATAAATACAATTTGAAGTAATTCGCTCAAATATGTAAGCCAGAAATGTCTCTTAAATTTTGATCTACATGATCAAATATAGTAAAATATCTCGAAAAAAGACTGAGTTACCTAGGTATAGGAAATATAAAAGTACAGCCGGACGAAGGAGTAAATGCAGGTAAGAAATTGTACCTAATATACTGAAAAGAAATACATATATAGGAAACATACTGCACTTCGATGTGTAACGTTTGACAATCTTTTCGAGATTGCTCGTGCTTATCGTAATATGACAAGAATCCACTGCGCACCTTGTGGCAGGGGCATCTCACCGGCCAACTCTCGCTCTGTAAGTGGCTTTAATTTAGAACTATATCAAAAATTGTAGCTGTCTAATATATAGCTTTTAGTATTTTATGTACATTGAATTTTTCAGAAAAATATTAATAAGCCGAAAACACAGTAGCAATTTTTATACTCTCTTTTACATGGGAGGTGTTAAGAATGTATGCACGGGATATTCTCTAATTAAAAAAATCTCTGTTTGCTCACACAATAGTTGAACAATTTCTATTCTTCCATACAAACCATCGTATATCGAATAAATGACCCGTTTAGCACTTCTTGGTTGATTCGATATAACGTAAAGACGAGCATATTCAAACTTGCGACACATTCAACAACCCATCTCACAATTTCTCTTTATTTGAAATTGCTTACGATTACCCATATCACCTATCAGTGAATTCAATGTATCCTGTTTTCGAGACGTCTGCAAAAATTGCAATTTTATATTAAGTTTTTGACATTTACACGGAGGCATTTTGAATTGTCTGTTTTCTTTATGCATCGTTACACATAAATCAAATTCGGAATTATTACTGTACATTTCCATAATGTTAAAATGAATTTCACATATTTATCAGGGAACACATTCGACCAAACGTTGGTAGGGTAGTTTCAAGCACTCGTTGAATGTGTCCCATGATTATTTTACTGTATCCTAGAATAGCTTAACATTTTATATGGTTAGAAAATACAAAACAACAAAAGTGATAGGCTGCATCTTGATGAACGTAGATGTCATTTAGAAGTCTAACTTTATCGAAGAGGTGCACAACATTTAATTTCGAGCGTGGTATTCTTCGTCCCAGGATTCAGAATTTGAAGAACAAGTACTCCCTAATCATTTAAATGGATTATATAATGATGACTGTATATAAAAGTGGTCCGAATACTGAATATTCGACCTATTCCAGTAAATACAAATGGAGGATTACTATGATTTCACTTATGATTGAATATGTCCCTGTCTTTAGCTAAATGTGCTCTATCACAAGGACAGATTGAATCATTTGTAGAGACTTTTAAAATTATTTTAAACTCATAATAACTCCACTTCAAACTGGTTCTAAACACGACAATTTAAAAAAAAAAAGCCGAGCACTATCGGCCGATCGTACCCTCACTAAAGTCCAAAACCTCAATATTTTCCCTACTGAATAGAAAACCTGGACTTTGTTTAAATTGGTTGAATATGTTCCCGTGTCCACTACAGTGCCAGATCATTCTTTTATCACTTTGTCACGGTGAAAGTACCCGAATGGTCTATAAGCATTCGAAGGGATGTTGTACATATCTGCAGAGATAAAGTGGCACTGTACGACAATTATGTGTGCAGATATGTTTTTGATTGCACAATATCTTATACATACCGTAGCCGTCAAATTTTAATTTCGGTTTATACTTCTATCCCATGCAGAAGGTGACCTTATAATATGCAGCGATGCCTGCTTGCTAACAGTGGTGGGAGAGCAACGCAGTGTCGGGGGACCCTCACGCCTTACATTTCATAGGAAACGTTTGTCGAGTGTACTGTCTTGGCAGCCTCGCTTATGTTTATCTTTAGTTTATTTCGTCGCGCTCTTTTCCTTTTTCTACTTTCGTATCAGAAATTAAAATATGTCGACTACGGTATAACGTTCCTAATATTTGCATAGATATATGGCTAGGATTTACTATTTCGCGTCTGTCGTGCAACTTAAGTTCATGCTTCCTAGCATTCGTCACGAAATAGGGAAAACTACGGAAAAAATGATCTGAGAAGAAGAGGGTACCAAAATCTCATGAGACACTGAGACAGGCATGCCAAATACTAAGACACTAGCCTGACAATACCTGCGCATATGTAAAGTGCTACTACAGCGATTATAATATTATATAATGCACCAAATAATATTCAATTATGTTCTAAAGTTGATCTTTTTGGGAAGATACTTAATTTGAAACAAACCTATAATGAGATGACTCAGTGTCGTTTTATTTTTGTTGTGTATCATTTCCGCTTATCCATATAAGTACATATATAAACAAAAACGTTACCTACTATTATATCTACACACATTATTTTTGTTTGTTTTACTTAATACCGATTATGAGACTGGAATTTTACAAAATTAGTTGGTAATACACAGGTATATTCTAAGTAGAATACCAAAAACATATTTTTTTTACTTATTAACTTTGTCATCATATAAACAGAAGAGTTTAGTGAAACAATAAAATTTCTCCTTGTATCTAAGTACCTCATAATAAAGAAAACAATCAAAATGCCTTACCGTTATAAGCTTATATGACAGGAAATATATGCGATTGATTTAATAAAACCTAAAAGTGGTACAGTTGCTTACAAACATTTACTTTTAAAATAATAACGGTATAGTTTCTATTTTTGGTTATACAGAAGCAAACGTATTTTAAGCGACGTTCAACGCGCACACACCACACAACACAAACTGCGACTGACAATGAGGAAACTCAGAACACGACTGTCACATTTTAAATCGGGTCAACGGTGATCGTGAAAGTATAGGAGGAATTCGAACGCATTTCATTAAATGTCTACTAATAATTCCTAATTTAACAAAGATTGGTTTAAAATGGAACCAAACAGATTTTGAAATGTTAAGACGTTAAACATATGTATAACATATTTAACCTGTATCAAACATTGTCTCATTTAGGAGTACAAATATGTCTAGACATCTGTAGATGGACGTTGTAATCAGAAGTGACCCTCACCTTGAAGAATAAATTATTAATTCCACCAGCACCACCGTAAAGACAACTGGCGGGCACTTGCCCGGGGTGACGATAATATAAATGAAATGTTGATAAGTTACAGCTTCTAACAAAATTAAAATACAGTTGTGAGTTGATAATATATCGGTATATACATACATATATAGATCTACTTCAATATTTACAAACAAATGAATAGGGACAGTATTTACATAACGGGTATTCGTAAGTTATTGATTTACGCATTGCGATAGTTTATATGTTATTAAATCGGCAACTTGGAAAGATTTCCTTCATTTGTTTTACCGTCAGAGTCGTGCCTTAATATTGAATATGCAATATAAATTTCATTTTATATGATCATTCTTTCTATATACCTACAGGTGTCCAGACCATGCGAGGACGGAAGATTACGACTTCATTATTAAAGTTAAAGAAGAGTGTTTTAGACAAAAGATGTAGCCACTCCTAAAATACACATTCTGAAATTATTTTCAACTATACAGAGTGTTGCGTAAGTGAGTGACGATACAAACTTGTGTTTTTTAAAATAGAAGACCCCATATTATTTATTTAGATGCTACTCTTAAAAAGAAGGACATGGATATAAACATGTGTAGGGGTATCTCTTATCGTTGTAGTTTTATTCGCAATTTTGTGTCTCAACATGTCCGACTTTGTGGAGACTCCAAGACGAAACCTGAAAGAATTTTTGAGATCTGTATAGGAAAGAAGTTTTCCACTTTCGTCAAGTTTAATAATCTATAAGCAATTTATTTATTTTTAAATAAATGAATTTGCAGGAATAACAAACACAAAATTAACATTTACACTTTGCTTTTTAAATAGAACACCTTGTATATTTTTCTTCTAAAGTACAGTATTTTTTATAAGCTTTTTAATGATACCATCTTTACCGTATCCACACTTAGTATTTTAAAACTTATTAACTCTTATTATTAATAGAATAGTCTGTACAACTGGATCTATGAAGCAATTGTTTGAAATAACAGTGACCACAGAATTGTCATTCCATCGGGCAACGGATACTCCAGTAGTCGAATCAAAATAAAAATCGAATGAACCTCTTTCTTTCTTATCAAGAGATTTTACGGTCTCGAGAGGACATTCCAGTGGCAAAATATCCTCTTTCTTTCAAAACAGTAAATAGTTTGTAAGATGAAAAAAAAATTCGGTGCTGAGAGGGTGATTTTACAACACTTAGAAGACTAATAATAACGTCAGCTCCTAATCCTAATTTACTTTTGTCGGTTCTAGCACCTCCATACGGAATGAACTGATACAGATAGCCCTCAAATGAACAGAGACACCATAGCTTGTACCCAAACCTTACAGGTTTCCCTTTGATAAACATCTTGGCTGAATGCCTTCCATAGTATGGCACCATCTCTTCATCAATGGATCAGTTATACGAAAATATTCCGAACTGCAAGTTTCATTGGTTTATTATTTCAAAAAGCGGCCGAACTTTGAAAAATTTGTCGCTTTTATCCAATAGGCCATTATCGGACAAATGTAAATTTCTTTTTATGTCTCGAAATCTGTTCCTACTCATACAGTTTTTCACTAATGGAATACTCTTATCTCTGCTTTGCTCCAATATATATCCATTTGTGGAAGCGAGTGGTAACCAGTAAGAATCATAATCCCGAGAAAATGTTTCAAATCTGTGATCGAAATAAACATGAACTCGTGTCTGTTGTTGTCATGAGCATATTTTATAGAATAATCTACAATGAGTCTCAGAACTTCATTGTCAAAATACATTTCAAATACTTCGAGCGGACTTTTCCCTTCCACAGCTTCTCTCAATAGAGTCATATCTTTGTTTTCATTAGACTCAGGCGATAAAGAATATATTGGATGTTTTTTGTGTTCCCACTTTGGCCTCTCTTTGGTATTGTAGTTAGATCTCTTTACTGGTCTTATGTCCGGAGCGCTACTAGTTGTAGCCTCAAATATGCTTGCGCCTTCCTCCTTACAATCCACTTTGGTTGGTATTATTTCATAGGTACCTGCAACATCATGAGCCAATTCGTTTCCATTGCCTAAAAAATAAATTACAGTAAAAATCCACCTTATCGTAAATATTCGTCCATAATGAGAGCAGTCCGCACATCCAACATTTCATGGGTAGTCACTGATTTATGTGTATACATTTTCTAATTATTTTTATCGAATGAACCGTTGAATTCTCATAATACTCAATAACTGAAAAAGTTACCTGTAAGGTCGTTGTCATCAAAATACACTTCGTCAGTTAGATCATCTCCTATTGGCGGTATTATAGCGACGTCTATTTCACTATCAGTTATATTTTCTAATTCCGCTTCCAATTCGCGTAAAGTGAGTGCTCTTCTAGGATCATTTTTCCACTTATTTTGACTCATTTTATACTTACAAAATATAAATCGCTGTGACACCAGCCAATTCCAGTAACAAACTATTCGGATTCGCACGCGCTGGACGCTAATTGCACCCGTAAGACGAAACAGGTTTGAACAGGAATATGCTAGAGAGTCAACCTCTATACCGCCAACGTTGCGTATATGCAACATTAAAATTACCTAGATTTTTCTCTTAGAAATAATTGTTTTCAAATAAAGAAAAATTACACCGACATACAGCTCAAGGTTCAAAATTTATAAACCATAAATCAAAATTGAAATTTTTTAAATAATTCGCAAAAATAAATATTTTAAAGCAGTGCCGCGAAGCCCACCGAATATTGTTAAATTTAATACATTTTAGCAAAATTTGTAATAGAAATTTCAGTAAGGCAAAAATGATTTAGAATCCTTCAAAACCTGTTAGAGCTGTTGCCATTTGCAGCAAATAATAAATTATCAGCAAGTGTTATTAATGGGTTAAAAATAACAAGATATTAATATTTTCTGGATCAAATGTTTGTTTTCTGATCACCCTGTATTATTTTGAAAAGTTTATAATTCCGCATTTGAAGTAGTATACTTTCCAATATAATAATCTGTGTATGCATTCAATTATTGGGAATGTAGTAACTAATGAGTAATAGCCTGCAGCTGTCAATTTTTTTACAAAAATTGAAATACTTCGAAAGTGGCTAACTTCAGAGGCAAAGTTTATTAGACCAACTAGCCTTAAAATTAAGTCGGAAATACGAATCAATCATAAAAAATGGGGTATTCCATTTAAAATAAGGAGGCCGATATCCATTTCCGGTGTAACCGAAAGAAGCGAAAATTAAAAACTACTTTAAATCGAAAGAGTGTAACGCGAAACTAATATTTGCGAAATTTCAAAACGTAACTCTTATTAGTTTTCTATATTGTTCTAACGAAATCTCGTCGTAGTATACCCTGTATAAATCACTAACTTTTGGTAGAGATAGTAAGCACTCGTTTTTAGATGGGCATGTTTTCAACATTGATAAGTTTTGTAAAATAATTTTTTTTTGCGTTGAGAAGGTAGTCATATCTTCCGTCACGAATTCTTCGTCTCTATGACTTAATTTTTAGTAGATATTTATAGCTTCTGTTCGTAAATACTTAATTTGTTTTACTGAAGCATAAGGTATGATCTTAAAATTGTAACCTAGAGTAGCGACTTTAAATTCTTTAAAGTCAGTCTGTCGTAAATGACAAACTTTAAATGTTTTTTTTTTCTTTACTTGTGGGAGTAATCTAACTACAGTCAGTGGACTAAATATATCTTTTCCTTTAATGTATTTCTCCGTTTGACTCTGTACATTATCTATTTCTTGCATGCTACTATGACCAGGTTTTTATCACGTTCCGCTTTTGTAGCATCCTTAGATGATGCATGTATTTTAAAACGGAGACGCTCTTCTTCTGTTAAACTCTTGGTGTTTTCTTTTATTTGAAACAATTCACAAACGTCGCACTTCTCTTTCTTTGGTTTCAGAAATTCGACGTTAAATTTATAATTAAATGTATGTCGGTAGAAACTTTCTTTAACAGGTACAATATTTTTATCAGCACACCATTCCACATAGAGATTGTATAGTCTTGATAAATTTAAATAAACATCAAAATATTCCGCAAAAAAATATGTGCATAATTAACAGAAAGTAATACAGTGTAACATCTCACCATCTTTCTTAACGCAGATTGATTAGGATGAGTAGCTTGACTGGCCTGCGTTAAATTCGTTAGGCACTCATTTATCACTTGACCAGGAATTTTTAAAGTTCTTTCTTCCCGACGTTTAATATTTGTAACCACAGTAGCTACTTCCACACTTGATGCTGACGAATTATGGCTGTGTGTGTTAATTTCTTTAATAACTTCTCCTCCTTCAATATGAATCCTTGATTTGCAACGACCCAATTGTTCACATCCCCAATTTTATGGATTCGTCCACTTTACTACACTTATCGAATGTGTATAAATAAACACCATGACAAAACTTCTCTTTTCCTCGTTTGAAATGGAAGCTGGCACTTCCATTTCAAACGGTCGACAGGGACAGGTACCTACTTCACGTCCGTACGACAGCTAACAAGAAACTGAACATGTCGCAATTCTTTCTGTATTTATCATTGCCGTTATCAGAAATTCATTAATATAGGTAACAAACACTTTCAAAATCTCATGTTTACTTCAAAGTAATTGTAATACGGTCCTGAAACATTTCGTTTCTCTACTTTCGCCTGCTCGAACCGTTTTTTATGGACGGGTAGATTATCTGCGGTATTTGCTATTGTGACCGACGCGACATTAACTTATATACAATGGGACTAGGTTGTAAACACTAAGTAAAACTGGGTACACTACACAATTATTTGTATGGAAATTTTTCGATGGCGATGAAACGGTCTGGCGATGAATCGGCCAGCGATGAACTGGCCGGCGATGAAACGGGGCCGGCGGCGATAAAGAGTCCTAGACCGCTAATCTTATGCTACCAACACATCATAATAATAAAATGTCTATATTTCACATATTTTAACCTGCTAATATATTTTTTTTATTTATACATAACATTGTTGTTTGGCCATTAAATAAATGTTTCTGCTATTAATTAATTAATATTTAAACAGGTGTTTGAGCAGCTCTTAAATTAACTTTACATCTTCTTCCATCAGGCAATATCGAAAGTCTACTATTTAATTTGATCTAATATATTTTCTAATTGACTATTTGCTTTTACTGCTTTGAAGTGGTTTATCAAATTTAAATTTAATGCTGGAAATTTATCCAAGATTGGTTTATCCAATTGCATCGTAGGGGTATTGAAGTTTATAGCTGCCAGCTTTGGTATACAGCTTTTAATTGTGTTACTAATATAGGTATTTTTGGACCAAATAATAAATAATTTTGTAAAAAAATAACATTGAGTACAAATGTAGTTTACCCGTACCTACAACAATTTTTTTTTTCAATAAAATTTCAATTATAATATGATATCGTTAAATTTTCTTTAAATGGAGCAACAAATATCCATATGTTGTCTTCTACAAGTTTCATAAACTTTGTTGAATATATCGTTATTCACAGTTTTTAGGAAATCTGTCTATTGCCTATAATAATGACATCTCGCAATCATCTCCTGAAACTGATATGATTTGATTTTTATTTTCCTATATGAACTCATGATTGTTTAATTTTATATTAATGTTATGTGACCCTTTTCCCTTTTATTTACTGTAATATACGGATGTTTTATGTTTAACATATCAATTTTTATTTCATGAGCTTGAATTGTTATAGGGGTATAGGGGTAATAATGGAATACTTAATACACAATTTAAATTATTATTTTGAAAAGAAAATATTGGGCTTGATAATACTTAGTGATATATTGGTAGAGTCTTTTTGTCACTTTATCGATAACTTCAATCCTTCAGGTACGTATGACACTATTTTTGATAAACACTGTTATAGGTGTTATTTGCAATGGGTGTAAAATGCCCTTTTTGCACTTAAGATGATATCGATAAGAGTATGTGTTTCAATTTCATATTGATCAATAATTAAGGATAATAGGGAGATATGATTTTGGATTTCATTTTTAATTATACTAGAATTTTTAATTTTTTCTAAAGCAAATGTCATTGCGAGTGTTTATTTAATTGTGTAGATAATTTTTCAATTTTTCGTTATGCTCTAATTAACCTACTGTTGCATTCATATTTTCTAAAGTTCATTTAACTACGGAAGTTTGTTTGGGGAATAAATTGGTTAAAGTGCTTGTTTGCTTATTCAATCAATCTATTGATCATTGAATGTGAGATACTTCCTTGCAATTTAATGTACCAAATAACGTTTTTGAAATATCACTTATTATATTAAAATATTCTCTTCTAACTCTATGGTGATTAAGTACGGAGGATATTAGATGGGTTTCTAAATTTATTTTATTTAATACTTCTTTAACATTTATTGGAAATTGTTCACCTGTTTTATTTAAGGGGGCTTACGCAGACGTCACGACTAACTGCCGTGAGGTAGGACGTAAGGGGGTGGCGGCATAAGCTGGACTTTAGAAGGTTTTGTTAAAACAATAGAACCGCTTTAATGTTCGAAGTATCAAAACGAGATTTAAAACACAAATAAACAAAGGCTCAATGCATGCTCCACAGGAATTAGTTTTTAAAATAAAGTTTCTGAAACTGTGTTATGCTGTTGTAAATTTTGCCAATTTTGAGAGTGAAATGTAGGAGTAAATTAATTTGAATTATAAGAAAGTACTCCCAACGAAGCCTTAATTAATCCCTTGTATTCAATTTAATGCAAAAATATAATAAGTAAACAAAAATTTCTGCTGTTTGTTTTATTTTAACGAAAACCTTACATCGGCAGAATTTACATTAGCGCTTATGGCGCCACCCCCTTACGTCCTACCTCACGGCAGTTAGTCGTGACGACGTAAGCCCAAAATTCAATTAATGAATTATCCCGGCCCCAGCTGTTCTTATATTGCATCGTAAAAGGCCTAGAAGTATACGAGAAAATTCTATCGACAATCTCGATAGCCCGGGAGCCTTTCAGAGAAATTCCCGACTTTCCGTCGGTTCGCATACATACGTGTGTGGATGATTTATTACCTGTTTACGAGTACGTTTCTTGTCGTCGCCTGGAGGTCTGCTTCTTTTTGTGCGTTTGTTTCGTTACAATATTTTTTATACCTAATTATTTTCAAGTCTAATGTGTGACACTTTTAGCAATTATTTGAAATATGTACCGTGCTTTCAAATACTTTCGTCGTTAGAGACGATCATGCTTTTTTTTAATGGTCGGTGACAGTGCACGTAATGACACAATCGCATAATTTTGATAGTTACATACTTAATTACTTAAAAAACAGTTCACTTTAATGATGTAAGATTTTGAAGGAACGGTATTACACCTACCTTGATGTACCATAATACCTACTATATAAAAGTTTTATCGTTAGTTTCGATATTAGAATAATCAAAATCATCTTTTTGTACTCGCCGCCTATAAAATCACATTTGGCGCACTTGTGGCTCGACTGGGAAATACGTTTCCTGGTTGAGGCGACTGTCAAAATTGAAAAAAACATTGGCACTTTGGGACATTTAAAAAAAAATCTAACTTGGTAGTAATAAAATTTAGTCTATAAAATGCTACTTCCCTCCACTATTCTTCACTAAAAGTTGGGGAAATAGGAGTAATAATTAAAAATTCATCGAAAAAAATTGTGGCGCCATCTATTTGACGATATTTTAAGCGACATCTTAAGCAAGATTCACGCGCCATCTATTTGTACCACATCGACATTCATATTGGCAGTTCGGAATTGTTTGTATTTAAACCAAAAAACGCAATAAATGTACTATAAATTTATAAATATAAGAATAAATACCTCATGTTTGCATTGTGTAAGAATATAATAACTTAATTTTAGGGAAAGGTGAGTAATAGTTACGTACATGAAATGCTTAAATTAATTAGGTAATCTATCTTAGGTTAGGTATGATACCAATGACATTAACCAATAATATTTTTTTAATTTAATGTTCGTACAAAAAATATTGTACAAACCACTTGCGTGAAGACATCTTCCACGCATTCGCGCAATTAAAAGCACGAGCGACCGCAGGAAGTGCGCTCATGCGGGAAAATAGTCTTCCCGCACTTGGTTCGTAAATAACTATTTCGTTATAAAATAATAAATAATTGTACTTCAAAAATTGCAAGACTTCGATCTGTTGTAACAATTTTATGCATGCGTTTCGGGTTTTCTTTAAATTGCTTTGCTAACCCAGCATTCATCTTCATATAGGCACACAATGAGCGAGAGAGAATGAAATATCACGGGTGAACATACTTACTGTCGCGTAGCAATCTTATATTAATTGATTTGTTAACGTTTTTATTTTTACGCAACAGCAAAATCAGAAAACGTTAACCATCTTACACATGTAATAATAATTGTATTCATTTTTAAATCTTAATCTGTATATTTAAAATCTAATATCAATTACCTAAAATTAAATCTAGAAGCAACTTATTTACTATCAATGCATCCTTATTAAAAATACCTAATCTTAATGTGTAAATATTCCCATAACTACGCATCGGCGCTTTATCATTTTTTTTAATTTAAATTAAATCGGCAGCCTTCACCACTTGTCACGTGCTCTTTCTCTATTACTTAAACTACAGTATATAAATATACCGTAGTCGTCAAATTTTAATTTCGGTTTATACTTCTATCCCATACAGAAGATGACCTTATAATATGCAGCGATGCCTGCTTGCTAACAGTGGTGGGAGAGCAACGCAGTGTCGGGGGACCCTCACGCCTTACATTTCATAGGAAACGTTTGTCGAGTGTACTGTCTTGGCAGCCTCGCTTATGTTTATCTTTAGTTTATTTCGTCGCGCTATTTTCCTCTTTCTACTTTCGTATCAGAAATTCAAATATGTCGACTACGGTATACGAGAGGTACTTATGTGACTTATTATACATGGGGGTAACTCACTCCACTTTAGTATAATTATTATATGATAAAATCGAGAGCTGGTTTGGAAGTAGTCTGTAACGATGTGAATTCTCTCTCAAAGCACTTCAGTAAAGAAGATTACCTGATTCTCTTTGGTGGCGCAAATAACATTGACAATTGCTATGATAGTAGTAGTATTACTGAAATGGTGAATATATTCAAGCTATTCATGGAAGCAACGTCGCATACAAATATTATTCTTTTTACAATTCCGTTTAGATGTGATAACTTGCAATTGAATGGAATAATTGAACACATCAATTTTAGAGGATATGATATATCAAAGCGCTATGAACATGTGGAAGTGTTTTGTATCAACCGGGTGATTACAATATCGGAATATGCAAAAGATGGAATACATCTAAATATGAGAGCGAATAAATACATAGCTGGGTTGCTTGCGGAGATGATGGGCATGCCTTGTGTTTGCCGTGATGGGAATATGCTAGAGGAGTTTTTCAGACAGCAGGAGTGTCATGGATTTGAAGATCCAGACAAGCCAGTTCCAGGGGTGATGAGGGATTCAAGTAGTTTTTTAATAAATCGAACACATCAAGACTTTCATAAAATATACAATATAAATTTTTGATTAAAATGTTCAATGTGTAAGTAATAAAGTTAATCAGTTTGAAGTATTTTTTAGTAACAGTGGTTTTGATGTGTTCTGTGTCACAGAATGCGAGAATGACTATACCGGGTTACCGCTAAATAGGTACCAGGCTATACGAAACTGAGGAAATACATATAAGTGTCTAACTGAAAATCAAAAAAGAAAATTATTTGTAACTCATAAAAAATTTCTAAATGTTTAGGGCCAAGATGTAGTTAAAGTCGATCCATAACTTTGTTTATCCTATACGCTTTTACGTAAATACCACTAGTAATTCCGTTTTAACGTTCTTCCAAAAAAACGTTTTTTTGTTGTATGGGCACTATTCATGTTTTTCTTTCACTGAAGCATGAATATTTCTTACATCTTTTTCTTTTTCGATCTTCTTATAAAGTCTGTGCAATTTTCATCAACATTTATTTTGGTCTCCAGTCTATAAATCTAACAAGTATTGGAAAAAGTTTTATTTCCTTGTGATTGGACCCATCAGTTAAGGTTGAACATATAAACATTTTTCCAAATTACTGAGGCAAGCTCTTAAAGCGTAAGGCATAAAAAAATTTAGTATTTTTGCTTCGGCCTTGGTTGGCGCACATGTAAATTTAGGGTCAAAAGCCTCTTGAAGCAGCTTGGACGTACATCTATAGACCTAACGCTATAGTTGTGGTAAATAGTTTGGTATGCAAAAATACCTTCTACTGTTTGTTTGAAGAAATTATTTAACGGTGAGGTAGATGCAGCAGTAGAGTTTGACATTTATGTTTAGTACTATCTATATTAAATTTAATATCTGTATGTCCAATATGGTTTATTGAAAATTTTGGAGAACATATATTGCACCGTACATCGGCATCGCTTACAGTTTTTCAATAAATAGGTATTCCTTCTGTAGGTCTTCGTTCAATGTACACTTTCGTTTTTTAACCATTACTAAAAAAATCAATGGTAAAAATAAATAATAAATTAAATTAAACTGCAATGAAACATACACTGTACCGTTGATAATTAAAAAATATATGTATATATTATAAATTCAAATCACTTATCTTACGCTTGTCTTCCCGGTTCGCAATCTACACTACTTATATAAATACATATATGAACAAAACTTTTACGTTCTCACACTCTGTTTTTCGGGACAAATGCTATAAATTCGGGACCAATAAATGAGATGTAAAGAATCGGGACAGGAACTGAAATTTCGGGACTGTCCCGGTAAATTCGGGACGTATGGTCACCTTAGATTACTTTACAAACATTGCCTCGAAGACAATCAAATGAATGTAATATGGAAATATTACATTCATATGAGATTGAAGTAGAAAGAGCAATTATCCAATTAAAATCAAGTGTCTCAACAGGTTATGATGAGATTTCCTTTCTAATTATCAAAAATACATAAACAGTGTTACTACCCCGCCTACTTTTATTATAAGTAATTCCTTGAGCTCTGGTGTATTTCCGAATAACTTGAAGCTTGCCAAAATAATATCTATACACACGAAAGGCGATGAAAATCTTATACAAAACTACAGCCCTATCACGTTGCTTTGTATATTCTTTAAGGTTATCTAGAGGATAGTTGCCGATAAGTTGTTATCATTTCCTAACAGATGAAATGTCTTAAATGAGAATCAATATGGATTTAGAAAGGGAGGTTCAAACAATGTCTATAGAAACGTCGATGTGGGCAATGAATGTTTGGCTATTTTTTTTGAATCTGAGTAGGGTTTTTGATTGTGTTAATAACAAACAGTTGCTGGAGAAGTTATACCGGTATGGTGTAAGGGGAACATCCTTACAATGGTTTAGAACTTATTTGAAGGAGCGAATGCACTATGTACAGGTCGGTTCATATCGATCGCGAGAACAGCCTTTAACTTCTGGGGTTCCTCAATCACAAAGTGCTCGGCCCACTATTGTATATAGTATATGTACGTGACGTCCCCTCTAAAAAAGCTTTACTATTTGCTGATAATACGATATTTGTAGCCTGCGATAGGAAAGACAACGTGGCCGCACCAGCGAACGAAGAACTGCGGACCCCCCCCCCCCTTATATTTTAATGAAAATGATTTGCATCTAAACTCATGTAAAACAACATTTATTAACTTGGACGTATCAAATAGAGAAAAAAAGTATTGTTACTTAATTAAAACTAGTGAAGCTAATATTATTCAAAACGGTAAAGCAAAATTTTTCGGTGTAACAATCGACTCAGGATGTAACTGAGAGAACCATATTAACGACCTATGCAAGACGCTGGGATCGGTGTGTTTTGCAAACCCATTAGTGCCTGAATTTTTTTTTTTGCAGTTTTCGGTTAATTATGAGAAAAAAACGTTTTAAGGGGACTTAAATGAAATATTTTTGAAGGATTTACTAAAACATTTATTTTCAAAAACTCAAAATTTAGTGTAACATATATGTAATGCTAGGCTCTTATGATAATAAATTTGGAAAGATTATCATTTCTTATGAAATGCGTAGTTACAGTCCAAACAAATACCTACATCACATTTTGAACACATTGTTCGCGTACTAGAATTGCACTGGTCACCAGCACAGCGTCTTCTCTTCTTGTCAGGAATGTATACTAGCAAGTGATCTCGTCCATCATAACGCAGATGGTCTGGTATTCTGTTTCCAGTGGCACTTTGTTTTGATGAGCTTGGTCTTCCAGCATTTTGAGGGAGATTTTCAAATTTTTGTAGGTAGTACTGTGCTATGTTTCTTCGAAATGATAGTTGGGGTAATTGCTGTTCATGACTTTTCTTATATAAAATCCAAGCATTATTAATTGCGGCATCTAAAAGAAAAGTAAAAATACACCACCACCATTTGCGAGACCGAATTCCTATCCTGTAAGCAGCTATGTTCTGGTCCATTAAATCAGTCCCTCCCATGTTATTATTGTACTGTCCTATTAGATCCGGTCTGGAAACATTTACGTACTTCTCATCTCTTTACTTGACCTGTGGGTTTTAGGTACTCCAAAACAAGTTGATGCCGCAAAAACTACGTTGTTATCCTTCCACTTTACAAATATTACTCCATGATCTTTATCGATAGATGAAATATAGGAACCTCTTTCACATTTTTGCATGGACTTTTTTGAAATAAGAGGACATGTACTTGGTATGCGGTCATCGCGAAAAGTTCCAGTAACATGATATCCTTGTTCACGTAAAAAATCAAATAATGTAATACTAGTAAACAGATTGTCAAGATAAAAATGATATGGATATTCTGGATGTGATATATCTGATATCATAGATATAAGTGGAGCCGTACATTTTCCAAACAATCTTTCATTTTGCTCATGGGTAGTGGGACTCTTTCCTTGATAAATGTCAAAATTTAATAGATAGCCATCTTTAGTGTTCAGAGACCATACCTTGAAGCCGAATCGGATAGGTTTGCCTTTAATAAATTGCTTGCACCCATGCTTCCCATAATATTTAATCATAGCCTCATCAAAGTCAAGATTTTCCACATGTACAAAGTGTTCTTTGAAATTTTTCTGCAACAAGTTTATAAATGGGCGTAGATTATATAATTTATCTTCTTTATCGATATTTGAGTTATCAGCACAGTGAATGAATTGTAAGATTTGTTTGAACCTATCTCCTCTCATAGCCTTGTACACTGATACATTCCTCATATCCGTTCCAGAGTCCCAAAAGAATTTGGTAGCAGGTTTAGAATCATAACCACTTACAATTAAAATCGCAATAAAGCAACGTATGTCATGTGCAGTTATTTGGGATCTGGGCGGTTTCTAAAAGCAGCATATTTTTGTGTTTCATCTACCAGTAGCGTTATGACATCTGTATTGATAAATTTCTCAAAAATCTCTATGCACGACATATCTTTTAAATGATTGTAGCTCGGTTCTTGAAATTGTCGGGATGCCGATTTTATTACATCACCGTCTATCCACGTGATATTTTCTTTTAGTTGGATTTTTCACCTTACGTTTTCCGAGGTAGCTAGTGCCTCCTCTGATGGACTGTTTTCATCGTCTATTGAAGTAATTCTCGTTGAATTTGAAAGTTTAACTTCCACTAAAGCACGAAGTTGCCGGCCACTCAAATTGTCGAAGGTACCGCCCTCTTCCTCCCCGGAATCTTCATCAGTCAATTCACTCACATGCGGAGGTTCTATAAAAATTTCATCTACTTCATCATCATACACCATTTCAAGGGCTTCTTGAAGGGTAAGGCCACGTCTATAAATATAAATTGTATATTTAGCTTTGATTCATCAAAAAAAAACCTCAGCGACCCACTAAACAGTAAGCAAATAACAACAACATAATAATAATTTGCAATTTTGTATTCATAAGAGTCTAGCGTTACATATATGTAACAGTAACAAGTCCTACATTATAAATATCGTTGTCTGGAAAATTTTCAAATCATACATAAAATACTTAATTACTTAACTATTAAACTATACATATGTGAAATATTTTAGCGTTACATAATGTACATAAGCTTTTATAATACTTACTACAATCGAAAGTCATGTTCCATGTTGAAAAATAGCAATCTGCACTTTACAACTCCTTTGTCGAACCACGTGTGCAAATGTACCTACTAGCCAACGCATGTGTTATTGGAAAGTTTGTAGCTTGTACTACACACAACTGCCGCCATAAATTCGCTGTTTGTATTACTGATTGTTCAAGACGGGTAAGAAGCGGCCTGTATAAGTGTGACATATATGTAACGCTAGGCACTAATGGGTTAAAACAAATGAAGCAGTCAGTGAATGTAGATGTTTTAAAAAAGTACTACTATGCAAGTTTTCATTCTTTAATATCGTACGCTACATTAGCATGGGGTTCCTCAAGTGAAAGTGAGACGGTCTTCAGATTACAAAAAAGAGCAATACGGAACATGGTGGGTGTAAGTGCGGAGACGTCATGTGGGGGTTACTTCACTAGGTTAAATATTATGACGTTCCCTGTATATTTATTTACCAAATATTAACTTACGCCAAGCAAAATCTACTCCAATTTGTAAAAGTTGGTGATCACCATGAATATACTACAAGGCGGGGTGATGCTTTGGAGGTGCCCAGACACAGATTGTCGATTTATAGGTAAAGCCCACAGAACTTGATGATAACTGCATACAACAGAATCCCTAAAAATTGAAAAGGTCTACCATTGGAAAATTTCATAGTAGAGTTAAAACAGCTACTGATTGCCAGATGCTATTACTCTTTTAGTGATTTTGAAAATGAGCGGCGGATCTTATATTTGCATATCTAAATTGTTTGTTTGTTATTGTTGTTGTATTTTTTGGTATCAGTTAGTTACTTATACTGATGTTATATTTGTATTGTTTGATTTTTATATTTACATTTATGTTGACTAGTTCTATACCATTTTTATGGTCAAATGAACGAATAATAGTATATTAAAATACAAGTTTCATAAGACACGATTTTTGCGCACGCGTTCAAGTTTAGAAAACGAGCCGCTAGGCGAGTTTTCTAAAGAACAAGTGCGCAAAATGTCTTATGAAACGTGTATTTTATACTATTTTTTCTATTTCGGTTATTAAAAGTTCAAAAAAGCTTAAAATAAGAGACATGTTTTGTTCGAATATTTTAGAAATTTTGCTTTTTTGAAGTTGGTTACTCTGATTTTTAAGTAGAACGTTTTATTTAAATATTTGAATATCGGTGGTGCTATATGTAATTGTGTTTAAAATTCAGACTGATTTATACAATAAATTATTTCAAATTATCAGCAAAAAGGACGAAATAAATAACTGTACGCCCCCAGAGATTCGCAAAATAGCAGAAGATAATTTACAAAATCTTTCGTCCACAAATTCTCTACATATGTATCAAAACAAACTTTTATAACAGTTGTACTATTCAACATGGTAAGTAAATGTTAATAGTAGCATCCGAAAACTTATCATCCAACTCTGCTTAACAATTTATATTGCTAATTAGTAAGTGAAATGTTAGCATGTGTGCTTTTTATTCTGTGTACAATTTTATTGCACATTTTTGTTATTTTAAAGGCTTATATTTTGACATTTAAATACGATTTGGTTCCATTTTTTTTGTTACCAACTTCAAAAAAATAAAATTAGCGTGCGATAAAGTAATACTTTATGCAACTAAAACGGGTGTCGTAAAGTGAACTTTATAGCACCGGAATAGAAAAATATTATTATTATTATTGCTATGGTATATATCCATTTGCGAAATTGCGGTAAACATCATATCGGCGTAAAGAAAGATGTTTCATTTTTACTTTCTTATACCTTTTATTAAGAAAGATTGTGATGTATAGATGTTGGCGTTCTCTGATAATAAAAATGTAGTTTTTGCAATCATCTCTCCCTCTCTCTCTCTCACACACTCTTTCTCTCAGATAGCGACTAAAGCAGAAAATCTGGCATAATTATCCTCTGAACTATTAAGTTTAAACAAAAATACAGACAAATTTCTAAAAAGTACAGTACTCCCACGTAAATTTGAAAGAAACTTTATAAAAAATATTTAAAAAACGCACGTCAGTATTTCACTATACAATTACCTTTAACAACTATACAATACAAATATATTCGTTGAATTAAATACCAGTAAAGAGTCTAAATAAGACGTCTAACATTAATTGGAATACTTTTTCTCAACATCTGGTCTAATTGGAACTGTGTAAGGGTAATTAAAAGGTGTATGTAACGGTGTTAGCGCAAAACTAGTTCCGTGTTCACAACTTCATCAGTTTAAAAATTTGTCATTTACTGAGTAGTGAAATCGTAAGAATAGAAATGTTAGGTTTGATTGTCTTAGTCCTTACGTATTACAAATTAAGCGAGTGCCTAGTGTTTAATTACAACACGACTTATATTGTGGGTTATAATTTTGAGTTTAATAAATTAACTGAGTTACCTTTTTACAGTTAAACTATATCAAAAGTCGCAATTATCCCATTGAATTGCATACTATACAGACAAATGATGGTTATATACTTAATATACATAGAATACCTTTTAATCGTAATAATATAAGTGGTACAGGAGTTGTATTGCTAGTACATGGTCTTCAAGAATCCGCAGAACATTGGATAATAAACGATAATAAAAGCTTAGCGTTTTTATTATCAAATTTAGGTTACGATGTATGGATGTTAAATAGTAGAGGTTGCTATCATTCCATAAATCATGCAACAATGGACAGAAGCAATCCCAATTTTTGGGATTTCAGGTATGTAGGTAGATAAACTGGATATATAACAATGACAGTAACTTTATTTTTTAGTTGGCATGACATTGGAATATATGATCTTCCAAAGACTATTGATTATATTTTATCTGCAACACGTGCAACGAAAATATCTTACATTGGACACTCGCAAGGTATATTTTAAATTTTCAAGGTTAGTATATTCTGTGCTTATTAGTTACATTGAATATTTTCTAGGTGCAACGTCGTTTTTTGTATTAACTTCCCTGAAACCACATTACAATGATAAAATTAAAGTTATGATTGGATTAGCTCCGGCGGCGTATATGTCTCATGTACGGAATCCGGTTTTCAAAAGCTTATCTCGTATTTGGGAATTGGTGAATTTTTGAATTAGTGAAGATAATAGAATTAAAACTTCAAATAATTTTAGATTTATACGAAAAAACCACTGCTTGATAATGTGCTAGTAAATAGCATTGCCGAGAATATATGCAAAGAGCAAATTTTTGTTCAGAATATCTGTTCACATGCGTTGTTTCTGATGGCTGGATATGATTATGAACAACTAGATAAGGTGAATCATTAACACGTTCTCATAACTGTATGTTATAACCTCTATTTTATAGATATTAGTTCCTAAAATTATGCGAATAATGCCAGCTAGTTCCTCAACAAAACAACTAGTTCATTACTTGCAACTTGTAAGATCAGGTAAATATTTCAAATCATCAGCAAATAGAATATATGTTTTCAATATTCAGTTTAGAATAATTCAGATAGAAATATTATTTATATGTAAAAAGTATTAGTTGAGTTTCTTATAGTTTTACAAATCTCCCCATTTCGGGCTCTCTTGATTGCGAAAAAGTGGTGACCTTAAGGCTGTTCATACGGTCGGATTTGTGAAGACGCGCAGGGGTTGTGCTGCCAATTGATTGTGCCCTTACTGCAGGATATTTCTTGACGAAAATTTTGCTGTAATAAAAGGAAAGTTGGTTCTATGCTTCTATAAGATTAGATTTTCAATAACTTTCCCCACTTAAGAGAAATTCTAATGTAAAAATGTGCTAAAATGACTGAATTCTAACGTAAAACAAACAAAAAAGTATGAACTTTATCGAGAAAGTATTTTTATAGAAACATAGATTTGTCTTTTGCAAATATCTTCCAAAAATCAGAAATAAAATACATGCCTTAATAAATGTATAATCAATTGGCACCGTGAACCTTACATTCACCAATTCTGCTCATTTAACCCACTGGAAAGTGGCGCTGCATAGTGCATTTTAGCTTCAACTACCGAATGGGTGGAGACTCCAAACTGAACGTATTATAATTATTCTAGGCCCTATGTTTTAAGAGTCTTCTATACCTACCCGTTGTATTTATCGAGAGTGAGACTCATCTGAATACATTCAGATTTACTAATATGACGTTTAGGAAAAAAGGCGTGTAGAAATTTACTCGGACTATATTAAGTAAACAGTTCGGCACCGAGACAAACTTTTTATGATTTCTTGAAGCTACTCTCTTCTCGAGAACGGTGATGTTCATATAAAAGAAGCAACTGTCTAATATAAATAATGTCATACATAGTAGAAGTAAAATAAAAAAACATTTACAATTTCTAAATAGATAATTTTAAAAATAATTAGAATTTCACATGTATACGGCTAATTTAGTAATTTAAAAGAAACTATAATGAAATTTCCAATAAAAATGCTTTGCGTCAACATTTGTATAGTTGAAATATTGAAAAAACAACTAATTATCAAGTAAAATACTGTTGTGTTTTAGTAGAAAGTAATAATACTAATATGCAGAGAATTTCGATAGTTTACAAAATTTCGTTACATGTTTAAATGACGATGCTCGTAGTATTTCTGAGTACAATAAACTAACACAAATCCCAAATTTAAAAAATCAGTTGTTATTCCGTCAGGAACATTTTAGAAATTTGCCAAAAAGTAATCGAATCTCAAATTAAAAAATGAGGTGTGGCCACCACACGACAATCTTATACGTATGAGCGTTTCAAATTATAGAGTTTTAAAAGTTTTTTATATAAAAATTATTTTAAATCCTATTCTAAGTACTTCTATCCCCTTAATAAATCACTATAGAATGCATACTTTGCAAGATATTATCAAAAAATGAGGTGTGGCCACCACACGACTTTCTTATACGTATGAGCGTATCAAATTATAGAATTTTAAGAATTTTTTTATACAAAAATTATTCAAAATCCTATTCTAAGTACTTCTATTCTCTTAATAAATCTCTATAGAATGCATACTTTGCAAGATATTATCAAAAAAGTGCTACTCGCTAAGAGTAAAAGTGCTACTTCCGGTCCGAATTTTGAAATTTCATGTATACAAAAAATATTGCAAATCCAGTTCTAAATACTTTTGTACTCTTGATAAATATGTATAGAATACATAACTTACGACATATTTGCAAAAAATCGTTATTCGATAAGAGTAAAAGTGGTACTTCCACTAAAAGTTCTTTTTCCAACTAACGATGCCTACCCACAGAAAATACTGCTTTATTTTTGACAAAAATCTAGTTAATTTACTTAAAGTAAACTTCAGAAATCGTAAATTTTTGTCATCGATCATAATGAATTTTGATCACGAAGTGGATTGTTTCGTGCGTTGTAGTATACCTAAGGAGAAAACATTTCAAGCTCCCTGCTTGAAATATTTTCTCCTTAGGTATACCAAAACGCACGAAACAATCCACTTCGTGATCAAAATTCATTATGTAAAATATGAATACATATTTTCGGAAATGTTGTATAGGTATATTATAAATCAGTCTAAAATTTTAGTATTTTGCATTGTTTTAAATATAAAAACTGTATTCTAATATAAGGTACAAGTGACATTTTCAAAATCAAATTTTTATCTGCTTGCACTAAGATTAACGTAAAATTTAAAATTGCAACAAGCACGAGCATTGCCGCGGCTATACCGTGAAGAACAGCGACACTACAAAGGATACAACGTCACACATTCCAGAGATAAGTAGCAAATTCTAATATATTAGTCAACGCGCAATATACTAAAATGGAAACTAATTGATACGTGCATATATGAAGGTTGCAGCCGACCTAGTGATTCATTTATTGATTAGTTGCTGTGGCGGTCTGGCAAGAGGCAAACGAAATGTCACTGAATTGTCACTTAGCTAAGAAATTTTGAAGCAGTGTTCCACACGTTGTGTTGCGTGTGATTTTCAAGAATGGAAAACCGTGAAAGAGGCTGTAAAAGATTTCCGGACGGTTTTTGTTATGTTTGTGCATTATATGTTACAAAATCGCAAAAAAAGACTCTAAGTTAATTCAAAGATGTTATGAACAATATTTTGGCTTCAAAATTAATAATCACGACAAAACACGGGTAGGTAGCACATATATGCTGTACTTCGTGTTATGTCAAATTAACTCAGTGAAACAAAAACAAGAATTCTTCTGGAGTCCTGTCAGAAAGGCTAATGATTTGGCGTGAATTAGTAGATCACGCTACGGACAGTTACTTGTGTCTTGTAAAAACTGCAGGGTTTTTAAAAAGAAATAAACACAAAGTAATATATCCAGATTCCATCTGTAAGCAAACCGTTGAAAGGAACTGATTGTGAGCTTCCAACTCCAATGCATTCATATTCTTCTGCAACTTTTGTCATTTTTAAGTGATCTGACGTATGTTCCTTCTGACGAACCACATCCCGTTACTCAATCAGATATGAATGATTTGATACGGGATTTGGGTTTAACCAAAAAAACTCACAAATTTTGGGATATCGATTAAAATAATGGAATCCTTTTACATCCCACTACAAGAATCTCTGTATTGAAGAATCGTCACGAAAAATTCAGTTCATTTTACAAAGTTGAAAGACATTTCTGTTACTGTAAATCAACATTTTTGTAAAATGAGTATTAAATATAACCTTGCAGAATGGCGATTGTATATCGACTTATCGAAAACATGTCTCCAAGCCGTTTTACTTTATAATGATAACTCGAAACCATCAATTCTAATGGCTCATTTTACAAATACAAAAGAAACGTATGACACCATGTCAACTAAATCTCATTCAATATTCAAATAATTTTTGGCAAATCTGTGGTGAAGGTTATTTCCTTATTACTTAGACTGCAAGGACGGTTTACCAAATATTATTGTTTGTTGTGTCTGTGGGATAGCCGAGCAGTTCAGTCAGCATCATTACCAAATAAAAGAATGGCAGCCACGGACCAACATAGTTTCTGGAGAATTTAATATAAAATTTGAGCCGTTAGTGGATTCTAATTTGGTGATTCTACTACCCCCTCTACGCATTAAATTAGGATTGATTAAATAGTTTGTCAAAGCACTAGAGCTAGCAGCATGGACTTCTTTTAAAAATGCTTGCAAATATTTTCTGGGAAATCAAAAGAGTTAAAACTACCAAGATATCGTGGCTAATTTGCTAGAAAATTATAAAAATTTAGGGTGTCGGATGTCGCTCAAAGTTCATTTTTTGTATTCCCATTTGCATTTATTTCCTGCTAATTTAGGAAAGACGAGTAATGAACAGGGGGAAAGGTTCCATCAAGAGATTGCAGAAATGAAGCAACGATATCAAGGAAGGTGGGATCCCATCATGATCGGAGATTTTTGCTGGTTTGTCATTAGACAATGCAAGAGGTAACATAAAAGGCAGAAATAACTCTATTTATACAATAGTTTGATATATGAGCAAATTTTCTTTGTGTGTAGTTAAGTGTTTTTGTATTCTTAATACTAATTAAACATCCAAGTATTTTTTATGTCAAGATTTTTGTACTTATCTATTTCTTTTTATAACGTCTGTATAACAAATTTTCTAAATATAATATTATTGTTTATCTACTAGCGGAGTATGATTATAATTCTAAAACTAGATGTGGTGAAAAGATTTGGTTTTTCGTTATGGCTTCAGTTAAAGACTATAAGAACTGTACACCCATTTTTAAAACAGTTATAAAAAAAATTAAAGCTGTGGGCTAGTGTTATTGCATTAAATAAAGAACTTAACTGTTTTTTTCAAAGAAAAAATCATTTTCAACACTCGGCTCACTATTTTCTTTATCCATTCTTTATTGGATAATTTACTTTAATCTTTACAACTTTTTTCGCTTAGCCTAACACTTAATCTGACCTTGAGATTACATTACCCGCGATAACGCTGACTTTTTCAATTCTTTTTACTTTTTTATACGTAGTACAAGGAAGTATTGTGATGATGAAAATTTTCGACCTCGAGATTTTTGCAGATGTCTAGGTTTTGAACTCCCCTGATACCGAAAAAGTGGTTTTTTAAAAATGTCTGAGGCTGTGTGTCTGTCTGTGTGTGTGTGTCCGTGTGTGTGTGACCACGATAGCAGTCAAAGCGCTATAGCTAGCAATTCCAAATTTTGAATTGACGTGTATAATCTCCCTGTTGAGAACTGATTAAATTTTCAGTAAAGTCGGCAGACCGGAAGTAGTAGTGTACTTCAGTAAAAAAATCAAATTTTTCCAATATTCCGTCTACTAATTTTAAACAATTTTATAAATAATTCATATATACTCAAAATTAAGTTTAAGAAGAATTTTATTATGAAAGTTTTTTACCTATATTTTGCAAGACATGCTTTGTAGACGGGTACGTTACGAGTATAAAAGTATTTAGAAAAATTTCAAAATTCGGACCGGAAGTACCACTTTTACTCTTACCGAATAGCGATTTTTTGCAAATATGTATATGGTAAATTATGCATTCTGTATATATCTATCAAGAGTACAAAAGTATTTAGAACTGGATTTGCAACATTCTTTGTATACATGAAATTTCAAAATTCGTATTATTAAGACAATGCAAGTAGGTACTTAGAATAGGATTTTGAATAACTTTTGTATAAATTTTTTTAAAAAGTGTATAGTTTGAAACGTTCATACGTATAAGAAAGTCGTGTGGTGGCCACACCTCACTTTTTTATTCAAAATAGGTAGAGATAATGTCCGTCGGGATGTATCTCGTAGATAACAAACAATACTGTGGTACAAAACTAGCCTGAATTTTGTTTTTTTGTGGGGCTTGTGTAGTGAGGAATTATGTATTGTAGTTTCCTAATTAAACATGTTTGTATGGAATATCAATAAAATCAACAGTTTATACATTTTTAGACAAAGTTGTTAAATATTTATGTGTACATTCATTATATAGCATATCACATCAATTTAAATTCCATCTTTTTATTTTGATTCGGAATCTGTTAGACCTTTCCCTCTCTTGGTTTAACAGAATAATTTTTTAAAAATATATTATTATACCTATAACTCACATTATACTTATATATTATACACATTATACCTTATGTAGTTGATATAACGTAATCTACTTTAATAAAAGGAAAAAGGAATTGCTATCAAAAAAATTAGTCTTCCTGACTTTTATTATATTCACATTAGCAAATACATATTTTCATCCTTCTCTAAAATTGCGATTTTGCTGCTTGAGATAAATACCTATATGTACCAAATAAATGACAATTTTAGAGAAGAATGAAAATATATATTTGCTAATGCAGAACAAGTGTGGCATATAGCGATTCTACTACTAGGAAATGACCAAAAGGTACCAGATGACACAATTTTAGAGGAGGATGAAAATATATATTTGCTAATGTAGAACAAGTGTGCATATAGTGATTTTGCTACTAGGGCTTATATTTCGTTATTTTTACCTCCCACGTCTAAACTATCAACTTCACTATGGGGTCGTCGCGAACTTTTTTGTAGAGAATTTCATGTTTTACAAAGAAGGTACTATACAATTTTGCTCTATCTAGCTTCGTTTTCAAGGCGGAGAGATATAACGTCTAAAAATGAGTAACTTTCACAAGTTTAGCAGTTTTTAGAAATTATTTAAACAATTACTTTATAGCAAAATTAATTATATGCCCTATTCAGTCGATTTTCCTATATATTTCCTACTTTTTGATTGTTCGTGAAGTGAGAAAAATTTTAGTTTGACTGATTCGTGTTTGAATCGTTGCATCCTCGTTTACATGATTTTAACTTTCGGCCGAACCTGGATTGTGTCTAGTCAAAAATCTAGCTCCGTCTTCTTTTAAGAAGAGACAGATACAATATCGTGGTCCTCCTACAGCCTACCTCCCGCTTCCACCCTCAAGATTTTGCGGGTTGCCCATCGACTGGGTGAACCGCCTTAACGATGTTTTTCTCTGAGTGTATCTGTCCGAGGGCATAATTGCGCCTAAGCGGCTAAATCTATGCAAGCAATATCTTAAGCTTAGCTTCCACCCTTAGTGGGAAGAACTATAATTTGTCTGTCATCCGCTATTTGTATTTTAGCGATTTCTACGTTTTACAATGTTCACCCCTGATTGAGAGCAAATGAAAGAAGACGTTCTTTCATTTGCTCTACCGCTTGAGCCGAGCGTAAATATTTAATTTACAGAATAAACATAATTTTACAATCATATGGTCATGCTTACATGCAAGTATAACATTGATCTTTAATTATTAGGTCTATAATTTTTTACATGATTTCTAAAAAACTTTTAAAAATAATTTATGGTGCTTGAAATTATTTCAAGCACCATAAATTATTTTTTTAGGCCAAATCACTACATAACATCAAGTTCTTTATTTATTATTATATTTTGCTAATACATTGTAAACTTTGTTTTATTAAGATTTCTACTGTTGTATAAAATGTTTTTCAAAATTATTAGTGGAAATAACACTTTGACTTATTTAGTTTTTTATAAATATCTCACAAATTATGCATTCTACAAGTACTTACTAAAAGTAGAACACTATTCAAGACTTTTTTTCTCTCCAAGCCTGTCTGACTAACGTCTCCAGTTTGCACCGCAATCAATAAGGTTTGTGCTCAACCTGTGTTATCTATATTATCCACTTCAGCAATGTTGTGTCCTGTACGAATCTGTATAGGTTCTTTACTGAGTGTCCCTTGAGCATCTCACCTTCGGTTGCCCAAAGATGCGTTGCCTCCTGTGATCCAGTGCCTCACAGATTACCAGGATATGCCCGACTGTTTCTGGTTCCTTATTGCAGAGCCTACAACTAAGGTCTCCATCATATAGGCCTATCCTGTTGAGATGCACTTTAACAGGTGCATGACCATTCAAAAGACCCATTGTTGTTCGCAGCTGTTCCCTGCTCATGTGTAGTAGTTCTGCGGCTCTTTTGTTGCATGGGTGGCCAATAAATTCCTTTCCATGATTTTGTCCTGGAATTGTTGCCCAGTGATGTTTGTGTTTTTCATAAAGCCAGTCTTTAACGTGGCTTCGGGTCATACTTTTGGGTACCCCCAGAGCCGGTTCTGGGCTATGAATCTTGCTTCTGATACTCTCCTATCGAGTTCATCAGCTTTTTCATTGCCGTCAATCCCTTTATGCCCTGGCACCCAGATCAGTTTTACCTTATTCCGGATTGCCAGCAGTTTGAGTTCTTCGAGGCATTCAAGACTATAATCGAACAAACAATTTTCGAAATGCTCAAAACTTTTGCATCAAAGAATTTTCAAATTTTGAATCTGAAGTATTTTGAACTTAATTTCGAAAGTTTAAGACAAATTTGGACCGAAAGTGTAACACTTCTTCTCTTATCTTGCATTAATAGACTGGTCTTTCTTAGGATCCTACTGATGTAAATACTACGTGTAATCTATTTTATGGAAAATTGTATTCTATTGTGGACCTTTGCGAATCGTATCATAAAAACTATAGTCGCCAATATCTGATGTGGAAATTATTCGAAATATTAAATTAAAGGATTATTACTTTAAGCGGTACAAACGAACTAATAGCGCCAACTACTTGGTGTAGTACAGGCATTTAAGAGCTCTGATCAAGGACAAAATTAGAGTTGCATATTTAGGCCATATTTCTAATGCTGAAGCTCCAATCCCTCCATCTATTCTGATCCTCAAAAGTTCTGTACATTTATTCACAATAGAAATCGCATATGTCATATACCTTCATCAATGAATTATAACACTACGTACTACATTCCACAGCAAATTGTCAATGGTTTTGCTTCTTATTTTGTCTCCGTTTATTCAAGCGTCAGTACTTGTAATATTCCTGATCTCAACTTCTGTAATTGTCCTGATATCAATATTCATACTTTTACTACTGATATTGAAGTGGGTGTAGCTATGAAGAAACTGAAGAAAAAGATGACAGCATGTTCCAGATATATGGAAAAGTACAAAAGTTTGTCCTGTATTGAAGAGTAGCTCCTGATGTGATATAAAGAATTGTCAGTCAATCTCTATTCTTAACAAGTTTATCAAGGTCTTTGAGATAGTACCGCATTGCCGAATTTCTCCACTTATCAAAAACATCAAAATTTCTTTGCCACTGAACTTGCCACTTCATGGAGAAGAGATCAACTGTCACAAATCTTGCCAACTTCTCTCAATATATTTTATATCTGGGGGCAAGTTGATGCAATATATATTGAATTATTCTGTAAGGCATTTGATCGCGTTGGCCAAAATTATTACTTATAGAGACGACTTCTTTTCATGAAAATTTTTAATTTTAGTTTTTGTAAATTGTTCTGTTGTGACAGTTTATTTTTTATTTTTTAAATAGTGTGTTCATGCCATATTTTATATTTGTAAATTATTTTTAAAACAATCTTGAACATATTTAACACCGTGTATCTATGTATTTACTGTTTATCGAATGCATGATTGGTTCACGCACATAATGGCGTTGTTTTGATTGCTTTCCATACACTTATTTGATAATAATATACAGGCGATCTATGTAGATATATGCATAAAAATGAGGTGTGGCCACCACACGACTTTCTTATACGTATGAAAGTGTTACTTCCGGTCCGAATTTTGAAATTTCATTTATACAAAAAATATGCCAAATCTAACTCTAAATACTTTTGTACTCTTCATAAATATATATAGAATGCATAATTTACGACATATTTGCCAAAAATCGCTATTCGATAAGAGTAAAAGTGGTACTTCCGGTCCGAATTTTGAAATTTCATTTATACAAAAAATATGCCAAATCCAACTCTAAATACTTTTGTACTCTTCATAAATATATATAGAATGCATAATTTACGACATATTTGCAAAAAATCGCTATTCGATAAGAGTAAAAGTGGTACTTCCGGTCTGAATTTTGAAATTTTTTTTATACAAAAGATATTTAAAAGTATGATCTAAATACTTTTATACTCTTAATGTACTTGCCTAGAAAGCATGACTTGCGAGATATTCGCAAAAAACTGATTTTCGATAAGAGTAAAAGACCTACTTCCGGTAGGAATTTCGAAAAACTTTATTAAAACAATTTTTCTCAAATTTAATTTTGAGTACATTTGAATTCTTTACAAATTTGTTTAAACGTAGTAATTGACGAAATATTTGCAAAATTCGATTTTTTCACTGAAGTAAACTACTACTTCCGGTCTGCCGATTTTGCTCAAAATCTAATCAGTTCTCAAGAGGGAGATTATATTCGCAAATACAAAATTTGGAATTGATATCTGCAGCGGTTTGACCGCTATCGCGGTCACACACACACAGACAGACACACACACACACACACAGAGAGAGAGAGACACACAGACATTTTTTAAAAACCACTTTTTTGGTATCAGGGGACCTCAAAACGTGGACATCTGCAAAAATCTCGAGGTCGAAAATTTTCATCATCACAATACTTCCTTATACTACGTATAAGAAAGTAAAAAATGAGGTGTGGCCACCACACGACTTTCTTATACGTATGAGCGTTTCAAATTATAGAATTTTAAGAATTTTTTTAAAAAAATTATTCAAAATCCTATTCTAAGTACTTCTATCCTTTTAATAAATCTCTATAGAATACATACTTTGCAAGATATCAAAAAAAGTGCTCCTCGCTAAGAGTAAAAGTGCTACTTCCGGTCCGAATTTTGAAATTTCATATATACAAAAAATATTGCAAATCCAGTTTTAAATACTTTTGTACTCTTTATAAATTTATATAGAATGCATAACTTACGACATATTTGCAAAAAATCGCTATTCGATAAGAGTAAAAGTGGTACTTCCGGTCTGAATCTTGAAATTTTTTTTATACAAAAGATATTGAAAATTATGTTTTAAATACTTTTATACTAGTAACGTACTTGTCTAAAAAGCATAACTTGCGAAATATTCGCAAAAAACTGATTTTCGATAAGAGTAAAAGACCTACTTCCGGTAGGAATTTCGAAAAACTTTTTAGATAAAATTATTCTCAATTTTAATTTTAAGTATATATGAATTCTTTATAAATTTGTTTAAACTTAGTTGTTGACGAAATATTCGCAAAATTTGATTTTTTCGCTGAAGTAAACTGCTACTTCCGGTCTACCGATTTTACTGAAAAACTAATCAGATCTCAAGAGGGAGATTATACACGTAAATACAAAATTTGGAATTGATAGGTACAGCGGTTTGACCGCTATCGTGGTCACACACACACACACAGACACACAGACACACAGACACACACACACACAGACACACAGACATTTTTTAAAAACCACTTTTTCGGTATCAGGGGACTTCAAAACGTGGACATCTGCAAAAATCTCGAGGTCAAAAATTTTCATCATCACAATACTTCCTTATACTACGTATAAGAAAGTAAAACTGTTTGTATTAAAGTAGCATCGGAACAAGAAAGATATTGTTTTGTAGGTGTTTTCTTAAAAGAAAACAATAAGTTAATTGAGTTAACATAGTTATATTCTTGCTACAAATAACACCTCCAGATCAAATTTGGATAATTTTCAGAGGCTTCAATAATGTTCATATCTTTAATGAAAACTTACCAAGTTTAATCCCAGAATTTTCTGTGATTATCAGGACAATGCAAGTAACTTGGCATAGTCTCTATATTTCATTTTTTTAGATAACATAATACACATGCCGGCAAGAAGTTGGCCGGCTTTTTTCACATGCATGTTTTTGGTGGGATTTTCAACTTTTTATTGAGTTACAAATAGCTGTATAACAAAAGCGAAATGGTTGTTGTAATATACCTTTAACCTATAAATATTATGTAAGTGCCTTTAAATAAATATACGTACATGAAGAATAAACAACTATATGACTAAATGAGGGGAAATATAGTAATTAAGGTAGTTATCAAAGAAAACTAAAAGATGAGAGTAAACTGAATATTCAAATAATGAAAATAAGCAATAAAAAATTTGTTGAAGATCAAGAAAATATTACGAATGAGCGAGAAAATAATTAAATAATTCATTTGCTAAATGTACATCCGCAGCCTGTAACGGTGCGACATGGTACTTTATAGATGTTAGTCTCCCATCCTGTTAGGTCCGCTTGCCACCGGTCTCACTTCTGCGCTTTCCCTTGCCCCGCCACTTTTTCATATTTTGCGTGTAGCATTATTGTGGTGTAGTAATAATAAAGGTAAGGATAATTATGATACTAATTGGAGTTTTACTACTTTTTGTAACCAGTACATTTGACACTATCTCTTCACAAAGTTTCAAAGTTTTAATGGGAAGTCGGAAATGGCTCGCATGGGTTCGTGCAAATATTGCAAAGTGCGCGCCGACATTTTTTGTGCGCTAAGAGTCATAATAATATATTAAAGTCATGCAAATTCATTATTTTTACTACGACAAGCAAAATATTTGAATAGAATCACTAATTTGAAATAATACAAGGAGATAATAATAACAAGTGCAACTCATAACACCTTTAAGTTGAAAAGCTAGGCTTACAGATATTATCTTGTTTTCAGGTTATTTTCGACAATACGATTATAGTCCACGAGAGAATCTTCTACGCTACAATAGAGCGAATCCTCCAATCTACAATTTAAGCAACGTCACCGCCAAAATTGCATTGTTTTATGCAAGGAATGACTGGTTAGCTACAGTAGAGGTACAAAATAAACTTAAAAGATGGAATTATGTATATTTATGTAGATTTTATATGCCAAGTAAACAAATAAATATCGTATACTTTCGGACTAAGGCTAGATGTTAGTCGTTTTCAGACGGCTCCTAGGGACCACCGAAATTTATTATCTATTTATAAAAATTCATATTAGCTACTATCGCGCCTCCCAGGCCACGTGAAGTAAGTAGGGGCGCTTACACCGTTTAAAAAATGACTAACATCTGATCTTAGCCAGAAGGTATACAATTTTTATTGTTATATGATAATGTACGGACTAGTTTCTCTTTTGGGCCATGCTTGTCAATAATGTACCTCTTTTGGAACTCGTTACATACAAAACAAAAATTAAACTTTATTTGATCAGATTTCATAGTTGTTTAGCTATTACTAATGAATTTTCAACATCAGCGTATAATCGCGTTTTCCAAAGGTGTATTATTGAATTTGTTAGAAAAGTCAAGAAATCACTCAGATATTTATGCTTGACTGTAGGGCGAGTTACTTTATGGCACTTCATATGTTTGGTCCACTGTATGGACGTTAAATGATGTTATAAATCCTTTATAAATAACAACTATATTGATATTATGTTATTCAAAAATGCAAAGATATTATTTTAAAATTCAGTTTATAAATTATAAAACTATTAAAGTTAACTGAAATTATTTGGAATTTTTAAGCATAAAATTTTAAAATACTTATAAACAAATTCTTCATGACTTTATCACATATGTTCCGAATAGCCCACAGCAGGAGTATGACTGCAACTTTAGAATGATCTGCTATTCATATGTAATAAACTGAATGTATTGTACTATCCTTCTAATACTGTTTCATTGTTGTACTTACTATTGATCTGTTCCCAGCCAACAAAGACACGTCAAATTCACGTGAATATTTAGTCACACATTACGGCATATGTCCTTCTAAAGTGACGTTAATTTGACGTAAAAATGACGGCCAAATGTCACAGCCCAATGACGTGATTTATAGACGAATCTTAGACGTCATGTATGTCGAAAAAAGTACCATTTAGTGACTACTCTATTACAAGAATAAAAATCCAGTTTTATGTGAAAAAATTTATTTAAAAAATACAAAATACAAAAACTCAGTCTTTGTAATAACACAATATATTAAATTGTAATTAATGGTGACAAAACTTTATAAAGTATGTATTAGTGGAAATACAACCCATCTATTTTTGTCAACTGGTAACAAAAAACACTTAGTCCTAACTAAACTAGCGGAATACAATTGGTAATCAGATAACAATAAATCATTAACTTCATAAATATTAAGCAAAGAAGAATGCAGCGGATACGAGTAAAAATTAGAAAAGGATAAATATATTTTGCCTAAAATAAAAATTTCACCTTCGGCATTTTTTAGAATATTGTGTATTTGAATGATTTTGTTATCAATGAGACAATGACAGTTGGCAAAAGAATATGAATAAACTGTAAGGGTAAAATCTTCAAAACAAGCTTTTTTAAACTGTTTGAAGCTATCTGTATGAGAATGCAGTAGTGGTCCTAAATAATGTTCAAAATGTAATGTTTCGTTGTGTAATAAATGATCCTGGTTATTTGTTTTGACGTTATTAATTTCATGCAATCGATTATAAATTTGCTGAAGTGGCCGGTTTGGAGATTTGACAAGTTTCTTTAGTTGACCTAAAAAATTTTCGAATTCAAATGCTGAGAAATTGTCTAAAGAATTAAATTTCTGAACATCGTCGTACAAATGAGATAACAAGTGTACATTAATTACAAAGAACTCTAATCCATATAAAAACTCGCAATGTGAAACAAATATATCTAGCATTTCTTTGGCGTCTTTAGAGAATTTTGCAATATGATGATCAGAAATGAGCACTGTTATTGCACAGTGCAATAGCAAAAAATGTTTATAAACAGCATCTTTAAGACGACTTTTAAGAACTAAAGGACCAGCATAGAGTATAAACGTTCGCAGTTCCGTCGCTTTCCACCTTGCCAAATCATCCAGCGAACGAGGTTTTCTATTAAATTCTAAAGGAATGTACTCTTTTAAGGAAATCAAATGTTCAGAAATTAAGGTAGTAATTCTGTTACCTAGTCTGACTTTAAGTGATCCAGTAAGCCAAGTATTTAACATTTTCTTTACAACCCCTAGGCAAACACAGTGCATGTAATCTATTGGAAAATCTGCAATGAAATCAATCGGAAGTCTTACTAGAGGAGATTCACCTAAGTGATGATCTTCGTCTAACTGAAGTCTGAATGAATAATCAGTTCTTTTTAGTGCCGAAGTATTTTTGAAAATTACTCTACCATGGTACTCTCCAGGCTCAATACACTTATCACAGGACGAATATCCATTATGAGATTTTGTACACTTAATGTAAGCTTTAGCTGGTATATCGCAACAAAAACTATGTATTTCTAAATCATATTTCCTATTGTTAAATTTGATACCATTATTTAGTACTTCTAAAATTTCATCTACAAATTCTTGTAAAAAAGAAGATAAAGGTTTAGGTTTAGCTACACCGCAAAAGATAGCAATTACAAAGGGACTACTTTTGAAATTTTTTATAACACCTAAAATTGGCCAAAACTGCACCTTCGAGCTATTAAAAAGTGGAAGGCCATCAATATTAAAGCTGATTTTAAGAGAACTAATGCCTGACAAGTTTAAGTTCTTGTGTTTATTTAGGCAACATATTAAACTATTTAAAAACCCGAAGTAAAAAAAATCCCCGTTATCCAACTTCTGAACAGTTTGATTTGAAGGAGTTCTCAATAAAGTTCGACTGTCTGTAGGCAAATCACAATGCAGTGGTGACAAAATTTTCAACAGATCTGACAATGCTGAGCGAGAAATATTATGTTGAACACTAGCCCAATGTCTAAGTTGTACAGCAAGATTAGTCTCGTTACAGTCAGTGTCAGAACTGCTTGGCGATTCAGAGGGAATAACGCAAACATTCTCAGGTACATTAAAACAATAGTTATTTGATAAATCAGAAGTTGCATCTTCATCAAAAATAGAAAAATTACTACTTACAGTACTTGAAGAAATAAACGTGATCTGAGAAATGTTTGAATTTTTATTCTCTGAATGATGTTCTTCCACCCGAGTATTTAAACTTGATCTCAAATTTTTAGCAGTTTCGGCCAACCTTCGATAATACTGCCTTTTTCCAACAAACTCTTTTTGTCTGCGTCGCGACATTTTACATTACCAATTAAAAGTGTATTACAAACGAAAATTACATTAATTATTTCTAATATTCACTCTTGCTTTTTTGGCTCGTTGTGGGGCATGCTTCAACCAAGTTTTGATTGTATTTTCTATGTCTCTTTCAGTTGCTGAGGTTGAACTTAATTTAACTGCTCCTAAAGTAAATGGTAATTTATAAACAATAACAAAACAACTCCAAAATACTTACGAATAACAACTTTATTCAAGTTAAGATCTCTGAATGCTTGTTTATCATTTCTAGTCCCTTTGAAACTGTATCCACTGGCAACGTCGTCAGATAGCAAGTGTCTTAGTATACTATTTGTTTGTGAGGTAATTTCTCTCCCCCCCAAAGAAGAGAAATACAAGCTCTATTAAAACAAAATGTTGTTAATTTGAAAAATATCGTTGTTACCATTTTACTTACCAAAGCAACAAGATCATTGTGATTTTCAAGAAATCTTTCAAGCTTTTTTAAATCTTCTTCAGATTTTATCGGAAGTTGCACTGGTATATTATCAGCTAAAATGTGTTGTGGTGTATGATTCTGGTGTTTCAATATTTTCAGTATTTCTTTATTTTGTTCTTGTAACTGGGCAAGAATTATTATAAGCCTGTTGTGATTAACTCCTATAAAATAATTTTAAGTTAGTACATTTTATCAGAGATTTACTGTAAGAAATAGTACAGGACTATATGAAACAGCAACGGTTAAATACCTGAATTAGCTAATTCAGAAGATTGCACTGATTGCGGTGTTGAAGGAAATTCATTAGATCTGCTTGAAGACGGTGTGGAAGTTATATATTCTCGAGGTGGGGTCAGATGTAATCCAAAAGATCGGTTCGGTGGGGTTAACTGCACTGATGAATAATAATTTTGTGACAACTTAGTGTTGTTGTTATTCAACGCATTAGAACCTAATAAATTATTTAAAAGAATATAGAAAAAAAAAGTTTACCGAACACTTACAACTTGATAAACTATCTGATGTAGTTCTGTGTTGACTCAATGTCGGGGGAGGTGAAAGTTCATTATCTTGATTGTCGTCAGCGCTTGATGAATTTTCATCTGAGGAGAATCGTCGAGGCACTTTTCTTTTTCTCTTTCTTTGCACTTCCAGATCTGATGAAGGAATATCAGAACTTTCTTCTAGAAGTTTTAATTTTCGTTTAGACTTTTCTATATCATCTACAAAATACAAATATGTATAAGCTTTCATTGTTTTCATTTTACGTCACAGTTACAATATATTCATTTTTCAGCATAATTGTCACATGGCTCTCACTATTTAGCCACTCGACCTCTTTTTCAGCATACAGCATGCTGAAGTTTGAAATTTTATGTCGAAAAATTTTTATGAAAACCCCACAGTATTGAAAATAATAGATCGCACAAGTATACAAACAATATTTATATAAACCTCTTTTTTATGTAGTATATAGTTACAATCTTTACAAGTAAAATACATACCATTCTCAAAGTAGCATTTTGATATCGGGTATAATGTCCATGATTCCTCATCTGGAGTATCTCCACATCTTAAAGCCTTGTTATATCGCGATTGATTTTTGTATGGTGGCCAATAGACCTCCTTTTTCCTTGGCGTTAACCACTGTTTGGAAACTAGTGCAATTCCACTGCCATCACCCTCTATGAACTGTACTGCAACGTAGGCCATTTTATATGACCTAACTGGATTACTTTTTAAATAATTTTCCAATAATACAGGATGCCCAAGAATTCGCGGGACAATTATAGTGATAATTAAGTTGCTTACAAAGGTCAGTGTTCTACAAGAAAAGTAGATGGAAAAATCAAAATTTTTGCAGTATTATAAAGATTTACATGCTTGGTGAGACCGTATATAGTGGTATCCTGTTCCGTGAATTCTGGGACAAGACGAGATTACAAGATTTCATCATCAAACATAATCAAACCACAAATTTTAAGGTTAGGTTTTGGTACACAAAAAATGGTTTGATATGAAGCATGCGAAAAATCAGAAATTAACAATATTGTAATAACACTCTAACATGTACTTACCAAAAAGCCAAACAAGTCACACTATAAAATACTACTAATTTGCACAATTTGAAGACAACAAATACACACAAAACGCCTGACGCTGAATGTAGAAACTGGCGCAAAGCAAAAGCGTAATAACAAACGACCACACTCATCGCAAACTCGCAAACGGCTGTGTCTGGCTGTGTCCGTTCGTCTGAAGCGAAACGGCTAAGAAAATACGTGCTCTCATTGCGGTTTATTACAAGTAAACTTGAGCTTTGATTGGCTGGATGAGGAACCGCGTAAACTTCACGTGTGGTGGTTGGTCACTTAATTCACATATGCGATTTTTAAAAATACACAGCTGAAAGACAAAAAGTTCGAGAAAATCTTATCAGCGTTTGCCATATTTCAGGTGAAATACTATTAAAACACATTTACAAAAAAATTTACAAAAATAATAACTTACTAAATTCAAACGATAGGGAAAGTCTATTTATAACATGTATTTAGGTAATTATATATTTTTTTTTTATGATTAACCACTATTCAAATATTTTCGTTCAGTTTTAGGTATTTTAAGTCAAAGAGACCCAAAAAAGCCAACGAAAATAATAAAAGTGAGATACATAATTATTTATAAGTAATTATATATATAAGGCGCATTATAAAACAGTGAATAGGATGACCAGATTTTAACGTCATTTTGACGTTCATAATTTACGGCTACAGTTGGGTTCAAAAATCACGTCATTCTTACGTAACTTTTTGGGCGAATGACGTCGTTGACGAGAAATGACCTTAAAATGACGTGAATCAGACGTGATCATGTTGGCTGGGTTACTAATGCTTTATATGAGAATAGAATAAATGTTTATTATACCTATATGGGGATACACTAAAGTTACTAAATACGTTAACTACCGCAATCGTCATCCATTTTGTGGCAAAATAAAGACGCCAAATTTAAACGGTTTTTTTCTGAAACCTTAATTGTGCTTGTATTAATTTCTGTTTTAGATAGTTTTCAAGATATGAAAAACTAATTTAAATACATAAAGATAAATAGGATAATTGAATCCGTGACATATGTTATATTAAACAAATATTTTATTTATATTTCTTTATTATTTTTTCACATGAGCGCGCATCGCTACGCTCCTACTACTGTTTGTATCAGCACAATTATCAAATTCTTTCGACTTAACCTTTAAAATAAAATATAACCTAAAAATAGATTCATCTGTATCCTGTGATCTGCTAGTTTTTCCCTCAATTTCTACATCGCAGGGTCTCGGAAAAAGGTCGCCTTCACTGCATGTTCGTTTAGCACTACTTTCGCCGCAATCTAAATGTTTTCTCAACAAATCAGGGACAGCACAGGGTCGAAGAACTCTTTTCCCATCTTGCCTTCCATTTTCAAATTGTTTTCCCGAAAAATGCACCTACAATAGCTTTTGATAAATAACTACACTTTGGCATGCTTTTTATCGATACTTACTTCGCAAATTCTAAAGTTTGCATTAAAATCAGGCCTGTTGAGTAAACTTACCCACACTTCTCTTCTGACGCAATTTCTTTCACCGCTTGGGAAGGGAAATAATCTGAAGCCTTTTGCGGCGATGTTTTTACAGTTTAAAACACAACAACCAGGCATTATTACTGTTTATTTACAATCATACAACTATTTTTTCTTGAAAAACACGCCGTGGTACGTGTGATAACTGACGTTAGTGAGGTTTCAGATTTCAGAAATATTTAATGAAACATAAAAGTCATCTAGATCGCCGTCATTTAATGGCAAAAATGTAACATCCTTGTCTAACACATTGGCCTAACGGATTGCGGTACTTAATCTATTTAGTGACTTTAGGATACACTAAAATTAGTTTGTACCATTCCATTTTCAATAGGTTTACAGTTTGTTTTTGTTTGCTAAATATGCACAAATCTTTACAACATATTTGTATCTTCTGAAGATATTGTGAGCCTACAATTCCCTGCGTTAAATAGAAAGGATAAGATACAACCAGTTATGACATGTCGATTGTCCTCATTGGAAAACGTTTTACAGAAGCAGCTTGTGCTTTCTTTGAGATCAAAGCAAAAGGAACAACACACCCAATACTAATAGCAATATTTTTGTCATTACTTATATCTTATTGCAATGTCTCTATTTTCATAGGAATTTCAATTAAAACCATTTGATAGCAATTTTTATTGATAAAATTCATCAAATTATCAATTAATATATTACCACATACAAACTGTTAGATAGGGAAATACTACAGAAAGGTAGTAGTGAACGTGATAAATCAAATTATTTTTATGTCTACACATGCTTACATCTGTACAGGCGACCATATTTATAAGTACAAGTCACTTATTCTGGACAACTCTATGGAAGTCTGCTTAAACGCGGAACAAAACTGTAAAAGTACAGCTATTATATTAACTTTAGGCGATGAAGTAATAAGAGGTAATAAGATAGTTCAACGCTGATACTTTATTATCACAGTGGGGTATAGTAATTGTTACTAATCGCATATTTGCTATCTCAGTATTGTATTTTTTACTTGCATTGACCATTGCAAAAATGTGAGACTGGTATGTTGACGAACGAAAAACTGAAGATATACACGAACTCTTGTATTAATATATCTTTATGGGAACACATTCAACGAACTTTAAGATAAAAAGTTCTAACATTGACACCTTTAAAACCTGACTTCAAAATTATATTAAATATGCACATATTGATGATAAACGGAGGAAGTAGAAAAAGAAAATCCTCTAACTTCCAGTTGGCTCTATTTTTAATATAGAGGCTCTTGAATATTAACCAAAAAATCATTTTCCCCAAGTAACTAAGAGACGCAAGTGAGTAAAGAAATACATGTAATATTAGATAACATTTATGCTGAAAATGGCTACCAACTTCAAGGGAGGCGTTAACCCAACCTCTCAAATACAATTACGAGACTCTTGACTATTTAATCTCCGAGGTAAAAATAAGAGTATTATTATATGTATTGCTGTTTCGCTATTTTCCCGCCTTGTACCTCGTCAAAATTCGTAACTTATCGTAACTTTGCACAATTTAATTACGATTAGTTTTTAAATGACTTGTTATCTATCCCGTTTAATTTACCAAATGTCTTTGGATGATAAGCTACTACATATTCTTTAATGGAGAGTGTTACACTTGTTTGATTCTCATGCACCCATTATTAGTGAAACAGTAACGAAACCTTACTGATAATGTAAAGCTTCTTCAAAAACTTCGTGATAAAGCTAAAAGTAAATTCAAAAAAGTCAAGGCACTCGCTCATTGGTATTATTACAACGAGCTTCGTAATTTCACTACTTTGGTTGCCCGCAATGAAGAGCTTACTTTGAATACCTTTCTTCTTCAAAAAACAGGAAACAATTGTGGTTTCAGATACAGAAAATGAATGTTGGCAGGAGAAACAAATATGAGATTGCACCTGACATCACGGATGCTGACGCGATTAACAGCTCCTTTATCGCTAATGTTCCGATTGATGCGGTGGATGTTGAGGCAACTATAAATTATTATCTGGACACTTGTCGGAGTGATTTGCTAAATAGCTTTTCTTTTGTTTCTGTTGATGCAGGATTAATGCGGCACCAAGAGCACAGCTGTAGGGAATGATTGAGTGAGTGTACGAATATTGAGATTGTTGTTACAACATGCCCTTCCATATATAACTCACATAATCGACTGTGCGATCGAAATCGGTGTTTTTCCTGGGCCTTGGAAAAGATTATCATCCCACCCATACCTAAAAACACTACTGACGTTGCTGTTTTACGACCTACTTGCTTATTGCCGGTGTTGAGCAATGCTTTTGAGAAGATTTTGCTTATGCAAATAAGTAAGCACTTGGAGACTCAGAATTTACTGCCTCCGTGCCAGTGTGGCTTTAGGCGTGGCCATGGTTGTGCCACTGCTTTACTGAGAGTCATCAAAGCGAGAGACGGTGGAGACCTTACTCTCCTAGTGCTCCTAGATTATAGCAAAGCTTTTGACACGATTTATATTGGGGTCCTCCTGGTGATACTACTGCATCTTCTGTGAACGTGCTTCATTATTACCCTGGTCGTACGTCACGGATAGATCTCAGTACGTTAGTTTTAGAGGGGAAAAATCATCTCTCTCTCATGTTACCCGTGGAGTTCCAAAGGGATCTGTTCTCGGTCCCTTACTCTTCAGCTTATACTCCAGTCCGTTGCACAAATATATTACTTATTCTACTACACAGAAGTATGCTGACGACACGCAAATTTATATTAGTTTCAGCCTCGATGATATGAATTCTGCTATGGGCAAATTAAATGGTGATCTGGATAATATTAGTAATTTTTCTAAAAGTCATGAGTTTAAAATCAACCCTGAGAAGTGCATAGGCGTAGAACGGCATGCTTGCGGCATTAAAATTAAAATCGAAAATGTTGATGTACCACTGTCAAGTTCTGCAAAAAAAGGCATACGAATTGACAATACGTTTAGATACAGAGACTACGTCGTCAGACTCTCCGGTCTGGCTTATGCTACTCTCAAAGCTCTCTATCCACATAGATCTGTCTTTATTGATATATTGTGTGTCAGTTTATGGTCCTTGCTTGGATGTTATCGATAAGGTGCGCATTCAGAAGGTGCAGAACTGTTGCTTGATATATGTGTTTGGATTTCGTAAGTTTGATAGGGTTAGTCATAGGCTGCGCGATGAGGGTTGGCTCAATATGAATAATGGCAGAATTTTCCATCCACTAAATTTGTACCATAAAATTATCGTATTCATAACTCCTTATCTACCGTATGATGTCAGGAGTCAGGTGCATTCAGGGGGCGTTCGAAAAGGGCACGCCCTTTTTGAACTACTGTATAATAGGCAACAGAACTGGCATTTCTATAATTATTATTATTCTGTTAAATTGTGTACGTACAGTTGCGGGATCTTAAAGCGGGATATGTCTTATATTCAAATGCTCTGTTATTTTGGTATTGCAAGTTGGACGTACATTTTGGCAGTTATTAATTGTTATATCAATTCACATTTTTACACGTCTTTTTGACATTTATTAGTAAGGGATAACCTTGGATACGAAAATCCCTTTATATTAAAAAACCTACTTTACACTAATAAAGCTTAACTGTCCCGCTTTATGATCTCGCAACTGTACATATTTTACTTACCTACTTTGTTTTGTTGCTGTTTCCTTGTGGAAGGTGGAAGCGTACATTGCGGAATATAGGTTAAGTTTATTATTAGGCATTTGCTAACTAATTATTTATTTATTAATTACTAATTTATAAATTTTGGTAATCTATTATGTTATACTTATTAAGGAATGGGTTGGAACAGAACCTCTTCTTAGGATTTTGGCTGACGTATTTGTATATTCCTTCCTTGCTTTATTTTGTAATTTCTTTTCTTGTGTAACTTTGCTAAAATAAAGGCATATTATTATTATTATATAGTAGCACGCATTGGTAGAAGAATATTTTGAAAATTCGAACAAAAAGTAACACTTATTTTACCTTAAAAATTATGTATTCTATTAAGAGTATAAAAGTATTTCATCCATAATTTGTAACAACTTTTGTATACAAAAAATCGGACGTGTATACGTGTAAGAAAATTGTATGGTGTCCACACATCATTTTCTAAATATTTTTCGTTGACAAGCATCTGCCGTGAATACAGGGAACTGGGAACTATAGTAAAATTCTTATTTGTCAAAACATATTTTCGTGTTAATTATTGCTACTTATTAGTTATTTTAATAATATTTGTAGGAATAATCGCAAATTAATGATGTTACCTAATCTCTTTTGTCAAAACAAGAATATTATAGAATATTATCACGTGGAATGTAAACTGACGTTACATTTTGTTTCAGGATGTTCGAAGACTACGTGACGAACTTCCCAATGTAATAGTTGATCATTTAATCGAGTATGAATCATTTAATCATTGGGATTTTCTTTTTGCAAAAGACGTAATCCCTCTTCTATACAATCACATATTTGATGTACTTAATAAATATAATTAAACCGGAGTGGCACACAATAACGTTATTATATTATACGTATTATAATATTACACTTTTAATTAATATAATTTGAGAAATGTTAATCATATTTATTTCCGAAAGCTGTAATGAACTTGGAAATAGAAAAGGATCAAATAATGTTATTGTTGGAGATACTTCCAGAATGGTCTTAGTTATTTCAAATATTCTTCAATTGTATTGACATGTATACGTACATGTTTTTCGCTATCAGCATATATTGTTTTCACTAGTATTTACTAGCAATTTGCCACGAATCAAACGTCAAAAGGGCAATAATAATATGGCGCTGGGTAAATTAAAATTACAAATACAGGATATTTGCAAATAATATTGTCCACCTACCTGCTATTCTTGTCACTTAGGCTGCCGCTTACTCAGTGAAGATGGTATGAGTGGAAACAACGTGAAGTTAATTTTAATAGGACGCCACCGCGAAATTAAAACCTATCGAAGTTAACGAACGCGGATCGTAGATGGTAAGAAAAATCGGATGGTAATAGGTAAAAGCAACTGAACAATAAAAAAAACAAATTCAAACCACAATTACTAAATTTAATTCCGACAAGAGGATGTAAATATTTATATATAAAAGAAAAAGTCAAATATGAAATGTATAAATAATAATAAAGTGAAATTTTAAGGCAAAAATAAAACAAAACTTAGATCAAGCCTCTAATGCATACAGTTGAGCGTGATAGTACACCCTGTATAGCAATAATAATTACGAAAAGCATCAATCCGTAAGGATTTAAAAAAAACAACAAGGATGCACCTATCAATTCACACTGTATGTTAAACAAAATTAAATATTCTAAAATTTGAAATGCAATAGAGAAATTAATACTAAATAATAAGCAGGAATGAATAAGTTAAAAAATATGATAATCAAATCACTCTTAAGTTTAAAATAAACGCAATAGGTGAAATATTACTGAATGTTTCGAAGAATTTGCAAATCTTTCCAGTCTACGATCTGAGGGATCGACAGATTCTTACACCTGCATATGAAATACAAAATTAACTAAGCTCAAACTAATGAGGTACTTATCTTGATCATATCCACTAGCTGGTATCAACAGCGATGCAAAAGGGGAGACACAAAATTCAAGAACAAATGATTTAAGTTTCCCAGCGGAACAAAGATATCAGATTCCTCCTTCAGGGGGTTTCATAGATAATTTCAACATACAATTGTGGACTTACGTCTCACGTTTTAGGTCTGACGATTTAGGTTTCACGATTACATCTCACAATTGCCCTGAATAGAGAGAATAATTAGTTTTAAAGAAAAATGTCAAGAGAAAAAAAACACACACGAGGCATATAGGTTAGAAATGAACTATTAACAAATTTAGATTATTTCATAGATAAATACCTGACTTTTATTCTTCCAAGGTGCATACGAATAATCGTATATTCTGTCATATAAACCATAGCCCAACACCATGTGGCTTTAAAATCACATTCAATCCGACCAAATGTCGTTAAATAGAAAAACTTGCTTTACTAATAAATACCAACTCGATAGCAATTCTTCTCCATACAGAAACCAATCAAACAAATATTCCGCAATCAACAATGCTTATAGATATATTAATCTACCCAAATTATTGAAAGATGGTTCTACGATTCAAAACACACGATGTTACCAGATTAAGATCAAAACAGAAAATGACATGACATGTACACGAGGTATCAAAATAAAAATCAGCGAGATGAAAAGCCGGTAAAGAAGAACAATATCAACTTATAGAAAATATTCTAACAGCCTAAATTAATTAAACTTGAATTTCAATTTAAAATGTTACTAAATTATTAAGAAGAGAAAAAACAAATCAAGATTATTCCATTAAACTAATCTAAATTATAACAGACAACTGCCACAACAGCTTATCGACTTAAAAGAGAACGTACTTAAGTTAAGTGATTCATAGACAGATGACGCTACCACATCATAATATACAAGAGAGAAAAATACTAATTTTTATCGAGTCAAAATTGGACTAGTTTAAATAAGAATAATAGTGATAGTTAATTAAAAATAAAAGTAATTAAGCCTGTGATTTTTGAACCGTTACAAATTATAGTTTGGGAACTTCATCATCGAATAGAGTGAGTTTTTCTTTGTGTGATGGTGTTTTCTGTCTCGTTGCATGCTGCTTACACCTGTCAACTTTGAGTGGGTGAGTTTCGTTATTCTCATAACTTATCTTTTCTTAAATCCCTTCTTGCGTTTACCGCACTTCTTGTGTTTTCTTTTGTTGTATGTTTTTCTTGACATACGCGTACTCATATGTATTAACGTTTTCCTACTTCTAACATCTGTCTCTTGTACGAGATTCTTTCCGTCGCCAATATTCTCTGTGTTGTGTTTATTAAGTCGTTGCGACGGGCACCGCTGGCGTGAAACTTGTATCCTTGTTTTTTCTTTACGTTATTGTTTAGTTTTTTGTTACTATACTATTTACTTTTGTATTAGTTTGTGAAAATGCCCTCTTATGTTTATTGTGGTAATGTCGACGACCCTTATAGGCTCGTGAATTATTGTGATCTAGGGGTCCCTTGTGGACAGAACAATAAAATTAACGAGCCAAAAATATAGTAAAGATGCCCTAAAAATTGTAGAAGACTTAATAAAAAATAATAATTATCCAGCCCCCTTTGTTGAAAAAATTATTAAACAAAGACTATATGTACAAACACAATAGGAATACACAACAACGAAAAGACAAACCCACATCCATCGAACAAAATAATAAAAATAGTAATAACAAGAAATATTTATCTTTACCATATGTACCCGATTTGCCTGAAAAAATTCAAAAAAATGTTTTCAAAATACAATATTAAAGTAGCTCACAAAAGCCACAACAATTTAAATTTTATTAACACCAAACTTAAAGACAAAATTGAAAAAAAATAAAATGACCCATGTTGTCTACATTATTCCATGTAACTCATGCAATAAAGTTTATATAGGTCAGACCATGCAACATCTTAATGAAGGAATAAAGGGCCATAAATATGCCAACAACACCACTGCATTGAAAAAACACAGTAACAGAATGAAAAAACCAAAATCTTACACGTAGAAAAAAACACAAAACCAAGAGAAATATTAGAATTAATAGAAATTAAAAAACATGAAAATTTAGCTGTTTAATGACAGAAATGAAATCAATAATCTGTCTAAAATATATTTCCCACTTATACGATAACACCAATACTATTCCCAAGACCCACCTACATAGTTACAAAATTTTTCTAACGTCAATATCTTAAAAGAAACAACTCAAATAAACATAAATAAAATTGTTTGTTTGGAATTGTTGGTTTTTACAAATAAAAAAATAGCATGTGTTTCTCCTTGAAAATCAGACCTGCTCCGTAGTTTTAACATTAGAGATGACTATGAATCCACTGAAATAATAATTTATGTAAAATAGTAAAGAAGATGAATTGGAATAAATTAATAGTTACACGGAATGAATATAATTGTCACTGTCAGGTATGTTAGATGTACTATTTTAATATGTTAGTAATATGTTAGATATACCATTTTAATATGTTAGTGTTTGTAAAGGAAATATTACGATAAGTATAGCAAATATTATTTCCACATGATATACAATAATTATTTCTGATGAAGACAATAAAATTTGTCGAAACGTTAATTTTGGTTTTGATTACTATCTACCGGTTCCAATGAGTGATGAAAACAAAGCCGCAGTCCAAGAAAAAAATGTTAAGAATATATTACATTAGGTTTGTTCGGGTTTAATATTACGAACGGTTCTAACACAGTTCTGTTACTGCGCAGAACTGTATGCGTCATAGTACACCGTTCGGAACGGTCTGGGAACGGTTCCGAACGATTCGATGCCTTTATCCCGAATTAGTTCTACAGTTCTAGAACGGTTCCAGAATTGACAATCAGAAACCAAAACACGAAATTTTTAGTTCCAGAACAGTTCCGGAAACCCGAACACTTAACATATTTCTGCGCATGACGTGAACTGTTCTGGAATCGTTCTTAGCGAAACAAAAACAAACCTATTATAAATACGGCTAAGAAAAAAAGAATCAAACAACAAGGATTTTACTTGTTTGCCTTAAAATAATTTATATATATTTATATATATATATGTATGTATATATATATATATATTTGTCGGAGTTCAGTTGTGACTGATGGTGTATTTCACTATGTAATGTGTTTTACTACCGGATGATAGAATTCGGGTTATTGGAATTTAATTAAACAGCGTTTTCTTAGCTTATGACGTTTCAGTCATTTTATTACAACCTTCTTCAGACCTTTTTTGAAAATATAAAAGAGAAACATATTACATTATATACAAACAAAACAGCGAGCTATATTCTAATCTATACATTTGCTCACACTGTATACTATGTATCATGGTTAACATAAAAAACACATTAAAAATATTACTATACATTTAAAATATTTAGTCCTTAAATTACATTAATTTCATATAAGGTTTAAAATCTCATATCTCTTATGTTATTCTGACTGTATAAATTTGTGTGTTTATCTATCGTCAACATTTCACATCAAACACAAAAAGAAAGAAACACTGTTTTTCTACTTTACTTTTTTCCGGAATAATAAAATATTTCGTTCTTTGTATGTGTTTTCATGAACGTATCGTTGATGTGTGTTATTTTATTAGATTTTATGTACCTGGGTTTGTTATTAATTAGTGGATTGTTCTTTAGATTAGTTTTTGTTGTATCGTTTTTTTAAAATGCGGTATAAAAGTCTCATAGAAACCACTGAAGCTTTGCGAGTCTGTTTTACGGTTGAGGTTTTGGGATACTGTTCTAATGGTTAATGTTTCCAGGAACATTCTAATTTGTAGCATCCCTAAAAATAAAATAGAGTCTACATTGGAATATTTCAACGCATACAATAGTAAGTTGAAATTCACAGTAGAGAAAGAACAAAACAACACCATCCCCTTCCTAGACACAGAGATAATAAGGGAAAATGACACACTCAAGTTAAGATGGTATAGAAAACCATCATTTTCCAATAGACTTCTAAACTATCAATCAAATTGCCCCAAAAAATATAAAATTAATTTAATCAGAGCCCTAAAGGACAGAGTAACCAAAATAACACATCCACAATATCTACAGCAAGATTTACACAAACTTAAAGAGATACTTATATTAAATAACTACCCTAAGACAACAATCAACAAACTTTTGTACTCTTCAAGCAAAATAGAAAATAACCCTAGAATCCTGAAAACAAAACAAGAAACGGCAAATCCAAACAATACCAATAATAACATTACCAAATACAAAAAGTTACAATATATACCAAACTTAACAAATAAAATAAAAATGTTATTCAACAACATCTGCTCAATAGCTTACACAACAGCGTTCCCGAACTCAAGGGTGTACAGCAAAATTAAGGACAAAATTCCAACACAAATGAACAACAATCTAATATATGCCATACAGTGCAGTTGCCAAAATTTTTATATAGGACAAACCAAACAAAGGTTAAAAAACAGGTTAACACAACACACCAGTGATATAAGGGTTAAACCACAGGGGTGTGCTTTGGCAAACCACATAGCGACCACGGGTCATAAAGCAGACTTTGAAAACACCAAAATCATATTCAAAGAACCCAACTACACACGTAGAATGTTCCTGGAAACATTAACCATTAGAACAGTATCCCAAAACCTCAACCGTAAAACAGACTCGCAAAGCTTCAGTGGTTTCTATGAGACTTTTATACCGCATTTTAAAAAAACGATACAACAAAAACTAATCTAAAGAACAATCCACTAATTAATAACAAACCCAGGTACATAAAATCTAATAAAATAACACACATCAACGATCCGTTCATGAAAACACATACAAAGAACGAAATATTTTATTATTCCGGAAAAAAGTAAAGTAGAAAAACAGTGTTTCTTTCTTTTTGTGTTTGATGTGAAGTGTTGACGATAGATAAACACACAAATTTATACAGTCAGAATAACATAAGAGATATGAGATTTTAAACCTTATATGAAATTAATGTAATTTAAGGACTAAATATTTTAAATGTATAGTAATATTTTTAATGTGTTTTTTTATGTTAACCATGATACATAGTATACAGTGTGAGCAAATGTATAGATTAGATTATAGCTCGCTGTTTTGTTTGTATATAATGTAATATGTTTCTCTTTTATATTTTCAAAAAAGGTCTGAAGAAGGTTGTAATAAAATGACCGAAACGTCATAAGCTAAAAAAACGCTGTTTAATTAAATTCCAATAACCCGAATTCTACCATCCGGTAGTAAAACACATTACATAGTATATATATATATATATATATATATATATATATATATATAATATAATATAATAGATGTTTTCCTTGGGAATAGCGGCATATGTGAATAAAACTATAATTGATTATTGATTGTGACGTTTCAACATTTATTTATGTTTTCTTCAGACATCTGTAATTTTATAGAAAAAAGATAAGCTTTACATATAATTAAAATTAGATCTATAGAATTATTATTAATTTAACTTTGTTTAAAATTGATTTGTATAAACACTCTGTACAAATAAGTTTATAAAGACAAACTATATATATATATATAACATAAAAACAAATTGTATGAACGATGAAAATATACATTAAATCTACTTACATTTATTTTTGTTTATTTTTCTATTAATGATCATCTTTTGCATTATTTCTTTTTTTACTTCTACATTTAACTTACTTGCCTTATTTTAATTGTTAATGATTTTAAGGAAAAGAAATGATAAGAAATTATCTCTCAAACTTGCAAAGATCGTCTCCGTAACTATATATACAAATTTGATGAATTGAAAAATGAATACATTACACAGCCGAGCTGATGACTATTCACGTTGTAGTGGTTAAACGAAACTAATGCATATGTGTTAGTCCTCGGAGTAATGTGTTTCTTTTCCTTAAAATCATTAACAATTAAAATAATGCAAGTAATTGTCATCAATTAATTAAAAATGCCGCTAATTCAAGAAATTTCTCACAACATTTAAAATATATACGGCAAAGAAACAGATTATATGTGTTTAATATATACATTAACCACATATAAAATATTAATTGTAATTATCCAGAATGAAATTTGGATTTCTGTGTTCCAACACAGAGTGCACTGAATGTGCTGTAATATTGTAGAAGGAAAAACATAGTAATTAATATGGTTCCTTCATTAAATGAGAATGATAAGAAATTATCTCTCAAGCTTGCAAAGATCGTCTCCGTAACTATATATACAAATTTCGGTAGAAAGGAAAAATGAATACATTACACAGCCGAGCTGATGACTATTCACGTTGTAGTGGTTAAACGAAACTAATGCATATGTGTTAGTCCTCGGAGTAATGTGTTTCTTTTCCGTAAAATCATTAACAATTAAAATAATGCAAGTAATTGTCATCAATTAATTAAAAATGCCGCTAATTCAAATTTCTCACAACATTTAAAATATATACGGCAAAGAAACAGATTATATGTGTTTAATATATACATTAACCACATATAAAATATTAATTGTAATTATCCAGAATGAAATTGGATTTCTGTGTTCCAACACAGAGTGCACTGAATGTGCTGTAATATTGTAGAAGGAAAAACATAGTAATTAATATGGTTCCTTCATTAAATGAGAATGATAAGAAATTATCTCTCAAGCTTGCAAAGATCGTCTCCGTAACTATATATACAAATTTCGGTAGAAAGGAAAAATGAATACATTACACAGCTGAGCTGATGAGTATTCACGTTGTAGTGGTTAAACGAAACTAATGCATATGTGTTAGTCCTCGGAGTAATGTGTTTCTTTTCCTTAAAATCATTAACAATTAAAATAATGCAAGTAATTGTCATCAATTAATTAAAAATGCCGGTAATTCAAGAAATTTCTCACAACATTTAAAATATATACGGCAAAGAAACAGATTATATGTGTTTAATATATACATTAACCACATATAAAATATTAATTATATATATATATATATATACAGTTTCCTTTCGTGGTTTAGCGGCTGTAAAATGAACTCAAAAAAACACAATAAGAATTAAAACGTTTCGATAATATAAATATTATCTTTGTCAATTATTTACAACAAACTAACTAAATCAAACATTAAAACGCCAATAACTATTAATAAAACTGTAACATGTTACAGTTTTATTAATATTTTACAGTCGCTAAACCACGAAAGGAAACTGTTTTATCAAACGGCTACGAAAAGAACGCATATATATATATATATATATATATATATATTTTCTGTGGATTTTTTTCGTTGCCTGATGATTATTTATTATTTTTGTTTATTTCGTGGGTAATTTCGGCAGGTAAAATGAAAATGCTCCTGTAGACTAGGATGTAAATTCTTTTATTTTACGTTTCGACCTTTTATTTTCGGTCTTCCTCAGAAATTTTATTTAATTCTGTAAACAGGTCAATTTTTGGTAAAAGATAGTACAATTACAGCGATTTTTCTAACACTCAGCATATTATTTAGTGAAATGGTCAAATTATTTTTTTAAGTTGAATTCCATATCTAACATTGATCACAATTACATTAATTAAAATATTAAGAACATTATAAAAAACACAAAAACTGTATATAATTACTACGTTAACACATTATGTTCAAAATAATAAAAGAATTTTAAAAATGTTAAACTAAATCATTTTTACCAAACTTTCCTTTTCAATAAAAGGGAGGGTCTATTGTTACAGTGACTTAATATAATTCTAATAAAATTTTAAAAAAACATAGCAAGACACCTACCTCTTAAGTACATGGATTTTTTCTTTGTTGTCGTTTCCATATTACACTTAAATAAAATTCTCACCACAAACACCACATCTGCCACATTTCTTATTTTTTTATTTAAATTTAAAATGTGAAAGGTTTGTGTAACTCATTTTTATTTTTATTTCTAATTAATAAGCTGTTTACAATATAAAAGATACATTCGTATGCTTTGCAGTTTCGTTGGAATGAACTGGCTAAGCTGCAAAGGTGTCGAACAACTTTTTGTCATTTTTCTTTTCCTGTTTCATGTTATTATATGTGTATTGAATCGGTTTCCAAAACTTTATCAGTATTCGGGGGTTTTTAAAAAATCTTTTAAAACAGAAATTATTATTGCAATAATAGGGAATATATTTTTGATAAATTTTGTATTTCATTTCGATCGTTCACTGAGTTTTGCTCTTTTTTAATTTCAATCATTTCAAGTACGTTTCTTGCTTTGGTGTTTCGTTCTTTCCCCAGAATTGATACGTTGTCATAATTAAATGTATGGGAAAATTGATTAGTATGCTTTTTGAGCGCTGTACTGTTTTTTGAGTATTTGTGGGCTTTTATTCGCTCCTCTACGTATTGCTGGGTTTGTCCGATATATACCCCTTGGCAATCATTGCACGGAATCTTGTAAATGACGTGTGTTTGTTTTTTTATTGGGTTTCTGTCTTTTAATTTTGTATATAATGGTTTGAGGGTGTTATTATTTTTATGTGCTATTTTGATGTTATATGGTAAAAGTATATTGTTTAATTTTTGTGATAAGTGATTGACAAATGGCAGAGATATATATTTCGTTTGGTGGTTGTTTTGTTGACTGTTTTTGGTATTATTGGTGTTATTATATATTTTGTGAATTTGTTGTGTAGTTATCTTATTAATGAATTTTGGAGGGTAATTGTTATTTTTTAAAATGGTTTTTGCTTTGTTAATGGTTTCTTTTCTGAATATTATATCGCTTAATTTTACTGCTCTATTTATTAGGTTACTTGCAATATATTTTTTAAATGACATAGGTTGTGATGACTGGAAATTCAATACTCTGCCAGACGTAGTATCTTTTACAAACCATTTCGTTTTAATACTTTCGTTTTGGTGGATTAATGTTATGTCTAAAAAGTTTAGTGTGTTGTTTGATTCAATTTCTGTTGTAAATTGTATACGTGGGTGGTAGCTGTTGAACTGATCCAGGATAAGTTGTAGTTTTTCCAACGGGCAGGCTATGATACAGTCATCCACGTAAAGTTTATAAAACGAGATGGAAGTGTCTAATTGTGGAACAATATTCTCTTCTAGGTCTTCAAGGACAAATTGTGCGATTATGCTGGATATTGGCGCAACCATAGCAAGACCAAATTTTTGCTTGTAAAATTTATTAACCAAACCAAAACCAAACTTATTAGAAGCCTCACTAGGGGTGTCGAGCAACTCAAGCATGCACTATCTAATATTCTTCATTCGAAACCATTTGAATTTTTTTATGACACACAATGCCAAAAAATAGAGAATATATTTCAAAAAACAAAAAATAATCAAATCAAAAAGATATATAAACTAAAAAAATTGAAAAACATTCAGACCTCCTCTAACGACTCTACCAAGAGCAGCATCGCCTTTGTTAAGAACATTTCAAGTACGAACATACCAGATCCAGTTCTAAAAGTATTGAGCCTTGGACCAAATTTTGCAACCCAACCGCATCCAAAAAATATACCCACTAACAATATTATCGCAAACATTGAATCCTCCATAGGACATTTACAAGATGACCAAAAAAATGAAATTAGATCTAAAGTAAGTAATACTATTCAAAACTTTAAACAATCGAATTTTTTAAATACCAAGACAGCTAATACAGATACGATGATTCAAACCAAAGATATTAAAATAACAAAGCAATTTATCAAGGATAACCCCAACATTACAATATTAAAACCAGACAAAAGTAATAGCACAATAATTATGGACACTACACAATACGAGAGTAAAATGCTGGAATTACTACATGATAGAACAACTTACGAAACATTAAAGTCCAATCCTACTACCATCTATCAAAAAAACAACAACAACCTCATAAACTCTTGGGAAAAGAAAAATCTTATTTCACCCACCACTGCAATATCATTGAAAATTCACAATTCTCAATGCCCAAAAATATACGGACTCCCAAAATTACACAAAACACATATCCCTCTAAGACCTATTGTTTCCTGTATACAAAGTCCTTTCAATAATCTATCGAAATATCTAGCAAATATACTTAAAAACGTCGTAAACCAAAATAGTTATTATATAAAAAACTCGTTTGACTTCAAAGACTTTATAAACACTATTAAATTAAAAAATAATGAAAAACTGGTATCATTAGACGTAAAATCCATGTACACCAACATCCCCATAGATCTTGCTAAAAAACTTATAATTAAGAAATGGAATAAGATAAAACAATTCACTGAATTACCGTTGGAAGAATTTATAAAAGCGATAGAACTAACTCTTTCCACAACCTATTTCTCATTTAAAAATAAATTTTACAAGCAAAAATTTGGTCTTGCTATGGGTGCGCCAATATCCAGCATAATCGCACAATTTGTCCTTGAAGACCTAGAAGAGAATATTGTTCCACAATTAGACACTTCCATCTCGTTTTATAAACGTTACGTGGATGACTGTATCATAGCCTGCCCGTTGGAAAAACTACAACTTATCCTGGATCAGTTCAACAGCTACCACCCACGTATACAATTTACAACAGAAATTTAATCAAACAATACACTAAACTTTTTAGACATAACATTAATCCACCAAAACGAAAGTATTAAAACGAAATGGTTTGTAAAAGATACTACGTCTGGCAGAGTATTGAATTTCCAGTCATCACAACCTATGTCATTTAAAAAAAATATTGCAAGTAACCTAATAAATAGAGCAGTAAAATTAAGCGATATAATATTCAGAAAAGAAACCATTAACAAAGCAAAAACCATTTTAAAAAATAACAATTACCCTCCAAAATTCATTAATAAGATAACTACACAACAAATTCACAAAATATATAATAACACCAATAATACCAAAAACAGTCAACAAAACAACCACCAAACGAAATATATATCTCTGCCATTTGTCAATCACTTATCACAAAAATTAAACAATATACTTTTACCATATAACATCAAAATAGCACATAAAAATAATAACACCCTCAAACCATTATATACAAAATTAAAAGACAGAATCCCAATAAAAAAACAAACACACGTCATTTACAAGATTCCGTGCAATGATTGCCAAGGGGTATATATCGGACAAACCCAGCAATACGTAGAGGAGCGAATAAAAGCCCACAAATACTCAAAAAACAGTACAGCGCTCAAAAAGCATACTAATCAATTTTCCCATACATTTAATTATGACAACGTATCAATTCTGGGGAAAGAACGAAACACCAAAGCAAGAAACGTACTTGAAATGATTGAAATTAAAAAAGAGCAAAACTCAGTGAACGATCGAAATGAAATACAAAATTTATCAAAAATATATTCCCTATTATTGCAATAATAATTTCTGTTTTAAAAGATTTTTTAAAAACCCCCGAATACTGATAAAGTTTTGGAAACCGATTCAATACACATATAATAACATGAAACAGGAAAAGAAAAATGACAAAAAGTTGTTCGACACCTTTACAGCTTAGCCAGTTCATTCCAACGAAACTGCAAAGCATACGAATGTATCTTTTATATTGTAAACAGCTTATTAATTAGAAATAAAAATAAAAATGAGTTACACAAACCTTTCACATTTTAAATTTAAATAAAAAAATAAGAAATGTGGCAGATGTGGTGTTTGTGGTGAGAATTTTATTTAAGTGTAATATGGAAATGACAACAAAGAAAAAATCCATGTACTTAAGAGGTAGGTGTCTTGCTATGTTTTTTTAAAATTTTATTAGAATTATATTAAGTCACTGTAACAATAGACCCTCCCTTTTATTGAAAAGGAAAGTTTGGTAAAAATGATTTAGTTTAACATTTTTAAAATTCTTTTATTATTTTGAACATAATGTGTTAACGTAGTAATTATATACAGTTTTTGTGTTTTTTATAATGTTCTTAATATTTTAATTAATGTAATTGTGATCAATGTTAGATATGGAATTCAACTTAAAAAAATAATTTGACCATTTCACTAAATAATATGCTGAGTGTTAGAAAAATCGCTGTAATTGTACTTTCTTTTACCAAAAATTGACTTGTTTACAGAATTAAATAAAATTTCTGAGGAAGACCGAAAATAAAAGGTCGAAATGTAAAATAAAAGAATTTACATCCTAGTCTACAGGAGCATTTTCATTTTACCTGCCGAAATTACCCACGAAATAAACAAAAAAAAAATAATATATATATATATATATATATTGAAATAGGGAACAAATATGAGTGATTGGCACTGTATATTATTGATAAAATTTGAAGGATTATTTTATTTTACTAATTTTTTTATTGACTGTTAAATTAAAATATATAAACTAAAAAGAACAGTTGTGTATACTTAAAATATTATTTTTATTATTGTAAAGATGTGTGCATACATCAAAGTTAATATTTCTTGAAGGAATAGTAGTGGATCAGGTTCTTTGTTGCATCAATTTTCATTAAATTCTGAAAATGGAGATTTAAAAATTATTATTTATGTTAAAATGTGTATTGTATTTTGTAAAACTTGTCTAATTAACAATATTGCTAAGAAAAGTAAATTAATGCTGAATATTGAAATATGAAGGAAATGAATTGGTAAATAATTACGCGGGTAAAGTTTGAATAAGCGGATCTGTCAAAATTGACATTTACATAAAATTTTGTTGTATTTTGAAGTACAAAGTATTAGTAATTCATTATTATAAATTAATAGAGATTTAATATAGAAGGTTAACTGAAATTTGGTAGCTCTGAAACTAATCAAGTAAATTTTTAAAAACTGTTTTGAACAAGAATTATGAGGAAAGGAATTTTATTGGATGTAATTAAAAAATGAAAATGTTGTCTGGGTGATGATAAAAAAACAGGGAGAAATTGAAAAATAATTTTTCAAGAGAGGTGCGTGTAATTTTCGGAAAATTATAGTTTTATTCCGAAAATTGTACATTAAAATCACGAAAACCGCGAAAGTTGGTGCGAAAAGTGTTTATTTCAGCATTGGAAATACTTATTTGACGTCAGAATAAAAAATATTTGTTAGAGGAGCAGATAATAATAAAGTAATTTTATTACTATCGAAATAAATTATATTCTATATGGTATAAGAAGTAATTTAATAAGAAAAGGAAATAGCAAAATAAAAACTTACCAAACAAGAACAAAGTCCAAGCGGAGTATTTAATTCGTCAATTGTACGTGAGGTCCAAGCGGATTTCCAGTTAGCAAAGGTCCAGATTATTTTATAATTACGAGAAATTCCTACCAGCCAGAATCACACGTGTAGTTCTAAGTCACAGTTCCAGTGTTAGTCGTGATTTAAAAAGGTGCAGATGTATTAATAAATCCAGAAGATATCCTGTTATTTACGAGGTCTCAACAAGATACATCCTGTGTGTCGTACCCGTGGAAGTCCAAGATCCAGGTATAGAACGAGTATATTTAAGTAAGCCGAACGTCTTACTAGAAGAGAACCAGAGGATCATCCGAAGCACATAACGAGTCCAGGAAGGCTGTTTTTCCGAACAAAGAAGATACACAAAATTTTCTACAAAGAATAACCAGAACCTGTAAGGATAATGGATTGTATTAATTGAAAAAAAACCGAGAAAGAAGAGTAATATTATTGGGAGGTTGTATAATTTTTTATTTAAAAGAAACAATTTGAAATTAAATGATTTTCATCGAGCAAAGTACATTAAAATGAATAAGATATACTGAATATTATAAAAAGGATTATTTGAATATACTATGTAAAGGTTTTAAATCTCTATTTAAATCAGAAACTTCAGAATATGTACATTTAATTAATTTGCATAACTTTGGTACTAAAATATACCTACTTACGTATTTGAATATTTGATCGTTAAGATTTATTATAAATAATTGGATTTGTGTAAACAAATGTATGCTAAATTGAAAGATCTTCATTGAATTGATTCTCATACATACCTTATCGAGTAGATAAGCTTTAGTGTCATCCTTCATATGTCAATAATAGTACAGGTATCATTAGACAGGTTAAATAGTTTATGTAAATGTCATAAAAATATATTGGTTATTTATACGAATCATAATTTAAACAGATATTGTCATTAAACGATTATTATATTGATTTTCTTCTTTTATTTGGTAAAGTAGAAACTTGGTACTATACTCCATTCAGTCTAAGAATAAAGCATTGGGAAAGATAGGGCTTAAAATAAACGTTTGTGATTGGTTGAAATCGAGTGTGCATTTACACCGGCAAAATAATCGCATTTAGCTCGTTCTGTCAAAAATTTGTTTACTGACAGTTTTGTTCAAAGATTTTGTCGATTTCCGTATTTTACATAGTTATTTGTTGTTAATATTCTTAAAAAATAGTTCTTCTTAGAACTCGCAAGTGAAATATTCATTTGTTAAGGTATTTTATCAATTTCGTTAACTTTCTTTTCGTAATCGCTAATATTCTATAGTATGGCGGAAGCACTTTTACCAGGTCCTTCAAAAAATCGTAAAGGGAAACACATAAGATCTGGACAAAGGCAAATGGCTTATAATGTGTACATTAAGGATAAAAACAATATGTCTAAAACAGCTGCAGTCAATCAAACAGCAGAGGAAGTGGGTATTAATAGGAATACAATGTACTGCATTATTAAAGAAATGGAATTATATGGAGTTCCAATTTCTCCTCCAAGAAAAAGAAATTATCGTCATACTTACAATAAATTGGATGAAGCACAAAAAAGTACAATTAGACGACATGTGCATTCCTTTTTCTTGAGGAATGAGTTACCAACTTGTATAAAAATGTACGTAAATGTCAAAATATAATGATATCAGATATGTATATCCCTGCTATCCATCTGACAGTAAACATATGTTTTACTTGTTTTCAAAATACAAAGTTCATCGTGTGTAAACTGTGCTCATATTGTAGCGCCATCTACTTTATTCTTAGACTGAATGGAGTATAGACATTTTCATATGATGTATAGAAATTTGATAAGTCAATAACCTAAAAGAGAAACAGAATAATATAGCATTTATAAGTTTAATTTTGAGAGAAAAAATATACATACCTTACAATTGTATTCCTATTAGAGGAATAATTCATAAGCAGAAGTCATCACGTATTCAAAAGGAATAATTTTAGCAGGATTATTTGATGAGGTTAGAATGTTATTTTTACATATCATTTTACAACGGTAAATGTCATTGCTCACATCGTTATAAAAATAAATGTACTGCAAGTACTGTGTTGTCAAAATCAAGACTGGTTTCATTTGACGAAATTTAACTACAGTAAAGAAGTAAATATTTATAGTAACTATTTGAAATGGTATGGAGATAAATTATTATATCTAAATTAGTTAAAAATGAGAGTATTATAGAAAATTAAGTTGATAAATAATATAACTGAGAAAGTGTTTGGGCATATTAAAATAAAATACTAATCTTTGAGCAATTGAAATAACATATAATAGGGAACAGAAATATTAAATTCTATATACTGAGTGTTACATAAATAATATCATATTATAAACAGATGTTATTTCCAGTAAAATATGAATGACTAGGTAAGAGAGGAGATATTATAGGTAAATCGTATAACAAGATGTGTATTATTTTGGTTTATAATTAATTATAAGTGTTTATAGTTATAATATCCCTTCCCTAGTGCAATATATATATATATATCAGAAAAAGAAAAATATTGGGTATAATCCACTGTAGAGCAACCGTACACACGTGTTTCTGACTAATTGATCGTCATCAGTACGGTGTAGCCAACGAACAAGGTGGGATAACCTTGGAGATGTTAGCTAAACGGAAGACCATCAGGTGACAGACCACCATTTGTAGCTTCAGTTAGAAGATCCTCAGTTTTGAGGACAACAACTAACGTCGCCACGAGGAAGACAATGTCAACCCGCGTGCCATCCGAAACCCAGGAAATGTAAATCAAAGGATAATGAATTATCGCGGATACATAAAATATCAGAAAAAGATAAATATTGGGTATAATCCGCTGTAGAGCAACCGTAGACACGTGTTTCTGACTAATTGGTCGTCATCAGTACGGTGTAGCCAAGGAGTAAGGTGGGATAACCTTGGAGATGTGAACTAAACGGAAGACCATCAGGTGACAGACCACCATTTGTAGCTTCAGTTAGAAGATCCTCAGTTTTGAGGAAAACAACTAACGTCGCCACGAGGAAGACAATGTCAACCCGCGTGCCATCCGAAACCCAGGAAATGTAAATCAAAGAATAATGAATTATCGCGTATACATAAAATATCAGAAAAAGATAAACATTGGGTATAATCCGCTGTAGAGCAACCGTAGACACGTGTTTCTGACTAATTGGTTGTCATCAGTACGGTGTAGCCAAGGAATAAGGTGGGATAATCTTGGAGATGTAAGCTAAACGGAAGACCATCAGGTGACAGACCACCATTTGTAGCTTCAGTTAGAAGATCCCCAGTTTTGAGGACAACAACTAACGTCGCCACGAGGAAGACAATGTCAACCCGCGTGCCATCCGAAACCCAGGAAATGTAAATCAAAGGGTAATGAATTATCGCGGATACATAAAATATCAAAAAAAGAAAAATATTGGGTATAATCCGCTATAGAGCAACCGTAGACACGTGTTTCTGACTAACTGGTCGTCATCAGTACGGTGTAGCCAAGGAATAAGGTGGGATAACCTTGGAGATGTAAGCTAAACGGAAGACCATGAGGTGACAGACCACCATTTGTAGCTTTAGGTTGATATTGTCTTCCTCGTGGCGACGTTAGTTGTTGTCCTCAAAACTGAGGATCTTCTAACTGAAGCTACAAATGGTGGTCTTTCGTTTAGCTTACATCTACAAGGTTGTCCCACCTTATTCCTTGGCTACACCGTACTGCTGACGACCAATTATTCAGAAACACGTGTCTACAGTTGCTCTACAGCGGATTATATCCAATATTTTTCTTTTTCTATTTTATGTATACGCGATAATTCATTATCCTTTGATTTACATTTCCTGGGTTTCGGATGGCACGCGGGTTGACATTGTCTTCCTCGTGGCGACGTTAGTTGTTGTCCTCAAAACTGAGGATCTTCTAACTGAAGCTACAAATGATGGTCTGTCACCTGATGGTCTTCCGTTTAGCTTACATCTCCAAGGTTATCCCACCTTATTCCTTGGCTACACCGTACTGATGACGACCAATTAGTCAGTAACACGTGTCTACGGTTGCTCTACAGCGGATTATACCCAATATTTTTTTCTGATATTTTATGTATCCGCGATAATTCATTATCCTTTGATTTACATTTCCTGGGTTTCGGATGGCACGCGGGTTGACATATATTGTCTTCCTCGTGGCGACGTTAGTTGTTGTCCTCATAACTGAGGATCTTCTAACTGAAGCTACAAATGGTGGTCTGTCACCTGATGGTCTTCCGTTTAGCTTACATCTCCAAGGTTATCCCACCTTATTCCTTGGCTACACCGTACTGATGACGACCAATTAGTCAGAAACACGTGTCTACGGTTGCTCTACAGCGGATTATACCCAATGTTTTTCTTTTTCTGATATTTTGTGTATCCGCGATAATTCACTATCCTTTGATATATATCCTTTGATATATATATATATATATATATATATATATATATATATATATATATATATATATAGTATAAATATTTAATCTTTCTTGGTCATTTGTTAATATATTAATTCATTTTTTTCTTGGTATTAGCGACCATTACTTTACCAGCTAATTAAACATTAATAAAACACATTTTTTTAGACGTTTCGACAAAAAATTTTTAATTGTCTTCTTCAGTTTTTTTTTTTTCGATGTATAACACATACAAACATATTAAAAATTCTTTCGAATATTAATTAATAATCCTGCAAAATAACAATTATAATTTAGAGCTATGTTTATTTTTTCCCACGTTCTCAAAAACAAAAACTTACCACACATATCAGGACTTCGTCAATACAACTTTTTCTTAAAAAGGAATTTAAAATACTCGGTATGAGTACCATTTTAATTTTATTTGTTTTGTGTCACCTTATTTATGAAAAGGCATCAAACATTGTCAAACATCACATCCACACTAGAACGCAATAACTACCCCAGGTCGTTTATAAAAAAAATCATTAAGCACAGATTGCATAAATTTTATAATGGTTCAACAGTACAAAACAACCCCCAGAAACCAACTCCACCAAAAAAACAATACATACCAGTACCATATATTAAGGGTTTATCAGAAAAAATTAATAACATAATTAAACCACATAATTTTAAACTTGCTTATACAAACCAAAATAACCTAAGTCAATTATATACAAAACTAAAAGATCCCATCCCTACATCCAAACAGTCGCATATTGTGTATAGTATTCCTTGCAATGACTGCAACGGAGTATATATTGGTCAGACGAAACAGCTTCTTGAAGACAGAATAAATGGGCACAAATACGCGAAGAATCCCACCTCCTTAAAAAAACATAAGGACAAAATGAAACATAGTTTTAATTTTAAAAAAGTCAAAATACTCAAAAAGGAAAACAATACAAAATCTCGAAACATCTTAGAGATGATTGAAATAAAAAGAACAAAGAACACTGTTAATGACAGAAACGAAATTGATAGCCTATCGAGAATTTATTTTCCGATATTGTAAACATTAGAGGTAATTTTTATAGTAACCCTTGTATGTTTGAAAAATTGTTATTCGACAATACTAAAATATATATAAGTAGAAAAACAACCATAGCAAGAAACATACAACACGTGGTATTTTTTAGCGGTAAAGTGTTCTCGGACAGATCGAAGAATTTTATTTTAAAATCGTTTTCATTGACATGCAATATTTAAACTATGACTTAGTATGCATAATTGTTACACTTTAAAAATAAAAATCTAATTTTTCATAAATAAGGTGACACAAAACAAATAAAATTAAAATGGTACTCATACCGAGTATTTTAAATTCCTTTTTAAGAAAAAGTTGTATTGACGAAGTCCTGATATGTGTGGTAAGTTTTTGTTTTTGAGAACGTGGGAAAAAATAAACATAGCTCTAAATTATAATTGTTATTTTGCAGGATTATTAATTAATATTCGAAAGAATTTTTAATATGTTTGTATGTGTTATACATCGAAAAAAAAAAAACTGAAGAAGACAATTAAAAATTTTTTGTCGAAACGTCTAAAAAAATGTGTTTTATTAATGTTTAATTAGCTGGTAAAGTAATGGTCGCTAATACCAAGAAAAAAATGAATTAATATATATATATATAATATACAGGGTGTCCCAGAAATAAAAAGACGGAGTAGCAGGTATGTAAAGTTCGAACAGAAACAGGCCCAAATATGCCGCAATAACGAAGAAATTAAAAATTTAATTTTCTGTTATTTTTTTAAATAAAAACTTACATTACGGTCCTGGAACACGTAAGAATGCTCATTTGTAAATAGAAACGAACATGCATTCAAAGAAAAATACGCTTTTATTTGTATAAAACGGGAAAAAAATATTAAATCATACTCATTGATAATAAAACATTTTTTGCCGGATGCGTCTAAATAACGAAGCTATGTATTCGATTGTTGACGCAGATGGGCGACTGACTTACTTTATTGCAGACAATAAAAGATTGTTTTTATTTTTAAAATAGGAAGGTTGTTGCCCTTTAATGTGTTTGTAGTCGGAAACAGCTGATTATTATTATTTTAGAATATTCAATATATCGTAGTAAATATCAAAATGTAATTATTTTTTTCTAGCAGGTCTAAAAAGTAATTAGTGGTGTGATATTTATTATGAAGTATTTATTCCTCCTCCTTTTTTTTAACACAAGTAATATGGTGGTCCTGAAAAGAACCGATTGTGTAAGTGAAGCAGGTGGATATTTATAGAAGGTGCTTTATGTGCCCGCCGTGCGCACGAAGACAGGCGTCAGTCCGTCGGAGAAGATTACCACGCACTCGTTGGAAGGTACCTGGTGCGAAGATCTTCTTCTGTGGCAATCTCATCCCCATCATACACCAATGTTTTCATATACCCCCATAAAAAAAAATCTAATAGATTTAACCCCCGGACTGCGCGTCGGCCATGGTGTATGTCCTCCACGTCCAATCCATCGAGGATATGAAACATTGAGGTAATTGCGCACTGCCAATGAAATGTGTGGAGACGCGCCATCGTGCATGAACCGGAGTTGTCTTCTAAGTTGCAAAGGCACATCGTCGAGATATTCCGGCAACGTATTCTGCAAAAACTCTAAATAGCTCTCTCCGGTCAGTCCTGCAGGTAGTATGTGCGGTCCAAGCAGACCATTTCGGGTGAAACAACATTTATCCGTGAATAGTATGCTGGCACAAAAGTCCACATCTCTAGCTTGTTTTCGTCGAAACCAGGTACAGAATCTAACACGTGCGAGACGGTCCCTATCCCTATCTACCACATCCAGGAGATGCTCTTCCGCATGTAAAACTCTCCGTGTTCTTTCACGGCCCCTGCCTTCTTAGCGTGGGTGTAGTGTGCCTTGTTCGCGTAACCTAAACACCGTGTCCATAATCACTTGATACGACGGACGCCTGCGATTAGGAAAACGTTCGGCATATAAACGTTCAACAGCTCTTTCATTTCCACCTACTTCACCGTACAGATTACACCATATCCCATAATTCTTGCGTCGTAAAAGCCATGTCGATAACTATGTATCAACTCACATCGGCGGCTAATAACAAACTGAACATCTGTGTATCTATCGCCCTTGCACATGCATGCATTGGCGGCTGGTCGGTAATAAAATCGCGGGTCACACAACAAAAACTTATGTATTTTTTTTGAATAACATCCATTGTGCTCTTTAACAATGGATGTTATTTACAAAAATACATACGTTTTTGTCGTGTGCCGCACGATTTTATTACCGACCAGCCGCCAATGCATGCATGTGTGCAATTTTATATCGCAAGTCGACCAGAGTCGGCGTAAGGCCAATTGAATTCTTTATTATTTTTTTTCTGCCGTCTACGCACGAATAAGGACTTGATATTTTGAGGGTACGTTTTTACACAATCTAGCCTCCGATTTATGCTACTCCGTCTTTTTATTTCTGGGACACCCTGTATATATATATATATATAATATATATATATATATATAATAAAATATTTTTCTTGGTTTGTTAGGCCATTGTTAATGTATAAAATGTAAGGGAACTAAAACAACATTCTCATCGACGTTTCGGTTTTATTTTAACATCAAAACCTTTTTCCAGATAACTGCAATATGACAAAAACTGTACATTTTCATAATAATAACAATGTGTATAAGAAAATATTTCCAAGAAATTATTTAAATACAAGGAACAATTATTAAAACAATGTCTAAAAAACATGTCTAAAAAATACATATGTTTACTATAAACAATAAACGCATATAACAATCAGAAATACTTACATTAAAAATAAAAGTAATTTCCTATATACCATTTATTTAAGGGAAAAAAACATTTCCCTAAGTCATGTTCTAACTACATTTTTGATAATTGTAAAATTAATTTATCTGATCGGCTAGTTTTATGAACTATGTGTGATTTCACCAAGTGTAATGCCTATGGTTTATAACATCGAACTAAATGTATATCTGTGATACAAGGTCTTAAAATATTTTAACGTACAAAATTTTATACAGTTTTTTTGGTCTAGCATATGTTTTGAAATTGTTTCTTTAAAGTATTAAACTAAAACTGCGGTACACATTAAGAGAGAACGATAAAATGGAAAAAACATACATATAGGAGAGAAGAACAGCTTTAATTTTATCATATAATAGTGTTGTAAATTTTAGACAAATTTTTTATGTCCGATCTATCATTAATTGTTTTGTCATTTCCCCTTATATATTTTTCTTATACACATTGTTATTATTATGAAAATGTACAGTTTTTGTCATATTGCAGTTATCTGGAAAAAGGTTTTGATGTTAAAATAAAACCGAAACGTCGATGAGAATGTTGTTTTAGTTCCCTTAAATTTTATACATTAACAATGGCCTAACAAACCAAGAAAAATATTTTATTTTATATATATGCATTAAAGGCCAAGAAAAAACGTTTTATTTTCTAAATATTATATATATATATATATATATATATATATATATATATATATATATATATATATATTGGGTAGTGGATTCTCAGGATAATCGGACCGTTTCTGTTTAGAAATTAAAAACTCATTTATTCAAACTCTATATATTTCGCCACTGCTTTGTGGCTTCTTCAGGAGTGAATTTGAGTAATATGAAGAGGAAATACACATTTTTTACATAGCCGTAAAAGTTGTAAAAACATCAGACAGTGAAACAACACGTTAAAAAAGACATCGACTAATAATAACTAAAAACACTTTTTTTTAACAACTAAAATATCAAAGTATTACAACACAAAATACATTCTTAATTGTTTACAGTTGTATGTTACGAAGTGTGTGTCAGTCGTCACACGACTGACACACACACGGCATTAAGAAGGTCGTGAGTTCAAATCTCATCGTGGGCAAATTTTTGTGATAAAATTTCCTAATTAATTTACTCAGCGCGAAGCAGAAAAATCAATTTAGATATTTCTACGCTGAGAAAAACAGAATTTTAAAAATAATTAAAATTCAAATTTACACATTCATTCCCGAACTGCCGGATAAAGATGTATATTTCAACTGTTACTTGAAGAGATCAAGACGTTTAAAGTAGATATGAACTCAGGCCCTCGTGGCGCAGTTGGTTAGCGCGTCTTAACGGCATTAAGAAGGTCGTGAGTTCAAATCTCATCGTGGGCAAATTTTTGTGATAAAATTTCCTAATTAATTTACTCAGCGCGAAGCAGAAAAATCAATTTAGATATTTCTACGCTGAGAAAAACAGAATTTTAAAAATAATTAAAATTCAAATTTACACATTCATTTCCGAACTGCCGGAGAAAGATGTATATTTCAACTGTTACTTGAAGAGATCAAGACGTTTAAAGTAGATATGAACTCAGGCCCTCGTGGCGCAGTTGGTTAGCGCGTCTTAACGGCATTAAGAAGGTCGTGAGTTCAAATCTCATCGTGGGCAAATTTTTGTGATAAAATTTCCTAATTAATTTACTCAGCGCGAAGCAGAAAAATCAATTCAGATATTTCTACGCTGAGAAAAACAGAATTTTAAAAATAATTAAAATTCAAATTTACACATTCATTTCCGAACTGCCGGATAAAGATGTATATTTCAACTGTTACTTGAAGAGATCAAGACGTTTAAAGTAGATATGAACTCAGGCCCTCGTGGCGCAGTTGGTTAGCGCGTCTTAACGGCATTAAGAAGGTCGTGAGTTCAAATCTCATCGTGGGCAAATTTTTGTGATAAAATTTCCTAATTAATTTACTCAGCGCGAAGCAGAAAAATCAATTTAGATATATATATATATACCTATATATAGTATGTTGTGGAGCCCAATATATACATGGGTCGTTCATCCACCAGGCACAAGCATTGGGATTGAAAAAGTATACTTTTGTGGAAATTACATTATTAATCAAAATCATATGGGGGAGACCATGAGGGGAAAATAAATTTATTGATTAAACCATTTATAGACCTTTAATACGTTACGAAACCAAAGTAATGCAAATATGACGTTAATAATCCCTTAGATATACAAACACATATTTCTCGTTTGTTGAGGAGCCAGACGTAGTTGCCGTATTGCTTCTATAAATAACCTCTCACCGCTTCTGAGCTATCTCGAGACGGTCTAAAAAAAATACTTGTCAGCGGTGTTTACAATACGATAAGACGAAGAAGCATGTTTATATTTTAGATTGGTCATTTTTATTCCTTGCACATGTAAATGTATGTATGCGATATACTCTGTTTAAGCGTAATACCAGGGCATTTAATTCGCTTTTGTTTTAACTTTATTCTCTCTTACTAAAATTGGAAAAAGTCTACTTTCTTTTTATTTTGAAGTTGTACATTAATTTGTAAACTTTGCAAAATTGTGAATTTTTTATACGATCATAAAAAAATTAAAGATTACGTCCTGTAGATATCATAAATATGAAGGTCATCCGAAAATCCATATGACATAATTTCAATAGAATAAAAAATGATATTACTACAATGTATGAACTATGTACGGACGCCGGTCAATTCGACCACGGGTACCTGGATAATCTTTCAGTCAAAAATGGTTACGTTAATCCCACCCTTCAGTTCGACCACGTAAGGGATGGTCATTAAAGGGGTATATATGTTACCGTGAAAGACCGAAAGTAGTGAATGTCAACATCCGCCGGTGGATGTCGACAAATACCAAATGCCTTGGTGAAAGTCCGAACATTTCTTAATTGTATTATAGATTCGGACTTTTACCGGTATATGTCGACAAACACAAATGAGGTCCGGTGAATGTCGGAAACGGCAGGTCGCAACAAGTTTTTAGATGGTTCCAGCATCTTGTTTCAGTTAGCTTTGCCTTCGTCAGTCTAACGCAACGTTTGACAGCCTGCGGGCACGCTCCCTAACCTAATTTAATTTTCTTATTAGAAATTATAATTTGTATTCAATGGCTACTACAGTGAATCGTGATAAGTTTTTTGAAAAGTTACATGCCTTAATTGGAAGTAAACGAGAAGACAATTGTTTTTATTTTTCACAAGAAAAGTACTCTAAAATCGTTTCTGAAGTAATTTCTGCTAAAAGTAAGTGTAGTACACCTTTGGACTACAGACGTTTAAAACGTTTTGACATTTTAAAAGTTAGTGATGAAGAAAAGTTAATTGTGCCATTAAAACCAGGAGAAACGAATATCCAGTATTATGTTACTAATGATGAGTTGTTTACAATACTTTCTGAAACTCACATAAGAACAGGCCATGGAGGAAGAACACGAATGCTTAAAGAATTGCAAGTTAGATACAAAAATATTACTTATGAAGTTGTAATGTTGTATTTAAATTTGTGTAAACAATGTCAAATGAAACACAGTGCGCCTAAAAAAGGTATTGTTGTGAAACCAATGGTCAGTTCCGAATTGAACTCTAGATGTCAAGTCGACTTGATAGACTTGCAATCACACAGGGATGGCGATTACAAGTTTATATTGGTATATCAAGATCATTTAACCAAATTTGTCCAGTTACGACCTTTAAAAAGCAAGAGAGCGGAAGAAGTAGCTTATCACCTTCTCCAAATTTTTTTAACATTTGGTGCTCCCGCTATATTGCATTCGGATAATGGTAGAGAGTTCAGTAATCGAGTCATATCTGAACTATGCGCTATGTGGAAAGATGTTAAAATAGTGCACGGAAAGCCTCGTCACAGTCAAACACAAGGCTCAGTTGAAAGAGCCAATCAGGACATACAAAATATGTTAACTGCATGGATGCAAGACAATGATTCAAACAAGTGGTCAGAAGGTTTGCCGTTTGTCCAATTCGCCAAAAACACAACTTATCACGAAGGAATACGCCAGAGTCCTTATGAAGCCCTGTTTGGCGTTAAACCAAAAAGGGGTATAACATCGTCATCACTCCCCCGCGGGCAAATTGCAAACATTGAGACCGAAGAACAGCTAGAAGCTTATGTTGAAGAAAATTTGGGTAGTGACCATATTGAAAGAGGCATGGATAATGAAAATACCATTGGAGCTGATCCGCAACCTGGCACGTCTTCATCTCAAGCACTGACTGACTCGCAACCTAACACGTCTTCATCTCAAGCACTGACTGACTCGCAACCTAACACGTCTTCATCTCAAGCACTGACTGACCCGCAACCTAACACGTCTTCATCTCAAGCACTGACTGATCCGCCACCTAGCACATCTTCATCTCAAGTACTGACTGAACAACACGAGGTAATTTCTTCAAAAAGAGTAGCTGCAAAAGAGAGTCTTCTACTTCAAGCAACAAAAATGTTGCGAACCTCAAAAAAAAAGTTTCCTCCTGCCCAAATTGGTGATACCGTAAGAATTCAAGTCCCTGATGTCGACCGTGGTCGTACAGACCCTCGAAATGTGTTAGCGGTTGTTGTTGGAATAGAGGATTCAGCCTTTTATAGACTAGCTAACAAAAATGGTACCTTGAAGCAGCTTTTCACCCGTAATCAGTTCGTAATTTGTAAAGAAAAGTTAGTTTCCATGGACGAAGTTTCAACAAAAGAAATGTCGCTAAGAGAAGCAGCTTCTGCTAATTCAAAAAGTGGAGGGCAAGGCTACACACGTTGTAACTGCAAAAGAAAGTGTTCCACGACTAAATGCAGCTGTAAAAGCAAGGAACTTTTGTGCAATTCGAAGTGTCATGGTAGTTTATGTTGTTGCAATAAATAAGATATTGTTATTATTTTTTATATTTCATTTTATATTTTTATGTTCTACTGTTTGTTTTGAGTTCAACAAAGTCTTTTTCCCATATTATTTTAATAAATAAAGACCTATGGGGTTTTTTTATTTAAAAAAAAATGTTTTTTTCTATTCCGGTGCTATAAAGTTCACTTTACGACACCCGTTTTGGTTGCATAAAGTATTACTTTATCGCACGCTAATTTTATTTTTTGAAGTTGGTAACAACAAAAAATGGAACCAAATCATATTTAAATGTCAAAATATTAGTCTTTACTCTAACAAACATATGTAAGAAGTTGTACAGAGAATAAAAACATAGTTACGAACATTTTATTTACGCTAATTAACAATATAAATGGGATGATGCCTTTTTATCCTTCTTTCTTTGTCAAAATAAGCAATTACTACATTTTCCGTAATATACACAATATTATTTTCTTTACACCAACTTAAAAAGAGGTGGTATTGCTTTTCATAAATATGTCGAGACTTTGTTGGCAAAAGATTTTCTAAATTGGCTTCTGCTATTTTGCGAATCTCTGGAGGCGTGCAGTTATTTATTTCTTCCATTTTGTTGATAATTTGAAATAATTTATTGCATAAATCAGACTCAATTTTAAACAAAATGACAAGTCCGCCGAAATTCAAATAATTAAATTATTTTACTTAAAAATCAGAGTAACCAACTTCAAAAAAAGAATATTTCTAAAATGTTCGAACAAAACATGTCTCTCATTTTAATCTTTTTTGAACTTTCAATAACCGAAATAGAAAAAATAGTATAAAATACACGTTTCATAAGACATTTTTGCGCACTTGTTCTTTAGAAAACTCGCCTAGCGGCTCGTTTTCTAAACTTGAACGCGTACGCAAAAATCGTGTCTTATGAAACTTGTATCTTAATATACTATTAACATACACCATGAGTGCATGCTGAATGTCGACAATCGCCGGTGTAAGTTAGAAATAATGAAATTTCACCAATATTTCGGACATACGTCAAGCAACGTTGAGAATGTTGACATTCACCGGTGAATCTCGACATTCACCAGATTTCGGTCTTTCACAGTAACATATATATATTGATATAGGTAGAGTTGCTTATTTAGAATTATTCAGGTTATACACTGAGGTAATAGGAGTTGCCTATTTTAAATTATTAAGGATGAGTTTATACAAGATTCGGTTTTTCTTTAATTATGACAGAGATAGTTAAATTTGCGAATATTAATGAACTGGTTGTAATCTTGAAAAAATATTGTTTATTGAGTTAAAGGAGAATTTTATAATTACTTGGTGAAATAGTATTTATTACAATTGGAGTTGTTTTTCCATGCATATGTACCAAAAATCTGTAAAGAAAGATTTTGTATAAGTATTGTAAATTTGAAATGTAATTTAGCATTGTGAAAAACTTGTTCAAATGTTATTAATGATGAGGAAAGGATAAAAGATTTTTAGAATACGAAAATAATCAACTAAGAATTGATAAAAAAATACCGCTATAAATTGTATATCGGATGTGTTAGTTAATTGTCAAGGTGACAGATAATTGTTACTACAAAGAAGTAAAGCTTAATATTAGTAATTTGAAGCATGATAACTTTACTAAATTCAAAGAATAATTTATTATGAGTGAAATATTGACTTATGAAAGGTATTTAAAAATTTATTACACTTCTAAAATTTATATTGAGCTTGGTTTTAATGTGTGATTAATTTATTGGTCGAAATAGAATGGGAATTATCACTAAGGTAATTTTAAATAAATAAGGAAGAACTTTTTCGAATTTTGCGGAAGATAGTCGCAATTTTTCGTGTTAAAGTTTATTTTCAGCAAAAGTGAATAAACTAGAAGCAATATTGGAGTAAATTATTATAGAATACATGTTATTCTAACTAAGCAGAAGTTAAAAGGTGTTTACAGAAGATAGAAATTCATATAAAGTATATACGAGGAGTAAAGAATATAATACTTACCAAAATTAATTATCTTAATTGAAAATATTAAATTGCCAATTCAAATTTGAGGGAGAACCAGAAGATTAGATCGTGTAGATTTCCAGGAGCAGTGGACAGAAATTAGACAATTCCAGGAGCGGTAGACGGAAATTAGCCAATTCCAGGGGCATTAGACGTTTTCTTTAAACCATTAGAAGTACTGGACATATACATTTTTCTAAATACCAGGGACATTAGGAATTTCCAAGGGAATTAGAAAATATTAGGAGCACTTGACGTTTACATTTTCCAATTACTAGGAGCAGTTGACGAAAATATCTTGCAGAATACCAATAGTTTTAGACGTATTATTCCAATTGGAGCACCAGAAGGACTACCCAAATAAATCCGTGACGAGACATCTAATTTTGTAGGCCTATATCAAGATAATCGGGAAATATTCAAGCCAGTTGAAGTTCTTGTGTAGGAAAGTGTTTTTTTTCCAGAACATCAATAGATTTTTCGTGTAAGTCCAGGATAACTACAAAGTATCAGTATACATCAAGAAGAATAATAATACAAGTTGGAAAAGGTCGTATATATTTTTTAACATTACTTATTTATGGGAGTTTAAGAAGAAATAAATTTAAAAACCTTATTTTAATCTGAATTGAGACCAAGTAATTATAAAAATTTATTAATTAATCATACAAAGTTATTAAAATACCTTTATAGTAAAAAAAATTAACTCATATGATAAAACCAGTATTTTATATAGTAGGATAACAGTCACTGTCATTGTTGAATACTCTCGGTTTTTTATTCTTGTAGATAACGCATCCTCAATAAGCATTAATTTATAATTGGACAAGTTTATAGAGATTTTTGTAATAATTTTCAATATCTTCTCTGAAATATGTATATGTTTTTCTTAAAGAATTCAATATAAGATTTGAAGTATTTGTTTTTTTTCTCTTATGATCGTCGAGGTTATGTACATTTTTGAATGGACACATTCTTTAATGGAAAAATATTAAAGAGCATAATTAATTTAGATATATGTTAAATAGATGGCGATATGCTCACTTATTGAAATATTAGGTGTATTTAAATTGTTAATACATGAAAACTTAGCAAATTTTAAAAAAATAGTATACGTAAAGTTTATGGAAAATAAATGATTTAGTTAAATCGTTTTTACAGTTGAACTCGTAATTCCAATTAATTAAATATTAAAATACTAAAGTAATTGTATGACTAGGAGATATCTACTGAGATATACAGGACCGGTTTAAGAGTATTAACAGGTAGTATATCCAAATAAATTAAATATTGAGTCTCATGTTTCTATTTGATTAATAATTTATACAGTAGAGATTGTAAAAAATTCTGAATTAGCTCGAGGCAACTTAAAATTATCATAATAGTACTTAATAATAAAATTTTACCCTGAGATTGAATTATAGATCATATTATTTTATAATATAACAATTTTACATTGATTTACTAATTTGTGGGATATCTTAAGTAGATAGTATATCCACTTTAGTACAATATATATATATCGGCAATCAAAATTATGTTTATTATTTAAAAAGCTTGGGTGTCATGTTAGAAAAAAACAAGTTTTCATCAAAATGATGATAGATAAATGTATGTTAGGTAGGTTAAGCAAATCAGAATTTGTAAAAAGTTTGTCGTCGCTGTATTTACTATAAATTAATTTTTGTACATATTTTGATACTTATATTGACGAACTATGAAATGTGATTCCTTTGTAAAATAAAATTTTATATTTTAAAAGGCTGATTTTTATTTTCCAATACGTATTTCAAAATTGTGGCAATATTATCTTTTAAAAGTTGAGTTAATCCTTTCCTCGCAAGATCGTGGTCGAACTGTAGGGTCGGATTAACGCCAGGTCATTAGCGTGGTCGAATTGACGGCTGCTAAGTACAATCGGTCTAGTAAAAGTGGTTCGTAAAGAGGATTAATATAATTACATATACCCGTTTTAGAAATATTGTCAGTTGGATGATCATTAGGTTATATTAACCCTATAATCATGTTTGCACATACGGAAAACAAACAGATTTCTTAGTAAGTAAGGGATTTTTGACCATTCTAACGTTTCTTTTTGCATCAATAGAATGCTTCCTAAATTCATTCATTACCTGATATAAAGAAGGCAAAATGAACAGGTTTTTAATATTCAACAGCTTCACGAATATAATCATATAATGTTAACAATTATATAACCACCATTTTTGGATTAAAATCGGCATGACTACAAGTCAAAGAGAATATTACATATGGTTAAAAGTAGAGAACGGACGGAATCCACTAAGAGTTCTTGCAATGAGTAATAGCTTAAAAATTTCAAATGATCACAAAAAACGAGAACAGATAGTTAAAGTAGGCGAAGAAGACGAGGCAATTACTTATGACTTTGATTTGGCCGCGAAGATAATTAATACATCCGATGGTAGAGCAAGTAGTTTAGTATCAAAAAGACTATTGTTTGTCTATCACGAACAATCGTTGAAAGACATAAAACGATTAATTAATCTTATAGAAAATCACTGGAATTCACAAGTATCTAGTTTAGGGGTAAAAGTATAATTGGGAAGAAATATGGCTAACCAAAACTTTTGCCGCTTACAGAGTTAGTGACGTCAAATTTTAACAATGTAATGTAGATGAAGCTAAGAGGCGAATGAAAAATTAACACAGAATTATCAGACAAAAGCAAAAGAATATAGACGGTTAAACAAATGTGTTTTAGCATGAACGATGCTACTAAATCGTAAATAAAATGCAGTACTTAAGAGTAAAAACATACTCTAGCACGGTTTCGCAAATTTAATAGGAAGAACGTTTACTTAAAAGAGTAATAACAGGGGCAAAGGGTAATAAATCGGTACCAATTCTATTCTCCAAAATATATAAGAAGCCAAAACTGTCAGTCAAAACTAGATTTAATGACAAGTCCCGAACCATCTAGTCGTCAATCCAAAAGTAAAATTTTGTTTTGTGGAACTAGTACAGACTTTTTAAGTTCCAGTGTGTAATAACTGAACAGACACAATAAAGAAACAGAAATAACTTATAATAATCTTATTAAAGAACTTCTGCAGGACAAAAAGAAGTATAAATAAACATAAAACTAGTAGCTTTAACAATAAAACTAAGACTAATTTATTAAAAATTTATAATCAACATATTTTTAATATTTATAATAGAGAACAACATAATTATTTTGTTGTAATAGTGAACGGGCTCCTCTATATTTTTATAAAGTAATGACACTTTACTGTTGTTCAATATTATTAATTTTACTATATTGATATATTTAAGCTACAAATTTCAAGTTCTATAGAAATATTATATACATAGATGTGGGATTAAATAAATAAAAAGGTAAGCGGATATATTGCTTTAATTCCCGGCAAGCAACTCTGGAAATTTGGCGCTCCGCTTATATTAGAACTGAAAATTATCTGTCTGAAAATAATTAAAAATGTTATTCGAGTTAGTTTGATATGTTTATAGAACGAGACACATACAAAAAGTTTATCTTAATTAATTTACAAGAGAATAACTTGCGAAAATGCTTATTCTTATTTTTCTATCTACAGAATAGTAATTTGATCTGCAAATTAATGTAAACTAATTTGTATGTAGTAGCCCACAATGTATAAGAAGTATTTATGTATCGTAATCATAACACAACGCAGCATTGCCACATTGCTGGGCTCCACAGAATGCTAAACGTATATAGGTGTGTTTGGTGTATATACGTCTAGATGAGACGACATCTACAGTGAATTCTACTTAACTATTCTGCGTATCTTGTAGGGGTAGAGGGTTCGTTATTAAGCCCTCTTGAAATTTTGTGTGGGAAGTTAGTATCACATAATATAATGAATACTGACGAAATAAACGAAAAACGTTGTGGAGCCCAGCGGTGGGCTTAATGACGTATTTTCGGGCTTAACAAAGTACCACTTGTATGTTGATCGGGCTGCATAATGACCGTTTATATGTCTATATATATATATATATATATATATATATATATATATATATATATATATATAGATAATGATATATGTTCCATATACTGAATTAATATGTGGGAAAATAAAGGTTACTGTCCTGGACAGAATTATGGGTTCCATAAATTAAATAAAACACATACTTCGATGCTATGTGACGTTTCGGTTTATTATTAAACCTTCTTCAGACCTTTTATAATAAAACAAATGGAAGAACACAAATAACAATTAGTCATTGCAAAAAAAATTAATATCTAGTTATAGGTATATAACTTACAGGAAGCATCTGTGTTCACATATATATTGTTTTCGTCATATATTCGAGGACATAATTTTCAATTTCAATTAACATTTTAAAAACTTAGTAACAGCACATTTAAAATAATTTGTTCTTTAGATAAAATAATTCCTTGTACGGGCCACAGTGCAATAACATTAATGTTTGCATCTTAACAAATATTATATATACATATTTAAACGATGCATGTATAGGTATGAAATCGTTGACGGCACATGTGTTTTACATTTTATCGGATATTTTGTGTGATTTAAAATAGCAGTTGTAAAATAATTTTTATTTAGTTTTAACAGGTGCGGATCCAGAATCTACAACTCAGTGAAGAATGCCCGTATATCCCCATGAAGAAAGGCCGTTTCATTACCTCATTATTTTAATTTGGATTTGATTTTGTCCGTCACGTGTGGTATTAGAGCGGAGTAGATGGTACTAAAATTACTACAGTCGTTTCTGTTGTTGATATTGGGACTTATGGTTCGTATGGCCAGGGTTTCCAAGAAAAGTCTCTTTGACAAGTTGCTTTCAGAAAGAGAATTTTAATGTTGTTGAAGGTAATGTCATGGTTTGTGTGGCTCAGGTGGGCAGCTAAAGTACATCTCTGTGGGTGTCTCTTGATGTCGCTTATATGTAGCGCGTTCCGTTCTTTTAGGCGTTGTTTGGTTTGACCCACATAATATTTACCGCAATCACATTGTAAGAGATATACTACATTACTATTTGTTAGAGTATTAATTTTATCTTTCAAAGGTGTAAATAGTTTGTTTACTGTGTTTGTCAATGTACAGGGTGTTTCATCGGTTGGGGTATCGCGAATTAAAGTGCCTAAATATAAAAATGTCGACTTCAAATTTTAACCACTTATAGAACTTTTAAACCGCTACCAGTAGGTTAGGTTGTTTTTGATAATATTATTTTATTTAATGCGTAAATAAAAAAAAACCTTCGTTCAAAAAATCAAAAGTACTCAGATTTTATTGAAATTCAGGTGTTAAAAAGATATGTCTATAAAATCAACTATGCAATTGAAAAAAAAATTAAAACTTAATCAATTATTGAATATTTTACAATAATTTCAAAATTAAAGGCAAGACGTTGAAGAATTTATGGGTTTTTTATTACAGTGTTGTGTGTTGAGTTTATAATAAATTTTTATTTATTATCCGTCATAAATTTAAAAGGACTACCTGTTTGCGGACGTTGAAGAATTTATGGGTTTTTTATTACAGTGTTGTGTGTTGAGTTTATAATAAATTTTTATTTATTATCCGTCATAAATTTAAAAGGACTACCTGTTTGCGGACAGCACAATTAGAAAGTTAAGTACCATAAATCTGTCGTAAGAAAAACTACATTATTTAATATTGACTTTATTTGACAAACGGTTTCGTTTATAAAAATTCTGATTGTGAAGTTAATATGGGTGATATTTCCACGTATCACCATTCAAATTTGAACATTTTTTGAGCACTTTTAATTTTTGATAATACGTTTTTTTTTAATTTACGCATTAATTAAAATAATATTATCAAAAACAACCTAACCTGCTGGTAGCGGTTTAAAAGCTCTATAAGTGGTTAAAATTTGAAGTCGATATTTTTATATTTAGGCACTTTAATTCGCGATACCCCAACCGATGAAACACCCTGTATATGTAATTGGAATGTCACCCTGAAAAAGCATCTTGATTTTATTAGTCAGATTTGGGATGTATGGGATGCTTTTATATTTGGTTTCATGATTATCATCCATCCCTGAAACTATGTCTCTCCCATTGTTTAGTTAAAACTAAATAAAAATTATTTTACAACTGCTATTTTAAATCACACAAAATAACCGATAAAATGTAAAACACATGTGCCGTCAACGATTTCATACCTATACATGCATCGTTTAAATATATACAATATTTGTTAAGATGCAAACATTAATGTTATTTTGGTGTTAGAATTGCACTGTGGCCCATACAATGAATTATTTTATCTAAAGAACAAATTATTTTAAATGTGCTGTTACTAAGTTTTTAAAATGTTAATTGAAATTGAAAATTATGTCCTCGAATATATGTCGAAAACAATATATATGTGAACACAGATGCTTCCTGTAAGTTACATATAACTAGATATTAATTTTTTTGCAATGACTAATTGTTATTTGTGTTATTCCATTTGTTTTATTATAAAAGGTCTGAAGAAGGTTTAATAATAAACCGAAACGTCACATAGCATCCAAGTATGTGTTTTATTTAATTTATGGAACCCATAATTCTGTCCAGGACAGTAACCTTTATTTTCCCATATATATTGAGATAGTTACCTTAAGTATGATAACTACTCAATTAATATATAAATGCTTATAATTAAATTTAATATAGTTACCTTAGGTACACTTTTAATAAAACTGTAAATTAAAATATTCTACATAATAAAATAGAAGAGTTTTTGTATTTATTTCTTACTATATTATTTATTGGGTTTTGATAGAGAAATAGTATACTAAAATAATTATATCTTGTGTGGGAGGACGTTGATCAGGTCCATTGTAGATTTATTTTCCACCATATTCTGAAAGTAGAAAATTTAAAGAAGATAATTTGAAATGTTGAAATGTAAATAAGAATTTGTAAAAACTTGTTTAATGTACGTATTTGTATAAGAAAAGATAAGAATTAGTTAATATTGTAACACGTATAAGTTAAAAGGTATAGAAGTTTACGCGGTATAATTCAAATTTGGGATCTGTCAGTTTTGACAGTTATAAAATGAAATAGTAGAAATAGGTATTGAGGTATTTAAAATATGTGGAAATAGTAATATAAATCGGTAAAGAATTTTAAATAATGGATTGCATAAATTTGTATGAGTATTTAATGTTGTCAAGAGGAAAAGAGATCTTTAATTGAATAGGTTTTAAATTTGGAATAAGGCAATTGGCTGAAAGAAATTAAAGGATACATCTCCAAGGGAATCAAACGAAACAAAAGGGATTATTTATAATTTTATCGGTGTGAAAAGATGTATCGTTTTTCGTTCGCGGAAAAATCTTTCTTTTAAGCTGAAAAAGTAGTTTTCACAATCAATTAAGCAATTAATAGCGTGCAATAAGTTATTTGCGATCGATAAAAGTGGAGTGAGTGTTTAATTTTAGGGTATATAGGAGATATCATATATAATTTACGTACTATCATTTGGTACCATTAGAAGTGAAGAAAATAGGAGGATTGTAAAGAAGAATAATAAATAATAGAAGAAATTGTATAAACTTACCCAAATAAATCCAGTGAGAAGTCATAAAAAAATAATAGAATCCAGTCCGAGAGGTGATTCATCAATGTACATCCGGGATTAGAAGAGGAGCGGCATAAATTTAACCAACCATTGATGTCTTTTTATTCCAACCAGTAATTACAAGAAATCCAGTGGTCATCGTCAAGTGCGAAGAGACACAGTTGGAATACATCCTGGGGTGCTGAACACGTAAAGTCTACACTAGTAACATACAAGAACAGGAAAGGAATTAATTACACCATACAAGCAAGAAGAACGAAATTTACTTACCATATCTAAATCAAAAGGGGATAAGTGTTGGAATACCAGTAACTTCAAGAGGTCGAGGCTACTTCTGTCGTGGGATTATTTGCAAGTAGTTTACATTAACTTAATTACAGTGCTGAAAACAGAATTATATAAATTCAAGGAAGAAGCATTGGACATAAAGAAATAATTTATAAGGAGGTCGTATATTTTTTATTTGATTTCTATTTAAAGTGTATTTGTACAGAAACAATCAAAGATCCATGTAATTCTGAGTATATGATTCAATGTCATAAATTTATTATGTAATCTAATAATTTAAATTCACTATTTTCAAGATATTAAGGTGGCACAAAATAAATATTTCATGCTATATGCATACGAAAAATTACGTAAATCAAATAGTGTGGGGTATATGTACTTATAGGTATACTATTTTGTTTAAAATAAATTACAATTAAACTCTTACCTTGATAAAAAGCAGACTTACATATGAATATAATATTTTACAGTATATTTCGAACTTAAACAAGTTTACGTTTTTGGTATTCGCTGTATTTCCTAATATTGAGTGGTTTCATTTCATATTCCTTTTCATAATTGTAAATTGTTAATAAATGTATTATAATTTGAATTTTCATTTTAATTCGAAGGTTTAGAGTCCAACAAGTGGTAGATTCATTGTAGGAAAATACGAATTGGTACATTTAACCTATAAAAATATAAAAACTGTCAAAAGCATACCTTGGGTATTGGTAATTTGTTTGGTACTTACGTGATGAATTCTTAGACAAAAGTTATATAAGATGATTGATATGATAGCTTTATTAGTATAATAGGCAATAATAATAACATTAAAAATCATAAAAAGAAATAAATTCTATTTTAAAAGTTATAATTTGCCATAGCTTGAAGAGAACTATAGTACCAACATAGTACATAGTAATATTTGAATGAGTAAGGGTATAGTGTTCTAAAAATTAGAGATAGATGGCATGATACGTATACAAAAAGAAAGATTATATTATTAATATTAAATCGTTTGAATTAATTACTAGGAATATAAAAAATATCTAAAATAAATATCTGTGTTAGTGTTTGGGCCTAATAAATAAGTTATATAAAAGATTTTATAGAATTCAATATACGAGGGTAAACGAATAAATGTAGAGATTAAATTTTGAGCATAAATTTCTGATATATCTGAATGTCTAGAAGTGTGTTGGAATATTTGCGGATCTTAGTGTAAATTTATATACACATTTTAGTTTAGATTTGAAAGTAGGTAAAGTAAGCAAATTTCCCCCACTCTAGTACATTTTATGGCGTACCCAACGTGGAGCAATTAAAATAAGACTCGCAACAACATATTTCAAATATTTAATTTATTGTAGTAATAGCGGTAACATTAGTATACATTTTACAAGGGTAATAAAGTCAGATTAAAGTATATTAAGGTATAAGAAATTGTGTACTATAATTATTTAAAATGAATACCAGATCTAAGAGTAATTCTGGATTACATAGAACGGAATCTTCTAGTGATAGTGAAGAGGAGGTAGGACAGAATGTGAATATACCAGAGGGAAGAGAAGATATATCACAGGTACTGGTAGAAGATCAACAGACAGGAGAAATACAGGATAGAGGTGATAAGGTAGAATTACAGGGAGAAACTTCTAAAATAGAAATGTCAACTACAGCAATAGGTATGACATTGATTTTACAAATGTTTAAACAAATCAGTAAAGAAAGTAATGATAATATGGAAAAAATTAGTGAAGAAAGTAATAAAAATATGAAAAAAATGACTGAAGAGAATAATAAGAAGTTAATGGATAAATTTGACAAGGCTAGTGAAGAGAATAATAAGAAGTTAATGGACAAACTTGACAAGGCTAGTGAAGAGAATAAGAAAAATAGAGAGGAGGATAAAAAAGAATTAGGAGAAAAATTGGATAAGTTGGAGAAGGCGAGCATTGATACTAGAGAAGAAAATAGAAGAAATCTGGAAGAATTAAAGAAAACTTTACTGAAAGATACAGAAGAAAAGGTTAAAAAACTTACTATTGAAATGGATACCAGGGAAGTGAAAATGCGGAAAGAAGTAGACGAAAAGATACAAATTAAAGATACTGAAGTTAAAATTGTTATTACAAATAAAGTACAAGAGGTTGAAGGTAAAGTAAAGGTAATACAAGAAAATGTAAAACAAATAGAAAAGAATAGTAGTGAGAAACATAAGGAGTTAGCGAAACGCATACGAGAGGAAGTAGATCAGGTAAATAAAGAAGTTTTTGACAAAACAGAAAAATTAGAGGAGAATTTTAATAAGAGGATAGAAAATACAGAGGATCGATGTTTGAAAGAAATTAAATTATCGACTGATACCACTATTGCGCAGAAGTTAAGTATGGAAGATATTCTGAGAGAATGTGAAGAACAGAAGATGAAAATACAAGATCTTTTATTAAAGACTCAGAATATTAAAAACCCTCATGTAACATGTACTCCGGCTTACAATATCTTAAATACTGGTATCAGAATAGAGAATATTACACATTTTAGTGGGGATAAAATGTCTACTCATCCAATGGCATATTTGACAAATATTTTAAGATATATAGAGGATATACCAGATTTTAAGGGTCAAATGAATATAATCAGGGCAACATTGAATAATGGAGCTGCAGATTGGCTACAAAGAGTCGAGAATGATTGTCAGGATTTAACTCAATTTGTGGACATGTTCAGAAGGAATTTTTGGAGTGAGACACAACAAAGTAGAGCACATCAGAGGCTATTAACTGGAAGATATCAACCGGGAAAATCATCAAGGGAGGCATACGCTCAAAGGATGTTTAACTATTGCAGATATATTTCTCATTTAGATGAACGTACAATTTCGCAACATCTTTTACAGCATTTTATTCCTGTGGATACTCATGCCATTATCTGTCAAAATGTAACGGATATGAATGGGTTGATCAATATTCTTAGACGCTTAGACGATTATTCAGACGGTGTGAAATATAGGGAATCTCGCCAATTTTATGGAAGAAACGAAATTCAGAATAACCAGCAACGTCTGTCAAATAGTAGGGGTGTTAATAATCAATATGTTCGTAACAATACATCTTTCCAGCAAAATGCATATCCGAGGAATAATCAACCTGGTAATAGTTATAATAACAATTTAGGAGCAAGACAACCTTACCAATTTAATAGTCAACAGAATAATAATTATAATAGAAATTATAATCCACAAGGGAATGGTAATACAAATTGGAATAATAATCGAGTTATACCAAATGGAGGTAATGGAAGACCAAGTGCAAATAGGAATAATCCATTTATAAATCAATCTGCTAGACAAGTTCCTCATAATAATAATTATCAAGAACAAAATAATAGGTATTATGGAAATAATAACTCGAGACAGGTGAATAATATACAGACTCAAGACTGGAGAAAAACAGATAGGAGATTTACTGGTAATCAGGTTCCTAATCAAGATAGAGATGAAATTGGTGTTGGTTTAGAAGAAAAAAAAACGCCAATTTTGGAAATGAAATTGGATCCGTATCAGAATGCCATACCGGGAACATCTCATTAGTAAATGATGTTATTCATAATAAAGTTAGTTGTAATATAATTAGAAGTAGTAAAATAACGGGAATGGGGAATGTTCAAAATAATTTAGATATGGGAAATATAATTAATAATTATGAAAGTTTACCTTTTTGCACAATTAGTATTAGAAATGTTAATTTTAAAACTTTATTGGATTCGGGTGCAGAAATCTCTCTTATTAAGGAAGAAATGATAATGAATATTCCTGATTATTCGAAACATATAATTAGAGTCAAAAATACAAATGTTATGTCTGCAAATAGGGGAAGAATGGGATGTATTAATAAGAGGTTATGCATAGATGTTGATTTAAATGGACATAAATGTATTATGCAATTTTACTTGTTAGGGAATTTGTTTTATGACTGTATATTAGGGATAGATAATATGAGAGCGCTGGGCATGAATTTAGATTTTGAAGAAAACAAAATTAAGTTAGGAGGAAAGGAAATTGTATTAGAAAAAGTAGTAGATGTAAAAGAAATAAACGCATATATTGAATATAAGGAAGATATTCAGAATGAGGTCAATAATATTATTATAGCTGATCGTGCAGAGAATGACGATACACAAGAACATTTGGAAGGGGCAATGTTCGAATTACCAAGATCAGATACAAATGACGAATATGGAAATGCTGTTATAATTGAAGAGAAGCAAGAAGTTAAAGTTATAAGAAATAAAGATGATATTCAAACTTTTATTTTGCAACAAAAGTTACCAGATACATGGATTAAAGACAGATTAATATAAATTCTAGCAAGAAACATAAAATTGATAAATGATGAAGTTGTATTTGCAAAAGATTATGAACATCGGCTGTTGATAAATGATGATTCGCCTTTATCGTGTAAGAACTATCCTATACCGTATTTTTTTCAAGATCGTGTGAACGAGGAACTAAGGAAATTGGAAGAAGCAGATATCATTGAGAGATCGAACACATATTTTATTAGTCCTGTAGTGTTAGTAAAGAAGAAGGACAATTCTATTCGCCTTTGCATTGACGCTCGCTTAATTAACCAAAGGATCATGCCTGAGCACGAAATACCACAGAACATTGATGTACTACTTACCAAGTGTGGAAATAAAAAATGGTATAGCAAATTAGATCTTAAAAACGCCTTTTGGTTAATAAGGTTGGACGAGGATTCAAGGAAGTATTGTGGTTTTAACGTGAATGGAATTACTTTTAATTTTAAAGTTTGCCCATTCGGGATAAAGAGTAGCCCTGCTGGATTGATAAGATTTCTGCATAAAATACTAGATAGGTACGAGAAATTTGCTTTTCATTATTTGGACGATATTATAATATTTTCAGATGACATAGAATCACATATTAATCATATCGAGATCATTATAAATACTTTGTAAGTAAATGGGATGAAATTAAACTTGTCTAAATGTCAATTTTGCCAAAAGGAAGTTAATTATTTAGGTTACGTAATAAACCAACAGAATATTTTATTAGATCCTCAAAGATTAGAAGAGATACAAAATTATCCAAAACCTAATAAACTCAAAATGTTAAGAGGATTTCTTGGGTTATTGAATTATTATAGGAAATTCGTTTCAAATTATAGCCAAAAGACAAGTATTTTGTTGAATTTATTGAAGACAGGAACGAAGTGGAAGTGGACTGAAGAGTGTGAAGATTGTTTCTTACAATTAAAATCGAATTTTGTGGAAAATCTTAAATTGTATCATCCTGATTTTAACTTAGATTTCATCGTAAGAACAGATGCGTCAAGTGTAGCAGTAGCTGCGGAATTAGTACAAATTAAAGATGGTATTGAGGTTCCTATATATTTCGCTTCAAGAACTTTAAAGCCTTGCGAAAGGAAATATGGAGTATCAGAACTCGAGATGCTTGCCGTCATTTTTGCTTTGACTAAGTTGCGCTATTACCTTATAGGAAAGAAGTTCATATTAGAGACGGATCACAAGGCGTTGCTGAATATTATGACCACTAAATTAAATAATAACCGGATTTATCGATGGACGTTATTAATACAACAGTATGACATGGATATTGTATATAGACCAGGTAAAGAAATGATTGCAGCTGACATTTTGAGTAGAAAGCATGGTGAGGCTAAAACAGCAAATGTACAAGTAAATTTAGTTAGATTGGGATCAGAAGGTATTTTCTCATTACAAAGAGTTAGAGAAGCTCAAGATTCTCCTGAGTTAGAAGTAATCAAAACTAAATTACAGACAATTGGTCCATATAAAGGTATGAGAATTAGTGAAGGGTTGATATTGAAGAAGATAGGTGAATTGGAAGTTTATGTAACGAATGAAGGGCATACAATAGAAATTATACGACAACTCCATGAAATGTATACTCATATAGGAGCAAGAAAATGTTGGCTCATGTACAGAGAAGCGTATTATTGTCGAAATGATGAGAAAATAATTAAAAGAGTAATTAAACAGTGTGAAATTTGTGTTTTGGCAAAAGAAAAGAATTATATAAATCAAAATATAAGTTTAAGTATTATAGCGAACGATAGATTACAATTAGTGGCCATTGATTTTATTTCTAACCTGATTCCGAGCACAAGGAGATATCGTAATATTCTGGTATTATGTGATATTTTTTCTAAGCATGTGAGATTAATACCTACTCAGAAATGCAATACAGATACTGTACTACAAGCATTACAAGAGTACATAACTGAGTATGGGACTCCTAGGACAATTTTATCGGATCATGCAACATATTTCATGAATCAAAGATATCATGAATTTTTAGATGAAAGAAACATTAAATCACATCACATTTCTATACGACATCCACAGGCTAATCCTTCTGAAAGGTATATAAAGGAAGTACTAAAATATTTACGGATATTACTTAAGGACAATCATCATAAATGGGCAAGATGTCTTAAACAAATAGAATTTGTAATGAATAATACTCCAAGTACGGTACATGAAGCATGTCCAATAACCATTTTTACAGGACAACCGGCACAAAGACCTTGGCAAGAAGATGAAATTGCAGAAATAGGAGACATATATGAACAAATAAAACATAAATTATTGAATCGAAAAATAAAATGGGAACAGAAGAAAAAAGATAAACAGCGTAAATACAAGATTTATAATGAGAGAGATAAAGTTATTGTTCGTGCGTTACGAGTAACGGATAGAAGTAATAAAATTATAGCAAAACTCGTCAGGCCATATTCAGGTCCATATACCGTTTATCGCAGAATAGGTTTAAACAATTATGAACTCATTGATGAAGATACTGGTTATTTTAAAGGTACATATCACATATCTATGTTACATGATTATATAGATGAAACATAGATAAATAGGGAATGATAGGTAAGACACAGTATTAGGAGATTGTGCTGTGAAAGTGATTAACGCCACTTCCTTATCTGAGTTATGTTAAATCATCCGAAGTTATAGGTAAGACACAGTATTAGGAGATTGTACTGTGAAAGTGATTAACGCCACTTCCTTATCTGAGTTACGTTAAATCATCCGAAGTTATAGGTAAGACACAGTATTAGGAGATTGTACTGTGAAAGTGATTAACGCCACTTCCTTATCTGAGTTACGTTAAATCATCCAAGATTACTGAATTATGACAATCCATGCAGAATACTGAATTGTAGAAAAACTTACAAGAATAAAGAATAAACAAGACAGGGTAATATAAATACTCTATAGTAAAATTTAGGGGCATAGTAGAGTACTAAAGGACAAGTGATTGAATGTATTTTGTTATTACTAGTATAACCAGAGACACACAAAACATTATATAGCTTATATAATCAATACAAAAATCCGATAATTCTTAGACGTAACACATTTATACAGAATTAGAATTTATATAAAGATAGAAAAACAAAGGGGCATATTTAATTTCTTCCATTTAAGAGATAATATAATTTTTATCAAAGGTAGAAATACATGTACCGACGAATAAATCAGAATAAAATTATTATACTAAAAAATAAATAGAGAGATATCCAGACAAAATAGGAAGACATAAGGGGTAGTGATAGTATTATGTAAGATTAGTTTAAAGTTAAGATTGTTACAAAGTCAAGACATAGTTGAGTATTGTAATTATTAGTTGTTTCCTCATTTCCAAGTGTAAAATATTTGTAAATATAAAAATTAAAAAAAAAAAAAAGTAATATAAGTATTGAACTAGAAAGGAAATCTATACCAAGAAATTAATTAGAAGTAATGGAATTAAATGTTGTACTATGGAAAAACTATCAGAAGCCTTATTAAACTAAAAGAAGATATAAGAAAGTTGAAACATTTAGCAAAAGAGAAAAAAAAAAATACTTATCAAGATTTCTACATTTTCATAATTGATGTCTATTTAAAATGTATAAGAGGATAAAAAGGGCCTTTGAAATAGTATATGTTAGTTGAATTTAAAAAAAAATGCTTGCGACAAATATTAATATGAAATAAAATACTATGATAATATGGATTTAAAATATAGAAAATATTTATGATAGGGTAAATAAAACCCAAATAGATTATTAAAAATAGGACAAATATGTCTTGAGAGTATTATATAGGTAACGTACGCCTTAAAAAACGAAAAGATGATTATAAACTTTCCTAAGATGAAAGTATGTGTGTAGATTAAAAATGTATCAAAGTATACAGAGTTTTGTTCGTATAAGAACAAGTTTATAAAATAAATAAATGAATAATAAGTGAGCATGTATAAAACATATAATTAAGAGGCTATTAGACATCTAGAGAAGAAATAGATTGTATATTAATATTTTCACAAAAATGTTACAAAGGCTAATACAGATTGTGGTTTATATTATAATTGGATAAGGTTCTTTTAAATTAAAAAAAAATTGGTTAAAAGAATAGTACATTAGGTATGACACTCGTTCTAATTAAATTCTTTATAAAGGATGAATTGTTGTTACAAGAAAAGTTATTTGTGCTAATATGAATGGACTTATATTATTTTTGTCTGAAAAGAAAATAATTCGTGTTAAAATTGAGCATTGTTAATTTATTGAAAGTTAGAGAATAATTTTGTATAATAGCTTGAGTAATATTGGTATCAAGTAATAAGATACGTGAATAATTTTGAATACATTTATGAATTAGTTAAAGTTATTTATGTTTATGGTATACTGTCATTACAGTGATTTTTGTTTAATAAATATAAATTTTTATACAAAGTATAAATTTACATTTATGAAAAGGGGCATATCAGATAGTTATCTTAAGTATGATAACTACTCAATTAATATATAAATGCTTATAATTAAATTTAATATAGTTACCTTAGGTACACTTTTAATAAAACTGTAAATTAAAATATTCTACATAATAAAATAGAAGAGTTTTTGTATTTATTTCTTACTATATTATTTATTGGGTTTTGATAGAGAAATAGTATACTAAAATAATTATATCTTGTGTGGGAGGACGTTGATCAGGTCCATTGTAGATTTATTTTCCACCATATTCTGAAAGTAGAAAATTTAAAGAAGATAATTTGAAATGTTGAAATGTAAATAAGAATTTGTAAAAACTTGTTTAATGTACGTATTTGTATAAGAAAAGATAAGAATTAGTTAATATTGTAACACGTATAAGTTAAAAGGTATAGAAGTTTACGCGGTATAATTCAAATTTGGGATCTGTCAGTTTTGACAGTTATAAAATGAAATAGTAGAAATAGGTATTGAGGTATTTAAAATATGTGGAAATAGTAATATAAATCGGTAAAGAATTTTAAATAATGGATTGCATAAATTTGTATGAGTATTTAATGTTGTCAAGAGGAAAAGAGATCTTTAATTGAATAGGTTTTAAATTTGGAATAAGGCAATTGGCTGAAAGAAATTAAAGGATACATCTCCAAGGGAATCAAACAAAACAAAAGGGATTATTTATAATTTTTTCGGTGTGAAAAGATGTATCGTTTTTCGTTCGCGGAAAAATCTTTCTTTTAAGCTGAAAAAGTAGTTTTCACAATCAATTAAGCAATTAATAGCGTGCAATAAGTTATTTGCGATCGATAAAAGTGGAGTGAGTGTTTAATTTTAGGGTATATAGGAGATATCATATATAATTTACGTACTATCATTTAGTACCATTAGAAGTGAAGAAAATAGGAGGATTGTAAAGAAGAATAATAAATAATAGAAGAAATTGTATAAACTTACCCAAATAAATCCAGTGAGAAGTCATAAAAAAATAATAGAATCCAGTCCGAGAGGTGATTCATCAATGTACATCCGGGATTAGAAGAGGAGCGGCATAAATTTAACCAACCATTGATGTCTTTTTATTCCAACCAGTAATTACAAGAAATCCAGTGGTCATCGTCAAGTGCGAAGAGACACAGTTGGAATACATCCTGGGGTGCTGAACACGTAAAGTCTACACTAGTAACATACAAGGACAGGAAAGGAATTAATTACACCATACAAGCAAGAAGAACGAAATTTACTTACCATATCTAAATCAAAAGGGGATAAGTGTTGGAATACCAGTAACTTCAAGAGGTCGAGGCTACTTCTGTCGTGGGATTATTTGCAAGTAGTTTACATTAACTTAATTACAGTGCTGAAAACAGAATTATATAAATCCAAGGAAGAAGCATTGGACATAAAGAAATAATTTATAAGGAGGTCGTATATTTTTTATTTGATTTCTATTTAAAGTGTATTTGTACAGAAACAATCAAAGATCCATGTAATTTTGAGTATATGATTCAATGTCATAAATTTATTATGTAATCTAATAATTTAAATTCACTATTTTCAAGATATTAAGGTGGCACAAAATAAATATTTCATGCTATATGCCTACGAAAAATTACGTAAATCAAATAGTGTGGGGTATATGTACTTATAGGTATACTATTTCGTTTAAAATAAATTACAATTAAACTCTTACCTTGATAAAAAGCAGACTTATATATGAATATAATATTTTACAGTATATTTCGAACTTAAACAAGTTTATGTTTCTGGTATTCGCTGTATTTCCTAATATTGAGTGGTTTCATTTCATATTCCTTTTCATAATTGTAAATTGTTAATAAATGTATTATAATTTGAATTTTCATTTTAATTCGAAGGTTTAGAGTCCAACAAGTGGTAGATTCATTGTAGGAAAAATACGAATTGGTACATTTAACCTATAAAAATATAAAAACTGTCAAAAGCATACCTTGGGTATTGGTAATTTGTTTGGTACTTACGTGATGAATTCTTAGACAAAAGTTATATAAGATGATTGATATGATAGCTTTATTAGTATAATAGGCAATAATAATAACATTAAAAATCATAAAAAGAAATAAATTCTATTTTAAAAGTTATAATTTGCCATAGCTTGAAGAGAACTATAGTACCAACATAGTACATAGTAATATTTGAATGAGTAAGGGTATAATGTTCTAAAAATTAGAGATAGATGGCATGATAGGTATACAAAAAGAAAGATTATATTATTAATATTAAATCGTTTGAATTAATTACTAGGAATATAAAAAATATCTAAAATAAATATCTGTGTTAGTGTTTGGGCCTAATAAATAAGTTATATAAAAGATTTTATAGAATTCAATATACGAGGGTAAACGAATAAATGTAGAGATTAAATTTTGAGCATAAATTTCTGATATATCTGAATGTCTAGAAGTGTGTTGGAATATTTGCGGATCTTAGTGTAAATTTATATACACATTTTAGTTTAGATTTGAAAGTAGGTAAAGTAAGCAAATTTCCCCCACTCTAGTACAATATATATATATATATATATATATATATATATATATATAAATCCTACTAACAATATAGCGTCTTTACGGAACTCATGAATGTAGCGTCCACCTTCGAAAAGTTATTTTGTCGTGCATGAAGCGTTTGTATTATACCATTTATCTCTCACTTCTTCGCTATTGTGGCTTCCATCGAGTATATTACATTACATTTGGTAGATATTAGAGAGTCTAGCAATGCTGCCACAATGTGTCTACCCCCTTACTTTATAAAAATATATGTACTTTAAATCAAGAGGAGCAATTGAATACAATGAACACATTTATCCACATTCGGGGACACTGTGGGTTATATTGTTGAGAACAGAAAACAGTAGCTTCTGTTTTTTTTTTGCTTCATACATATAGAAAGATTAATGTCTGGGAATTCAAAATAAGCATCCGATATTCCTTCAAAATGAAGAGTAGCTAAATATAAAATTCTGCCTTTAGAAAGATTTAAAATATATATAATATTCTGTTCTAAATATTTAACATTTTTATATAGGCGTTCGTCGCAATTAATAATTACATATTTAGTCTTTTTATTAATATTTGAAACATACATTTTCTGATTTAAACTAATTTATCTGACGACCAGCTGTAGGAATAAATTTTATTATGCCTATGCAATAATAAAAGAAAAAACAGGATGCATACTCCTGTTATGACCAAGTCGTAATCAAAAATATACTTCTAGACATTTACCGATAAATCCAAAAAAAATGCTACAAAAAGACGGTTAGTTAAAATATGTGTTTACATATTAACTAGGTGGGATCTTCTTGAATCTCGTTATACGAAAGTAGTGTGATTACGAGATATAGCAGATATCAAAGTTTCGAAATTACTTGATATAGAAAAAGTGGTTGTTGCAAACATCTCTCTCTCTCTCTCTCCTATCCTCTTCCTAACTCTCGCTTTGTGTGACCACAAGGCTTAAGATATCAATACCAAACTTTATATTTAAGAGTATAGGGGAAGGTCGGGTGGTATCGGCCACCTTAGCTTTCTTCGACCTATCTGATGTAAGGATTGTGATATCTTATAACCTAATGTATAAAATAATACCTTAATATGTTATGCGCAAAGGGTTAAAACACAATAAAAAAATAATGATAATAATAGTACATTTTTTACAAAAGTTAAAACCTTTTCAAAAATTGGAGGGTGGTATCGGACAAATGTAAAGCTACTGAAAATAGGTTTTGCCGGCAAGGAATCAAACAATTGATTACATAACTGTTTACTGACAGAACTTATATTATATTAGGTGTAAAAATATGTAATGTACAGGTATATAAAATCCTTAAAACTATAGGTACCTATTTCAAAATTCATTATAACTTTTTGTCTTACACATGTCACAATAATAAAATAGATGGTCCTCAAGATTGGCACATTTCTCATGGGCCCACCCTTTGCAAGTATTGCATTGGATCCAATCTTCGTCGAAAGACTCTCCACAGATGATGCAATTTGTGTCTGAAGATGACGAAAAAGCCGCGCCGTCGTCGAACTTGAGGAATTTTTTCACGTTAAATTTTGCTGAATTGGAAGGCAGATTCCTTTTTTGGGGCTAAATGTTTTTATTTTTCTGTGCAGTATTTGCGGATCCGTCTACTTTCTCTTTCTTCATTTGTCTTTTCATCTCCTTTAGCTTCTGTTCCTCTGCCTTTTTTGTCTTTTTTTCCTCTATTTTAGCTCATTTCGCTTCAGCTTTGGCTTTCTTTTCTTCATGAAGGGTCTTTTTCGCAACAAGTTGGTCTTTGTAGGGCGTAGATGTCAGTATTTCACTTTTCTCACTGCGATGGTCTCTTATTTTATACTTCCCATTTGAGGTGCTTGGTAACGGAGATATATTTTCCAAGATGCATTGAGTTCTTGACGAGTCTAAATTAGTTTTTTCTTTGCTCTCACCATATGTTTGGTTTGAGGTCACAGGCATGTCGGAAGAACTAGAGGGCCAAGGTTCTGTACACTGATCGAGCGGTGGGGTTTGATCGGCTAGAGGGTCATTCGGCAAGCTTGAAGCATCAGCTGACAGATGAAGATCATCAAGGTCAGCAGTAGTTGCAATCTGACCGAGAGCTGTTGCCATTTCTTCGCCCTCCTGTGATTTATTACTGAGTGATGCTGCAAAGTCAAGATCTGAAAATACATTCCGATTCAGAGGGTAAATTCCTGTACATTGGAATCCAGATTGCGCCAACTCCATCCTGCAGATTCGAGAAAAAGCAGTATTTACCAGCCCAGCTATGTCTTTCAGAGTTATCTTCATGTTCGGGTACTTCCTCATCCAAACTCCACAGGCTTCATAGTAGGCATTTTTAAATGGTTTCATAATTGACCGATCTAATGGTTGGATCTTGTGGGAAGTGTGTGGTGGGAGGCTCAGCATGTGAATGTGATTTTCTTTAGCGTAAAGGATCACATCGAGATCCTTGTGGCTAGAGTGTCCGTCTATGATTAGCAAGACAGGACTCTTTTCAGTAGGGTTAACCCGCTCAACAAATGCTTTTACCCATTTCAAGAAACCCTCCTTAGTGATCCACCCGCTCACTTGCCCATCAAAAATGCTTCCGTGAGGATCATCTTTTTTCAAGTCATTATCAATCCTTACACGTGGGAAAACAAACAAAGGCGGAATAAACTGGTCCCCTGTTGCAGTGGTGGCTAAAAGTGCAGTCACGTTTCTGCCCCTCTCTGCAGATGTCAATTTTCCCACTTGTTTTTTGCCTTTTACAGACATGACCTTCAAGTTATTGTTGTGTACACATGATACTCCAGTTTCGTCCGCATTAAAGATACGGGTTGGATTGAATTTGTGTTTGTCCATAAGCTTAGTTAGCTGGTCAAAGAATCGGTCGACTTTGTCCTTGCTGAAACCAACAGCACGCTGTAAGCTTGTTGACTCGGCTGTCCTCAGGCTTAAGTCCTTGTGACGGTTCATAAACTCGTAATAAAAATCTTTTCCCGCCATACATTTCTCTTTATTAAAGCGCATTTAGCCTCTCGGCAAGGTTGTAGGCTAGTTTTAGGAACCCTTTTCTGCTTAGTGGCATCAGCTGAGCGTCCAAAGCCTTCACATGTTCATACAATATTTCCTCTTGTTCATCAGTAAACGTTTTCTGAAACACTCCTTTGTTATTTGAGCAACAAGGCTTAGGCGTTATCTCTCCACCCTTTAAAAGTATTTTAACACGATCACCTAACGTGCTCCTCGGCACACCAAACTTAGTGCTTGCAGTTCGTATGGTCATTTGCTTCAACATCACTTTTTCTATGGCCGATTTCATACTTGCTTCATCCCATTTTCCTCGTATTTTCCCCATGATTTCCTGAAAAAACCAGAAAGCTTTGATAAATCTTGCAGTTTAGCGACCAACGTGTTGTCCGATACCACCCGATTGTATCTTGTCCGATACCACCCGATTGTATCTTGTCCGATACCAGCCGACAAACATGAAAAGTTCGAACAGCTCTCCTTCAGCTTTCAACAATACGAATAAACCTAAATGCTCAATTTACATAATATAAAGTATAATAACTGGTCTGAAAGCAATTACAACTAAATACACTTACTATGAGAGAAGTTGCAGCTTTGCAAAACTATTTTCGTGCACAGAAACACCACTAATAAATCAAAAAACACGGAGCACAAATCAAAGCGTGTGCAAGAGCAATCCAAGATGGCGAGAGCCCGGCTAGTTCGCTTCAGTCGTTACACTGACTGCGTGACAGGTGCTGCCAAATGCCGCATATTACGAAAACTGCTTCTGTCCGATACCGCCCGCTGCCTGATACTACCCGACCTTCCCCTAATCTACCTCTCGAGATCTGGTTAGAGTTTCGGTAAAATCGGTAGAGCGTAATTAGTAGTTTACCTCACTCGAAAAATCCAATTTTACCAATATCTCGGCAACTACTAAGTTTAGACGAATATCTAAAGTATAGAAAAGTATTTAAAACAGAATTATAGAACAAGTCTATAAAAAAATATCGAACTTCTTACGAAGTCGACTTTATATTCTTATCGCAAGAGAGTTATTTGCGAATATCTCCCACATTCTAGACAGATACATTACAAGCATAAACAGATTTAAAGCTTGGTTTGGAACAATACTTTTACTCTTATCGAGCAGAATCTTTTTGTAATTACCTCGCAAATTGTGCATTCTATACTAATTTGTTAAGTTGTTAAAAGTATTTAAAACTTCATTTAGAACAACTTTTGTAAAACTAATTCGGATCACATACATCTATGACAGTCGTGTGATCCCGACGCCTCATTTTCTAAGCCAATATTATCCTAACAAATGGTTTGGTAGAAGTTTTCGAATTCAATGGCCAGCAAAGGGAATATATCTACAAAACTTGATTTTGACTCAACATGACTAACTTTATCAATATTTATTATTAATGAGAATTCATTGATATGCTTAGATATATGGTGTTTGTTGTTCTTAAAAAAGTGGACATGCGCATTCAAAATCCATTGCGTTTGAGCGTTGGAAACAAAGATCATAAAATGCAACTATAATCAGATCGGAGGATGTAAACATTAAGAAACTTCAAAATTGGATTGTTTTATTTTAAAAGGTAACGAAGGTACAACTGTTTCTTTCAAACAATGTAAATGTTAAAATTGCTTGCAAATAAAAATATCTTGAAAAGTAGTTTAGAACTAGAATGATGTTTCACTTTACTTTTGATCAAAATGCATTGTAAAATTCAGAAATGAATTTATATTATTGACTTGAATTGATATAATTGTACTTTTAGTGTCTTTTTTTTATTCAAGGAAAACAACTGTACGTGTGTGATGACATGACTTAAAGAATTCGTAATGTTATCCACTGTGTAAAATGTACTTAGAAGTTGGAGAGTATATTAATACTTGGTCCTGCATAACATGCAGATACTTCATCAAAAAGCTATAATGAAATTTTGCAACTTTTCTGTAGAGTTTGTGTTTCCACCATAAGGAAGGTCTTTAATGAGAATATGTTTTTCAAAAAATGGGGAGATGATATAATTTGTTCAGAAATGGTAATTTTTTCTTCATGACAACGTTGTCTTTTATTGTAGTTAACTCAAAAAAAAATATAACTTGTCCCACTATACAGGGTGAGTCATCTCCGCGGATATGGCCGATTGTGCCTGTACGGGTAAAGATATTTCGAAGCGGTCTTTTTCCTGTGATAGCTGCGCATTAGGAGCACATTTTAAAAATATTTTGTATTATACAGAGTGTTTTATAACTTGGTGACTGACCATAGTAATAGTTTTTTAAATGGAACACCCTATAAATTATTACATTTTTGTATTCCCCGCATAATTTTTAGGCAAAAAGTTATAAGGTAGTATAGGCCTAAAATTCAAGGTTTTTGACTTATTACCATTTGTATGAAAAATTCAATGTTTTTATAAAATTATATTTCTCGAAAACGACGTATTAGACGAATATAATTTTTGGTAGAGTTGTTTATAATAAATGGGCCTATTACAAGCATATTTTATTTTTTTGCCATTACTAACTGAATTTTCAGAAAACTGGATTAAAGATACACGACATATTTTTGTCTAAAAGTGATTTTTTTTTACAAAATTTCGCACCAAAAGCATGTCAGACGTTATTATTTTAAAGGCGACGATTACTGAGCTATTATCGTCTTTTTATATAATTTTGAAAATTTTATATTTTTTATTTTAATACGGTATAGTGAGCCATGGATATTTGCTGCGAAATTGACAATTGAATGGATGACATTTAATGAGCTACTTTTTAATTGTCAAGCCTGATTTTATAATGAATTTTTCCAAAAATGAGCTTAGAGATATGATTTTTGTATGTATTGGGGTAATGACAAAAATGGATATATCTTATTTACAATACAGTCACATAATTTAAAATATATGTAGAATCTGGCACAATAAACAAATTTTAAAACCAAACAAAAAAGAATTATTAACTTGAGTTTAATAGGTGTAGAAACAGGAACTGTTACGTGAATGGATGAGTAATTAGTAGAACAGAAATTATAAAGTAACAATAAATATGAACATTAAAATAGGTATATATTAAAAGTGTTCTAATTCACTTTTTAAAATTTCTGAACATGCTTAAGAAATGATAAATCGATGTTAATAAGGCATTGAGTACTTATATTTCTAAATATTTGTCGAATATGTTCCATCATAACTACTTTTGTGATTACAGGTACACTGTATATTTGCTTTTACGCATGCCTATAAAAAGAAACCAATTTTTGTGATGTCCGAAGACCCATCAGGCTAGTTAATAGGGTCTCCACGGGCTAACCACTTCACTGGAAACATTTCATTAAAGTATTTCGTGCCTGTAGCATAGAATGTGGGGATTCGCCGTTTTGTTACATCTACATCTCGTCCTAAATTTAGCAAGACATCTTCCAATAATTCCACTAGATACTTGATAGACATTACTCATAAGTTTCTCCGTTCACACTGCCTTCAAATAAATGCGGGCCTATCATCAGGAATGCCTCCCCATTGCTAATGATCTATTTATTAGTGAGTAAGAATTTGTGTGTGAAAATTGTTTTTGTTAACAGTTCCCTTTCTATGGAAACCAGCTTCATTCGCAAATCACACTCACAAAAAAATTGCCCGGGCATTCATTTTAATTACTGTCCGCCCACTGGCATAAAATAATGGGTGCATAACTCAATATTTAAATGTATTTATTAGGATGATATTTATTTCATTTTAAGGTCATTGCAACGATGGTTTGGCTAATATCCAGCAAACGACTTCTTTCATGGGTACTGACGTGTGAATTATCTGTTGTTGCTATAAGAATTCTGAAATCAATGTTTAGGTTTCCTTGTTTTTAAATTAACAATACTACCAGTAGTAATAAAAGCATCCATTACTCTTCTAAGATCTGTTTTTGGACCTCTTCTCTCACAGTAACGTTGCTGGTAAACTCTTTGGGCTGATAAATAATTTTTTGACAATTCTTCAGTACAAATAGACTGTATTAAAATAAAAAACATAAAGTTGGAAAAATTATATAGAAAAGCGACAATAGTTCAGTAATGGTCACTTTTAAAATAATAACGTCTTAGATGTTTCTGGTGCCAAATTTAGTAAGCAATTCAAAAATAAACCGACATACAGACTGTTCCATTTGAAAAAAATCACTTTTAGAGAAAAATATGTCTTGTAACTTTAATCCAGTTTTCTGCAAATTCAATTAGTAATTGAAAGAAAATAAAATATGCTTGTATTAGGCCCTTTATTATGAACAACTCTACCAAAAATTGTGTCCATCTAATACGTTCTTTTTCGAGAAGTATAGTTTTATGAAAACATTGAATTTTTCAATCTAAAATCTATACATCTATGATGGTACGCGTTCATGTTAAAAGTAGTTTCTACAACTGTCTCTATGCTGCAGACAACCACACTCTAACGGCTTTCTTTTGCAGTAGTAAAATATTGCATTACATAAATTGCTATGCGCAATCTACTACATCTAGTTTGACACTGACACATTGGGAAAGCAAGTAAGCACTTTTGCTTTATCGTTATTTAATTTCATTTTATTATTAAAAAAATGTTTTTACTTTCTTTGTAGCAGTTTCTTGTTTATCACTTACGATGCTGGTATTTCCTTTTAACTATCTATAATGAGGAGCTCTGTCAAAACCTTTACTTAGGTCACATGTAATTAGCTCACTACATACTTTATTATCCCTTGCGATTAAAATATCATTGACCTTTTCAATCATCGCTGTCACTGTTGATCGATTTGTCCTGAAACCATGCTCTTCTATTAAAAGGTCGTTTTTTCTATTAGGTGTAATCTGAAATTGTGTAGAAGACAAGTATTATTGAAAACTACAATCTTTCTAATTAACGCTGATAATAATAGTGAAATTTTAATATATAAATTTCGCTTTTGCTATACCTGAACATAGTAGCTATACCTGAACATACATCCCGTGATTGCCTATCATGTGCTCCACTATTAAGATTATTACAATAAAATTTCGCTGATTAATATTAACAATGTTGATTAGAAATATAATTTTTAATAGCCCTTGACATAGTAAAAGGTTTAATTTCGTGAAACAACGTGCCCACTAAATCACATTTTTCTTCTGTGACTTGAAATACAGTAAGAATACACAATGGCGCGTAACTAGTTGCCTATTTTTCATAATTTCAGCATTATAAATTAATTAGAAAACACACAACATTTAATTGACTTTTATTTAATGGGTGGCCAAATTATTAGACAGTACTCAGTTTCTTGTATTCTTTAGTTCGACTTAACTTTTTGAACATATAATTGGTTCTAGGTGCCGTAATTATTTTCACTCATACGAGTATAGTAGGCATTGTGATAATTAAAACAACATGTTACGTAGTCGAAAGTGTTTATTTCTTTCGTAAAAGTAATAGGTGAATCAATAAAAATTTAATAAAATTAATCCTAGTATTTGGTCATGCCACCTTGTGATGCAATTATAGCTTTTATGCATCGGAAAATGTTCTCTATATAGTTTTGAATGTTGTTGGAGTTTGGTGTTGTGATCACATTCTCTAATGAAAGTTTCAATCAACTGGCGCTTGGTGGTAGTCACTTCCTTGGCGATCGCTCGTTTGGTGAGTTCTCACATGTTCTTTATTGGGTTCGTGTCAGGCGATTTCCTCGGCCAGGGCAAAACGGTAATGTTTTTTTCAGTCAGGAATGCAGTAACACTCCTAGCTTTGTGGCACGGTAGTGAATCGTGCATAAAAATGTACTTTTCATCACCAAGGAACCATTATTCCAGCTATAGCAGTAGCCCAGTTTCGTGCTCTCGCTTGTACTGGTCCTGCCTCATGGTTTCTTCTATGATGTATACAGCAAGAGCGCGCGAGGTATGATCACCCGATGGTATACGTAAACTCGCATCTAAACGTGGTCCGATAATACATATTAGTTACGGCACAAGATACTAACTAGCATTGCCTGCTCATATTCGAACTCATAGTGATGTGATTATTTTTTCGCAGATTGACAAAAAGAACAAATTAAATTTTCTCTTTAAGTGATGACGATTGCTTAGATAACTAAGTCGATAATAACGCGAAGATTGTAATACTTATAACGTAATTATGATTATCCTTATGAAATTAAATAATAATGTAGTTCTGTAAAAAGTTATAGCAGTACAACTGGGTTTTAGAATGAAATAAAAACACCCGCCTAAAAAATCTGCAGAATAAACTAAGATGTCTAGAGAAAAATAAATAAATAGAAATTTCATGGTAAAAAAAAACTATAAATAAGTATAACAGAAATTCCATAAAATAACATAAAAACGACCCTTGAAATAGAAATTAAAATTAGAGATTCTCTCCAGTAAATATAACGGAATAACAACTCTGGAAAAATAAGTTGAATACATTTATAGCAGAATTATGCATTCAAAAATAAAATAATTACTCTAGTTAATAAATTCATTTTGTGTGGCTTCTTTTCTATGCTTTATAGGGTATAAACAGCCGTGTGTTTCAAAATTGTTAATTATATGACGCACTGTCCCGTAAGCAATAGTTTTTTCAAACTGCGTTTGAAAAGAAAGCATGTTTTGTCGAATAGATTGACCACGATGATAACATTTTACAACAAACTTTCGTTCTTCGATGGATAAAATGAGCAACCACTAAGAAAAATAATATTATGAAATATTATACGCAAACAGTGCCAAGTATAAACCTACGTGCATTCCTCTTTGCAGTCAGCACGCAACTGATGTAAAGTAAATATCTATATCTGGCGAAAACAGCTGGCGGAGATCATTTTTCCGAATATATGTCCGAAGAATATCGACTGGCATCGGGTGATCATACCCGGCGCGCTCAAGCTGTAGACGCAGCATGCCCTTAGCTGAGATGACACTAACCGGGGTTTTCACTCTTTCTACAAGGCATTCTGAATGTATATTGTCACGGTGGCCTTTAACTTTAGGGTCACAGGCATCTAGTCCGTGACGAGGGATTGCTCTGGGGGGAGCACCCGCTTTATAATTATAAAATATCAAAAGCAAAAGGTACCTATACCTTTAATTCTCCGCAGGCCTGACTTTCTCTTAAGTAGGCGAGGAGATTGAACTGTCTCAATAAAACAGTACTTGTAACACACTTATTTATTAAATACTAATAATAACTAGATGACAAAAATAAGACGTACAGCGAAAGATCACAAGTGATCGTCCTATCAGAAGATCACTTATCAATTATATCATTCCGTTCGGAATGTGCTTTTTTATTACCTCGGTAACGCCGAGTCCGTCAATATCTTGCAGAATTTGCACATTCTGTCCGTTCGATCAACTTCCGTTGAACTCATCGAACGGACAGATAGGATGTTCTTTAGACACTATCGACTCAGTAAATCAGGATTCAGGTTACCGCTGTAATAATTCTATTAATATACAGAGTGTTGATTCGCGACATCTCTCCCTCCTCCAGTTTATATGCCATCGGCATATACATAACCAATAAAACTTTGGGGATCGCAAATCAACACTTTGCCGTACAACTAAACTTATACTAGATTATAATTCTACCTTAATTCCTACACTCTTAATTGTCCCTAGTTGTTCACTGTCATCTTTTTCTCATTGGATTCACTTCTTGATCTACACTGGTTTCTTCATTCGAGCATTTTGATTGTTCCTAGCACAACTAGTTTCCTTTAGCTGTTTGCTGTTAAGCATATCTTCAACTTCGGCCTTCTTCTTGAAACTGTACTGAATTGTTTCGTTTGTGTTTTCTTTCTTCTTGTGAGATTTCTTATCTTTTGGCACAGCAAGAGAATATGGTTTCAGGAGTTGAGACTTTTCGAAAGAAAGTACCTTTCCTCCACCGGTTTTGGACACCCTCAGGACCATCGGACAATAAATTTTGGCTTCCACTTTTACTTAAGGTGCAACATGGAGTGCTTCATCGTCCCATATTTTCAGCCATAGGACCTCCTCACTCATATATTACTTATACCAGTACACTTTTAGGACCCTTTCACGCTTTGATTGCGTGTGCCATTGCATTTTTAGGACCTTTTTATAAATTTCTTACTTATACTAGTGTGCTTTTAGCACACTTACACGCTTTTATTGCGTGTTCTTTTGCATTTTTGGGATCTCTTCATACACTTCTTACTTATACTATTGCATTTCTAGGGCTTTTCACGCTTTTATTACGTGTGACATTGCATTTTTGAGCCTTTTCATATTTTAATTACCTATCCTGGTGCACTTTTAACTGCCAACCGTTCTCACTCCATTTGCTGCCGATTTTATAATCTTCTTACAGCTGTCGAAGTCGTTTTTATTTCCTTATTACCATTTATACTAGTTTAATTTCCTTAACTAGTCGCCCTGGAACGATTTGCCCTTGGTATTGATGAATGAATATCCTTCCGAGCGATGGTAGTACATGTAACAATAAAATATCGCGTAGTATAATTTGACTAAATTAGATAGAATATTAAAAAAAACATGTTATTTTAATAGAAAGTTTCCTATATCTTATGAGCTGATATTTGTTAAAAATAGAGTTGAAAAAATACGATTACGTATATAAATACATGTTTGTGAAACTATAAACTAATTAAAACTACGAAACGCGTACCTACTACATATATCTTATACTAAGAATTTGCATTTTCTTCTGTTGCCTTGAAGAGGCTGCGACCTTGCTTAATTACTACATTTCATGATCTAAGTGACTAGTGAGCTAGGTCTGGCATAAACTTACTGTTTTGTATGTACGAGAATGCCCTCTAATAAGTAAGGGCCGGATTTATATGCACTAAAAATATCAAAATATGCATGTAAGATATGCTTCTAAGAATATAAAATATGCATTTAAATATGCAAAATATGCATTTGAATATGGAAAATATGCATTAAAAAGTCACTCCCTTAAACTGATGTCAGGAAAAAATAAATACAGCAATGAGCTCTAAAATGTTTTTAATGTTGATAAAATAAACACAGTTTTGATTTAATTATTATTAAAATGGCAAACAAGATATTTTTCTAAATTTTCTGGAGTAAAGTTTTGTCTCCTGTCAGACAGAATATTTTTGTAATGTGAAAACGATCGTTCGACATCACAACTTGTTACTGGTGCGTATTCGTAGTCTGGTAACTTTTCTACTGCTATAGTGCAGTCATTCGAAGCAGAGCCATTCAATACTTGGGATATTTCGTACAAAAGGGAAAATCCCGGATTCTTGGTTAAAATAGCTTCAAGTTTGGTATAGGCTTTTTTAGCAACCACACCTGGTGCATTTCTAAAAGATCCTCGAATGACCGTTATCCTTTCAAGATTTTTTACGAGAGTTTCACCCGATGCTTCGAGTGCTTTAATTGTCTGGACCAGTATTTTGAAATGAGTGGCAATGTACGCTAATTCGCATTCTATCTTGTTGTTATTAAATGCAGATTGTGATTCTTGTATTGCGACCGAATCCGAACCGTTAAAACCATCAACAACCTAAAACATAATATATATATATATATATATATATATATATATATATATATATATATGTATGTAGCTTACTACCGCAATGGTAGAATTAGGGTTTAGGTAATTTTGTAAATAAAACTCGTATTTTCGGCTTTGTGACGTTTCGGTCCTCCTTCAGAACCTTCATCAGACATTTGCCGATGGCCTATGTATTTGTTCTAATACTTGCATCTTAATTTTATGACACTTTAAAATTTAACATTAACAAATATCCATTAAAAAGTTATTACGGCACATTTAAAATTAAAGTTCTCAAGAATTATGTACTTAATAATTACTATCTTGAAAGAAATTCTGAATGTAAAGTCTAGAGTCCCTCCTATACTTCTTTCATAGTCTCATGCACTCGCATGCGAGTGCATGCGCATGCGAGTGCATGAGTAGGCAAATTTTTGTGATAAAATTTCCTAATTAATTTACTCAGCGCGAAGCAGAAAAATCAATTTAGATATTTCTACGCTGAGAAAAACAGAATTTTAAAAATAATTAAAATTCTAATTTACACATATATATATATATATATATATATATATATATATATATATGTTTATATTTCCATATAGGTATACGTACATCCTTTATGGCTGTGAAATTTTCTTGATAAAAAATTGCTGCCTCTAGCCATGTGCCCCAACGCGTTAGAACTGGTTCTGGTGGTAGTTTAAGGCTCCGGGCTACCCAAATTATAGGTATATGCTATTACATGTAACCGTTTTTTTCTTTTTACTTGCTTATTTGGTAACATGAAGCAATGCAATATTTTTTCTTATATACGTATGAATGAATGCAATGTATCTATGACGCCCTTTTTTCAAAATAGTCTTTAAATGTGTTTAAAAAAAAATAAAACGTCGAACCATTTTTTTCTTTTTCTTCCTTTATTTCTTAACATAGAAGAATAATTTTTTTTTTGTTTAATAGAGCGTTTAAAACTCTTGCTCGCTATGAAGTCCTTTTTTTTTCAAAATTGATATTTTCTTAGATATTTGATATAAAAGAAATTAAAATTAGGCAGCCCACATTACACTCAAGGGAACAGGCAGAAGGTAGGGATAGATTTCCGACCAACAGTTTGTCTGGAGGGCGGGTACAAATGTGTAAATATTCGGGGATAAATGAATTTTTATTCTCTTGGATATTGTAGTAGATATATAATCTGGGCACTTTTACGAAAAGTGTTCGTGTCTCCCTAAAAAAAAATGAGTTATAATTTCCAATATATTTATGGTATTTTATGCTGGTTCTTTGAAAGATATACCTCCACTTTTTTTTGACGCTGAAAATATTTCTTTTGCAAATAGAACACACAATTTGTTTTTGATTCGTAAGATGGGAGTTTAATTCTTTTTCAAAATGTATATCCTTCTACCTACCGCTAACGAATTTTTTTATATTTATATGTACTACAAATCTTCTGCTAAATGTGTTTTTTTAGTTGATCAATTACTAATTACACAAACTGTAGGCGTAGTATGCACATTATTTTTTGTCTGAACTCTCGGCATACTTTGCTAACACAAGTTGTTGTGTATGTAATCGCACAGTTATTATTGATGAGAATGGTAATAAAACTACACTAAATACTTATCACCTTTTATTGCTTTTTACACGTTATATATCTCGAAACATCCAAAATGTCCCACATACCCTCTACCCTTTTTCCTACCCCCCCGTGATAGTCTCCGTAATTCAGGATGACCAACCTTACTCTGATACATTTTACTGCTAATACATAACAACTCTTCCCTCTCTCAGAAACAACTAATACATTTACAAATTTAATCTAACTGGAGGTCTAGTAACACGTTTAGATCGCCGCAACTCAGAAATGTCACTGGAGCAAGGCTGAGCCCGGACGGCAGGTAAAGCAGCTTGACTAGTTTCAGCCAAACCGGAAGATTCAGTTATACTTTCGGGTTCACCGCTATTTTCAGGTAGTGATGCTGAAATTGGAACCTCAGGACTTTGGTAAGTATTAGTATTGCCCTCAGCACCGGGCGAAACCAGGTCGTCACACAAGACAGGCAGGCATGTATTCCTAATCTTACTTATTGGCGTATTCTCCCCAATTGACCTTATTTGATCAATGTGTCTTTTCCAGATTCTAGAATCGTCTAATCTAATTAGGTAATGCAATTTGCCCAATCTCTTTTCCACACGACCGAACTCCCACTTATCGCAATGAATGTAATCTCTAGCTTCTACTCTCTCTCCTACTATCAAATCCCGTGCCCCTTTTACGTTAGGTAAGGTGTTACCTGGTGCATTATTAGCACTTGGCCTAAATAAGTCTAACCGCGACCTAATTTCCCTACCAAACATCAAGTAAGCAGGACTTACACCGGTTACTGTATGCGGTGATTGTCTGTACTGTGAAAGAAATTTAGAAAGTTGTCTTTCTCTATCACTATCGCTTCCCTTAAGTGCCCTTAATGACTGATTAAAAGTTTGTACATACCTCTCCGCCAAACCGTTGGTTGCGGGGTGGTACGGTGCACTTAGTTTGTGTATAATCCCGTTTTTCTGCAAAAATGTCTTAAATTCGTATGACACGAAAGTTTGCGCATTATCTGAAACTAATATACAAGGGATTCCGTATGTCGCAAAAATTTTCGTTAATAGCAAAATCGTAGTTTGAGAAGTCGTATTCTTAACTACATGTATTTCAGGCCATCGAGTATGTGCGTCTACTAAAATAAAATAATAATAATTCATGAATGGCCCTGCAAAGTCTATATGCACTCTCTCAAAAGGTGTAGTAGGCGTTTTCCATGGGTGAATTGGAGCTTTTTCCGGATTATTTTTAATTTTGTTACAATCTATGCAATTTTTGCAAATAATCTCTATATCATAGGAAATGCCCGGCCACCAACAATGACCTCGTGCTAGCGCTTTCATTCTAACAACTCCGAAGTGTGAAGAGTGTAATTCCTGTAAAACTCTCATACGTAAATTCTCAGGGATTACCACCATCTGCTGTCTAAAAATGCAATTTCCTTGTAATGTGAATTCTGTTTGTGGTATATTGAATCTATCTTTTGCTTGTATGCTTTTACCTAACCTTAAAGCAGTGAATAATTCCTTTAAACTTTTATCTTTTGCAGTTTCTAACTCTAATTCTTTTACTGTAATGGGTAGCGTCTCTATTTGAAATATTTCGAATTTATCTGAAACATCGTAATTATGAATGCTCGTTGAGTTAACAGGTAGCCTTGATAACGCGTCAGCATTTGCGTGTAGTTTTGTATTTAATTTTGTAACTAAAACATTGTAAAAATAAAGCATAATGCTGCATGCGTGAAGTTGTTAATGTAGGTAGGTTTTTAGTAGGTGAAAATATTTGAACTAAAGGCTGATGGTCTACCAACAACGTAAATGGACGACCATACAGATAATAATAAAATTTTTTAATACCAAAAATTATTCCGTATGCTTCTTTGTCAATTTGAGCATATTTTTGTTGTACTTTCGTTAGGGTTTGTGATGCAAACTGGATTGGACGTTCCGTGCCGTCAGGGTATGTGTGCGATAGTACCGCTCCTACCGCGTATGGACTGGCATCCGTAGCTAAAACTAGTGGAAGTGTTGGATCAAAATGTGCTAACACGCGCTCCGAAACGATTTCGTTTTTAACTGCTATGAATGCTTTTTTGCAATTCTTGTCCCATTTGAAAGGAACTCCATCCTTTAATAAATTGTAAATTGGATGTAATATAGTACTTAAATTTTTAAGAAAACGGCCGTAATAGTTTACTAAACCGACAAATGCTCTAACTTCAGTTTTGTTAGATGGAACTTTCGCGTTTTGAATCCCTTCCATTTTCTCTTTTGTTTTGTGTATTCCAAATTTATCAATAATGTACCCGCAGTATTCGATTTCTTTGGCAAAAAATTTGCATTTTTCATAATTTACACGGATATTATATTTGGCTAATCGGCTTAGAACTTTTTCCAAGCGTTCCAAATGTGTATTATCGTCCGGCCCTGTAATTTTTATGTCGTCTAGAAACACTGAAACACCCGGTATATCTTTTAGGATGTTTTCGAATTCGCGTTGCCAAATTGCCGGTGCACTGGCTATTCCATACATTAATCTAGTACTTCTGTATAACCCCTTTGGTGTACTTAAGGTAAGATATTTTCTATCCTCCGGACGTACTTCCATTTGTAAATACGCTTGTTGTAAATCCAATTTTGTAAACTTGTCACCGCCCGCCATTGACGAAAATAACGATTCAATGGTAGGTAATGGATATTCATCGATGACTAAATTTGGATTCAAAGTGCATTTAAAATCTCCGCAAATTCTAATATTTCCGTTTGCTTTTACGATCGGAACAATGGGCGTCGCGTATTGCGAACTATTTACTTTCTCTAACACCCCTTCCTTTTCTAGATAATCTAGTTCCTGTTCTACCTTTGTGAGGAGTGCATAAGGCACTTTCCTAGCCTTAACAAAAAATGGTTGTGTATCCTTTTTTATTTTAAGACTAGCCTGCAATCCCGTAATTTTACCCATATTCTTTTCAAAAACTACCGAATATTTTGTCAGAATACCATTAAGATGTGTATTTGTATCTATGTGTGCAATATCTGATGTATTTAGAAAATTAATGTTCAATTGACGTATCCACTCACGCCCGAGCAAAGGTCGTTTATCTGAATTAACAACGTATAAATTTAATTTCTTTGTAATATTTCCGTATGAAACCTGTACTTGTGTGAAACCTACAACGTCCAGCCTTTGCTTACAATACGTAACTAAATTTATTGGTGTCTTTTGTAATTGTAAATTAGAAAAATACCTTTTGAATGATTCCAAATTCAGCAATGTAACAGCTGCGCCCGAATCCAATTCAAACAAAATCCTTACCTGATTTATCCGTAATTCCAATGTAAATTTTTCTCTGTATTGAGAATGTTCAGAGTGCACTGATAAAATCTCATCCACCTGATCCACTCGACCTGCATCTCTGGACTTCATGCACACCTTGCTCAAATGACCCTTCCGCCCGCATGTAAAACAGGTCAAATTTTGTTGGTTGCATTTATTTGCTAAATGTTTCTCGGACCCACACCTAAAACATTTTAAAGAGCTTTTAGTATCCTTATAGTTTCTAGAATTATGAGATCGTTGCACTCCACTTGACACTGTACTCTGCTTTTTATTTTGCACTCTTGTAGTTCCCACACTGTATACACTGGACGTGTTAGGCCGATGAAGTTGTGCCGCATCTCTAGCTGAGGTTTCCATACCCACTGCTATCTCGACTGCTTTTTCGATGTTCAGGTCCTTTTGCTCAAGCAATCTACTTTGAATATTTTGACCTCGTAGGCCAAAAACAAATTGATTACGTAATGCCTTCTTAAGGTAATCTCCAAACTTACATGTTGTTGCCATTCTCTGCAATGCAGTTAAATAGTCTTGGGCACTCTCCCCTTCATGTTGTTTTCTTTGCAGGAATCTAAAATTCTCAGCAATTTCTAATGGTTCCGGATTATAGTGCAATTTCATTGTATTCACTAATTGTTCATATGTCTTGCTTCCTGGATCTTCCGGTGATATTTTATCACATAAGACATCGTACGCATCTGGCCCCATGTAGTGTAGTAGGTACGCCGCTTGTTTATCGGTTGGCACCGAAAAAACGTTAAAAGCACTCTCTAGTCTCATCAACCATCTATCGAATTTTTTTGCTGTATCGAATATTTCGATAGAAAAAACTGTGTGTATTGCATGTGTCGCTGTTGTTTCCGACATATTAGTTTGTAAATGTATATAGGTGCTTGTACGAACGTAATTGTAGCTGTAGCTATTCCTTTGTTTTTAAGACGCCATGCGGTCTGTCTTACCGATATAAAAAAATAAATGTTTTGTATCACTTATTTATCGTAGAATAATTGTAGATTCGAACTGCCTCGTCGCCAAACTGTTGTGTATGTAATCGCACAGTTATTATTGATGAGAATGGTAATAAAACTACACTAAATACTTATCACCTTTTATTGCTTTTTACACGTTATATATCTCGAAACATCCAAAATGTCCCACATACCCTCTACCCTTTTTCCTACCCCCCCGTGATAGTCTCCGTAATTCAGGATGACCAACCTTACTCTGATACATTTTACTGCTAATACATAACACAAGTTATACAGCAATGCAGAATAAAAGGCGGTAAATAACAGGTGCGCCATAAAAACACTGTTTGTACTTAGAGTGTGAATATTGCTTCTCGCAATTTGTTTACCTATTTTTTTGTTAGAAATAGACACACATATATATACGTATATAATATGAAAATAAAAATAAGAAGAACTTATTTTTGCCGCCCTGTTCGTATTGATAATGTTCCTAAATTAAAACAATTTTTTCTTTTCTTGGCAAATAGCGGCCATAAATACCATAAATAAAACTACATTTTCTTGAGTGTTTCGACATTTATTAACATGTGTCTTTTTCGAGGGTGTGAAGAGCCCCCCTTTGTTTCGAATATCGGATATCTGACAGTTGTTCCAGGTTGTTCTAGGTTTGTTCTAAATTGTTCTAAAGTATTTTAAAAGAAATGTCAAATTTGGCCGAGATAATTAAAGCCCTTCTTTTTTCGAAAATTGAAATTTTGAAGGTTTTTCCAGGTTGTTCTAGTTGTTCTACACATTGTTCCAAAGAATCTCGGGAAAAAATCAAAACTGGCCGAGATAATCGGAAAAAACGAGATTTTGCCAGTCCCCCTTTTCTTGAAAATTTAAATTTTGACGATTTTTCTAGGTTGCTCTAGGTTTGTTCTAAATTATTCCAAAGTATTTCATAGAAAAAATCATAATCAGACGAGAAAATGGGGGGAAATGAGAGCTAAAAGTATGAAGTCAGACCCAGTTTTTGCAAAAACTAAAATTTTGACGGTTGTTCTAGATTTGTTCTAAACATTGTTCGAATACGTCAAAACCGTATCTCTTATATATCAAAAGATATTGCAAAAAAAAGAAACAAATCCAAAAGTGTGAAGTTATCCCACTTTTTTCGAAAATCTAAATTCTGACGGTTGTTCTAGGTTTGTTTTAAATTGTTCCATAGTATTTCAAAGATAAAATCATAATTGACCGAATTAATAGAAAAAACGGTTTTCTAACAGTCCCCCTTAATCTCTTGGGAAAATATATATTTACTACTTATATTAGATACTTATTATAAATCTTGGTCAATTTCGATTTTTTCTTTCAAATACTTTACAACAATTTAGAACATACAGCAAACCTGGAACAACCGTCAGAATTTAGATTTTCAAAAAAAGGGGGGCTAACTTCTCACTTTTGGATGTCGTATTTTTGTAATATCTTTTGATATATACGGTTCTGAAGTATTAGAATAATGTCTAGAACAAACCTAAAATAACCCTCAGACTTTCAATGTTCGCAAAAGGGAACAGTGAGAAAATCGTGTTTTCCTATTATCTCGGCAAATTATGATTTTTTTCTTTGAAATACTTTGAAACAAATTAAAACAAACCTAGAACAACCGAACATAACCGTCAGAATTTCGATTTTCGAAAAAAGAGGCATTTGCGAAAAATTGCTTTTTGCCATTTTTTCGGCCAATTATTATTTATTTTTGAAATACTTTGGAACAGTTGAGAACAAACTTAGAGCAACCTGGAACAACCGTCAGAATTACAATTTTTAAGAAAGGGGGGCCGGAAAAAGCTCGTTTTTTCCGATTATCTCTGACAATTTTGATTTTTGTCCGGAGATTCTTTTGAACAATGTTTAGAACAACTAAAACAACCTGGAACACGCTTTAGAATTTCAATTTTCGAAAAAAGGGGGGCTGGGTTTACCAAGGTATTTACAGGCTAGAACAAAAGACTACAACTAGGGACGCTTATGTAAACTATACTGTGTGTCCAAAAAGTCTGGAAACACCCAAGTAAAATCGAAACGGATGATTTTTGAGAAAAATGCAAAAACAGGTCAATTAGTATTTTCAAAAAACTACTGGCTGATGGTATCTGTTTGGAATTTTTGATGACCTTGAAAAAGTAATTATGTCATCAAAAAAAAATTTAAATGGCAACGTCGCATTTTTAATTTTATTTTTGATAGATCTTTTAATTGTCTAAATGACTGTAAAAAAAATTTTCATTTTACTTAAGAAAATGACCGAGAAAAATTTAATTACTTCTTCGAAAATGGAAAAGTTTGTCTTTAAAAAAAAAACATAGTTGGTTTAAAGTCGATTATTTTTCAAACACATTTTGTTTTATTTGTGACATTCTGTCAAATACGAATTGTGCGTAAGTTAAAAAAATCTGTTTAAAAATGGTTTTAAGTGAGAGGGAACGTATTCAAATATTGGTATTGGGGATAGGGCTCGTTCAGTTAGAGAAGTTTGCGACTTATTTAATACAGAACATCCGGAGCGTGCCTCAATTAGTATTTCTGTACTGAGTAAGATTCACAAAAAATTTCAAGAAGAAGGCCATGTTCGAGATCGCCCTAGAAGTGGTCGTCCAAAGATCGCAGAAGATACGCAACTCGACGTATTATTGTCAGTAGAGGAAACTCCAAATTCTAGTACACGACAGCTTGCGCGGGAGTTTAACGTGTCGAAGAGTACAATTGGTAATATTTTCCGGAAAACTAAGTATCATCCCTACAAAATCTGTTTGGTTCATGAGCTGTCTGAAGACGACTTCGACAGGCGTGTACAGTTTTGCGAACAACTGATGCCTATGTGTGATAATGATCCGTTTTTTATCAGAAATATCTTATTCTCAGATGAAGCTACGTTCACATTACATGGGACTGTTAATAGACAAAACTGCAGGTACTGGGCATGCCAAAATCCACGCTGGATGAGAGAGGTACGAACTCAGTATCCTCAGAAATTAAATGTATGGGCTGGTTTAATTGGAAACAGAATTATAGGGCCTTTTTTCTTCAACGGTAACCTGAAGGCGGATATGTATTTGGATTTTTTACAAAATTATTTAATTCCATCATTAGCAGAAATATTTCCGAACCATGAAGATCCTAATTTGCGCAGCCAAAGAATTTGGTTTCAACAAGATGGGGCTCCATCCCACTATGCGGGAAATGTTCGGCATTATCTCGAGAATACCTTCCCAAACAGATGGATTGGCAGGAGGGGGGGTATCGAGTGGCCTGCTAGGTCGCCAGATCTAACGCCTATTGATTATTTTTTGGGGGATTACCTAAAAAATAAGGTATACGCAACTAAACCTGAAAATTTGGAAGGCTTGCGTCAACGGATTGAGATTGAAGTACGAAGGATCACTCCTGAAATGATAGAAAACGTTCAAAATGAATTTTATTATCGTTTAGGGTATTGCCAAGATGTTCAAGGACAACATTTTGAATATTTATTGTAAGAGTTTTTGCTGATTTCTACGATTAAAATTTTCTTTGTTTTCTATAATGATTTTTTTTCAAAATTTTTCTTAAGCAGAATGAAAAATTTTTTGACTGTCGTTTAGACAATTAAAAGATCTATCAAAAATAAAATTAAAAATGCGACGTTGCCATTTAATTTTTTTTTGATGACATCATAACTTTTTCAAGATCATCGAAAATTCCAAACAGATACCATCAGCCAGCAATTTTTTGAAAATACTAATTGACCTGTTTTTGCATTTTTCTCAAAAATCATCCGTTTCGATTTTATTTGGGTGTTTCCAGACTTTTTGGACACACAGTATGTACACTTTTGTTTTTAGTAAATTAATAATTGATTGCTTTAAAGTAACAAAAAAAAAAACAACATAGAAACAAAATTTTGTCAAATATCTAGAATAAGTTAGAAAACAAAAAATTAATTTCCTGTTGTATATGTAGGAAATAATTTTCTACTAACTAGCACTGTCGCTTTAATTTTTCACTAAACCTGATATATTTTATTATTAATCTTATATTTATGTACTTTGTAAATTAATAATATTTGTGTACCTATTCCCTTGATTCATTTAGGTACTAAATTAATATAAAATCCATTTTCTTTTACTTACTTCATATTTTAATATGGTTATACCTGTTACACATTGTTTAAAATATTATATAATAAATAATATATAAATTAATTATTTTGAACACCATATTAAAATAAAATGTCATATGAAAGAACTATCAAGAAATCGAAAATCAATAATAAGAAAATAACTTGGTATGTCTGACCGAAAAATAAAAACCACTCATTTATCAGTGTGGTAAACAAGATCAGTAAAAAGCATTGGACATTATCAATTATATGTCTTGAATTTTTAGAAAGTATGGTTTTGATCTATAATAACAGAACAATGAATAAATGAGAAAACAATATAGAAATCTTCTATTAGACGGGTGTATTTCAGATATGTATATGTAAGAAAACACAAAAATTGTGTAACCAACTTTTTATTCAATAAGAGAACATTCATTCCGAAACATATGTGTATTTCGTCAAACAAACACCCCGAGCCCTCCCACTTGTATGTCTTCCTTACAGTCCCATTACATATAAATATGATGTTTATCAGATATTCTCTAAAAATTATTCCGTTGCAGTCTCCTAAGTGTAGGCCACGCCCTTATAGGAGAAGTATTGAAGAGGGGAAGTTACGGGGGACATTTTCACACTTTTAATTCAGTATATGCTATGCAACCCGTATTACTTAAAATCGCAATATTAAAATGAGTAGTCCGGAGCCTGGTGCTTTTAAAAATACCTTTTTCGTGTTTGATATCAATTTATTTACAATGGGATATTCATTTCTCACCACTTCTGCGACTAAATTTAACCCATGTGCAAGACAAGTAACGTGCTGTAAATCTGGATAAAACACCTTTAAATTGTTAGCAGCTTTGAACATGTAGGCAACTCCATCCGTGTAAAGAATTTTAACTTTTCGCTCATAATCATTACTAGCTGTAGGCCATAGTACCCCTAAATAAAAATAACGCAATATTTTTAAAAGCTTAGTAACAGTCACAACCACGAAACGCACGCAGTTAATTGAGTTGATAATTATGATAATTTAGAACACATTGAAATATTAACTTATCTTTAATTTAAGTGCTTATGTTAGGCAGTTGTGTATACTTATTCAAAACGGGAAAAAAATAGAAATTAAATGTGTTAACTTACGCAACGAATCATTAACAAATCTTGCTATGGTGTTAGAATTAGTTCTCTCTAAAACTTTTGATGTAAGAAGATGTGGTTTGCAAAATTGACCTGCCTTAAGAGTTCCAACAGTCAAATTTGCTACGGCTTTTTCCCGTACATCAGTTGTTTCGTCAACTGATATCCAAATATCACTTGTACCAATATCGTTCCGGATCTTTCGTATTTGCTGGAAAAGAAAATTTTAATACTGGTATACCGCTTCAAATTAATGAAACTTACTAAATCATAGCATTTGTTTAAATAATTTTTACGTAACGTAGACTCATTTGGAATTTTCCGTTTGCAATATTTTTCCAAAAATGAATTAAACTTGGGATTTTATATTTTCGTCCACGGTATATTCGCTGCCAAAAATGCATCACACATCTCTAAAGTAAAATCATCTTGCACTTGTTGTTGACTTTCATCTAAAAATAATTGTCTTAAAGGCATCTTCTGCTTTTTTGTATTTTCTTTATGGGAATTTGTGTTTAGGTGCTGGTCGACAAGATATTTTCTTTCGCTTGATACCTTAAAAAAAATTAATCAAAATAATAATTTACTATCTAATCTAATCTTACAACAGATATTGAATTATTTAATTAACTTACGTGTTTGCAACAGATTTGGCACAAAATGGCTTTCCCGTCAGTAGTAAGATGTTCCGATTTTGATATCCATTCACGGATTTGTTGACTTTTGCACGTCTTTACTTTAGGCATATTTAGAATAACAGATTTCACTGCACTAACAATAGAAAGATGTAGGGGAAGTAGGGGCAGTGTGAAATACTTAATTTTTATATAAGCACATCGTCCTCAGAATTGATATCTCGTTTGTGATTTTTGGTAATATTGTTACTTCAATGTTATATTTCAAATTAAAAAGCATAATTTGTAACTAGGGTTGATATTTTTTCCTTAATTTTTTTTTTTAAATGTGTTGCAAATTTCACTTTGCCCCGTGTGTACGGGGCAAAGTGAAATTTATATTAAGGTAAATACATAAAAAAGGAAATTGTTAAGAACGCATAAATTTATTGAAAAATACAAAAAGAAAGTTATTACACATCAGTTTAAACATAAGAAGATATCTCTGGAATATCGAAAAAGCCCCTTTTTAGTTTTTTCGGGGTGCGAATCATTTTCTTTACCTGACTCCACTCGTAGAAGAGCTGGTCTTCCTTTTGTGGCCACTTGAAATATTTCTGTGTCTTTTCTAGACAACTTACAGACACTCCTTTATAATTCTTTGCCTTCACTTGGCCTGGGTACAATTGACAGTTATATTCCACAAGAACCCAGCTCTTAACTGCTAACATGTCTTCTGTGATTTTGTCAGGAGTTCTTTGTTCATTTTCATCAGGCGATTAATAGTCCAAATCACTGTCTGAGTCGTGCAGACTTAGGTTGCCATCGCTTTCCGAACTTGTATCCGTTTTGGCAGGCTCTTGAAATAATTTCGCTTTGACTTTCTTCTTGGCTTTGGATGTTTGTGCTGTCTTCGCCATTTCTGATGCTTTAAGTTGTTTTAGCTCTTCGAGATATGGTGAAGTTGTGAGTATCATTGACGTTCCCCTCTTTCGTTTCTTTTCCTCAGTGGATCTCATTGGAGCTTTAGGAACTGGCAAGATCTGGTGTGGTGAAACTGTTAAACCTAAATGTCTATCCGGTGTCGGAGCATCTGAATGTAGTGTTAACGTAGGATTTGAGTTACTAGATTCCGAGCCAGGCACTGGAGGTCGATTTGTTGTTTCAGCTGCTTCAAAAACATTATCAGGGAAATTTGGTTTGTACGGATAAATTCCAGTTTTCGAAAACCCAGACATTGCGTTATGAACTGTAGCAGCCCGGTTATAAGCCTCACCAAACAATTTTCCTACTTGAAGAACAGTCACAACCTTGCCTGGATTTTCACGCAACCAAACTCGAACAGCTTGTTCGTAATATGCCGACAGAGGAAACATGAACGTCACATCCAAGGGTTGGAGTCTATGCGACGTGTGGGGTGGTATAACTAAAATTTTTACATGCTTCTCCTTAGCCATTTCTATTAGCCGAATGTTTTTTACATGGGTGGCATGTCCATCCAGAATGAGCAGAACCGGATCCTCTTCAGAAGGTTTTGTATGTTTTAGAAAATGTTCAAACCACTGAACAAAAATGTCGGTCTGCATCCATCCGCTTTTGTGAGGCGCAACTACGGAATTTGGAGGTAGGCCAATTTCAAAAAGAGGATTAATTCTCACTCGTGGAAGAATCAGAAGAGGAGGGACATAATTTCCAGCAGCACTGAAGCAAATCGTTGCTGTAATCAGCGTCCCCCTTTCTGCCGAAGCTAAACTGCCAACCTGTTTTTTTCCTTTCTTCGATATTATTTTGGATGGCTTGTTGGGCACAGTTGATATCCCCGTCTCATCAACATTGTAAATACGGCTTGCGGTAAAGTTGTGTTGATTGTATAATTCATTTAAGAGGTCAAAAAATCGTTTGACATTTGTTGCATTGAAAGCGGATGCTCTGGCTGCTGAAGTGTTTTCGGGTAAGCGAAGAGAAAGCTGTTGGTTTCTCTTCATGAATGCATGCACCCAATCCCAGCCAGCTTTCCTTGTTTCCTTATTAAAATAATTTGGAATGTGGTTTAGCTCGGCATATTGGAATGCAACTGATTTCAGGTCTTGGATCGTCAGGCCGAACAGACGTCGATCCATTTCAAGAAGATAAGCGGCCAACTCTTTTTCTTGCTCAGGTATGAAGGTGGTTCGGTACCTCCCCAATTTCTTCTGAGCCAAAGTATCTAACTCTCCTTGCATTTTGCTCCTTCTAAAGAGAGTCGCTACAGGAACATTATGCTGTTTTGCCGCTGCATTTACGGACATTCCTTCTTTTACAGATGTTAGAGCAGCAATCATCGATTCCTCTTCCCAACTATGCTGTTTAGATTTTCTTACATAATTGCGCACCATCTTCAAACTGTAAGAAAAAAGGTTAATGTATAATTGACTTCAAAATAAATTAAAAAATATTCAGTAACAGGACAAACTAAATATTTTTAACTGCGAGAAACCTAGGGGTAAAGTGAAATAATAATTCACTTTGCCCCAATTCCGATTTTTCACGTTGCCCCAAATCATGTCAATTATATGAAAAATTCTGTACAAAAAAAATACAAGCCATCACTGAATTTTCTATCTCAAATATACCAAATAATGGCTTAATTACTTAAAAAAAATAAAACTCATTCACTGCATATAAAATAACTGAAATATTAAGACGTATAGGTACTTACAAAATTACAATTTTAGTTGCAAAATTCTTCTTTCATTGCAAACACTGCATTTAACAGGCAAATGTCAACCATTTGTAATGTCCCATGGTACCAACCGTTAAGCAGAAGGTTTTGATGTCACTAGAATTAAAGCGCGCGTTTTTGAAATTTTTTTAATTCAAAATTTCACTTTGCCCCACCATTTCACACTGCCCCCAGTTCCCCTACCACTGGAAAGTAGAAATGTAGCTCTTGGCTCTACGAAAGACACTGATGTTGTGAGTAAAACTATAATATTTTAAGTAACTGTGGTCGTTACTGTTGTTGCATGCCAGTGCATAAATTATATTTTTTATTGGTCATGTCGACATGTCGACACGTGTTCTAATTTCAAAGGCGGCATTTCTTATCTATCAGCGGCTAGACCAGATGTGCGCTTCCAGGAACCCAACAGCCGAACTACCGTCGGCGAAATTATTGAAATTTAAAAAATGACGAAATGTACTCAATTATGCAAATTATATGCATTTATTGCAAAATATATGCAATTATTTTTAGATATATGCATTTATGGATAAATATGCAATAATACGCGCAATAAAAATGATGTTATTTTATTTAGAATTATCTGAAACGCTAAGAAAACTTTAAATTAATCCGAATACGTTCAGCAAAAAAATATGCAAATGCATATAAATCCGGCCCTTACTAATAAGTGATAGATAACTACTTTCAGCACTTTACATTACATTGACTTGCATTGTACTGCAGGAGGTATATCTATACTCATCCTTCTAACCTTAAATTTTAACCTACTAATATATTTTTTCCTTTTTTTATACATAAATAACATTTTTGTTCGCTTTTTACATAAATTTTTAAGTTTCTGGAATTAGTTAATATTTAAACAGGTTCACTTTCTTGTGTTTGAGCGGCTCTTAAATTAACTTTACATCTTCTTCCATCAGGCAATATAAAGGTGCCTGTACTCAAACTATTTAAAGACATTTCATTATTACTTTGTTTTCTTATACATGGATTATCTACATTTTATTTTTACAATAAAAATTGGAACTATTATTATAGTTAGTGTGACTATTCCATACAAAACGTAACTGTGTATTTCTGTTTTCAATTTAAAATGTTCATCATTTCGTATATCCTCAATTAGTTCTAATACATTTTCTAATTGATTGTTAGCCTTTAGTGCTTTGGAGTGGTTTATCAAATTTAATTTTAGTGTCGGGATATTATCTAAGATTGGTTTATCTAATTGCACCGTGGAGATATTGACGTTTATTGGTGCCAGTTTTGGTATATAACTTTTAAATGTTTTACTAACATATTGCTGTGACTCTTGCAAATTAATGATTGCATAAAATATATTAATTAATTTAAATAATAAACAAGAGCAGAATCAAGCATATACTTTAGTTCTAGGCCTTATGCTAGACTAAAAGTCCTATAATTTTCTACAAAGCAGTAGGTTTAGCAATTTCACAAATCACTAGCTCAGTTTTAAAATTACTAATGAAATTTTCTCTCAGGGGCAGAAAATAATAACGATGTTCCTTCTCCAATATGAATGCTTTCAAGTTGTCTCCAGGTCAGATAATTAAATAAAAATACAAAATAAACCTTATAATATACTTTATTAAATAACTAATTTACAAGTAAAATCAATATCTTCATAATTAACCATATCACAAATGTTATGTTAAAAATTTTGCATGTCATGATAACATAATATGATAAATATGACAATTATATTCAAAAATATATATATACATATACATATATATATATATATATATATATATATAAATACTATCAGTAAACATTCTACTAAACATTCATCATTACTTAATTTACTTCTATTTAATTGTAAAAGAATCAACGCATCAAAAAAAAATTATTATATGCTGTGAGTTATACTGGATTATAAAGAAATAATAAAAAATTTATCACTTATCGGTTTCAAATATATAAACATTAAGATAATGGCTCTGTCCTGATTAATTCTGCTCAGCGCCTTTTCTCACTTCCGAACAGTATCACCAAAAGACAGATTCACGTGGGCAGGTACCCCAGGGTTCCATCCTACGAGTATGTCCTCCAACTCGTTGAACACACCCCTAACATACACAACAATGTGCTCATCCCTTAATGAATATACGTCTTTAAAATTCAAATCAAATGCCTTTGTGTATTCAAAATTATTGACTTAGTCCTCATTAGTTCTGATCAGCGCCTTTGCTCGCTCCCGAAACAGTACCACCAAGACCAATTCGTGTTATTAGGATTAATCAAGGCTCCATGCTATGAATTAATTATTCACTTAATTCATTTCACACATCCCTGACTTATTACCCAAATGGTCAAAATTCCAATACACAAACACAATAAAGTAGAAAATAAATAAAGAATATATTTATAAAAAAAAAAATACTAACCTCGTTCTACAACTCCAGTACAAACCACCACAAAAGAAAAATTATGTAACACAAATTATAAAATGAAACAGCAATAAATAGCACTTAATCACCTTAATTCCTCATATAGGATTTCAAACTCATCCATTTTAAAAGATCGTAAAAAAAATATATTATTTTTGTAAACAGTACAGAAATATTCTAAAAAAAACTTTTAATTATCCTAATACTTTTAATCTTATAAATGTGTCAAACACCAAGTGTCTATACTTTTATTCCAACTTGACATTAAATATTTTCTCATTAAATCATAAACTAAATCATTACAATTACTAAAAATTTTCTACCATAACGCACGGTGTAATTACCCTGCGTATAAGAATAAAATATATTAGTTCAATAAAAATAAAAAAAAAAATTAACTCGCTAGAAATATCTACGTCATATTTAGACGAAATTATTCTAAGTACAAATAAAAATTTTCTGTGAAATATTATAAGTTCAGAATGATTGAAAATTTTCTAAGTCTAAATAAAATTTAGTAAAAATATTACAAGTTCCGAATTAATAAAATTTCTTCTAAGTTAAAATTTAATTCAGTAAAGGTATAGACACCCGTATTTTTATTTTATTTTAAGCGGTTCACACCTGCTTGAAAAATCCACCTTTCTCATCATGTCTCAACTTATATGCATAATTTTCTTCACAAAAACGTATGGTTATCCTCGGTACGATACCGATTCCACCTCTTCGATTGCATTTCTATAGTGCTGCACCTTTCGGTCAAGTGATGTATTATTTATTTAAAAATGTAAACAAACATCCATCTCGATGTCGACTTGTTTACGTTTGTGATTGTAAATAGTATCTTCGCTGGGAATATTGCTTCGCCGAGCTGATTATTTGAACGTATTCGGTCATATTTTCTTACGCTAAACCTTGCGGTAAACACTTTCTTGTGAATATTCACTTGATATACCAGGTTATTTAAATATTAGCTTCTTGAATAAAATTACGATAACATTCTTATATTATTTACTTAAATTACTTTAAATTTGCTAAAATACTAACTTAATAAATATTTATATACACTGATCATGATAAAATAAGTAAAATAGTGATTAATTAAATTAAATCTAGAAGTGATCTTGATTATGCTTATTTACAATTTACCACCAAACTCAAGATCACTGCATAAATATCCCTATGGGAATATCTGCTATTTATAATCGAGAATCGATAATGTTTATGGTATAAATCCAAGATTTCCCATAAATACAAATTAACTTAATCATATACATTATTTACAATATTATTAATATAAAGCATAGAGATATGAAAATTCCCTATAATATGCTCATTCTATATCAATAAATCAGGGGTAAGTTCAATTCATTCTTACAGCCTACGTGGTTTTCATGAGTCCCCATCCTGAGGTGCTTTATATCCTCTTGATGTGTTCCACATCCTCTTCTCCTTGACTGTTTTCTATATTTTCCCTGCTATATAACTCAGAGGCGAGTTCGATATTATATGCATAACTTTTGGAGTTTATTTTAAACTTCACTCCTTTCATGATAATAAAGTTTAAACAAATAACGTTTAAAACACATAAAATAGTTAAACTATTTATTAATATATATACAAAAGTGTATTTAAATTCTTTAAATTTTACACCTTTCATTGGTATTACAAATATTGTAATTGTATTGTTGGGTTTCCTTAAAATGAAGTGGCTATTGTAGTCCACTATTTTAGGAAAACTTCGTAACATTTTCATATTTCTGGGTTGTGGGTACTTTCTAACTGCTTCCAGTTTTTCTTCTTCGATCGATACTCTCTTTCCATCAATCATGTACCCCAAATAACTCACTCTATTCTTTACGAATTCACATTTTTCTAAAATTATTTTACCATTCACATGATGTGACACATTTTCATCATGTGGGTTCAATGTTTGTTGTATGGGCTTTATATACCCATAATGTAAAATATTTTGTTCCTTATGAACTACTTTAATTAGATCCACTAATAAATTTACCACTATTGGATATAATTTTATGAAACATTTATATAGCTGTACCAACCATAGAGAATTAACGTTTACACACGAATTTGCATTAGTACTTATTAACAATAATGTTTCTATTAACTTGGGGAGTTGTAGCTGTTGTTTTATTGGTTCAAATAAGCACAAACTTGATTTACTATTCTCAATGTTTTCTAAACAATCTAAATATTCCTTAATTACTACGATGGGATTTATAAAGTTATATACTAATTTTTCTGTAATATCATCTTTTAATAACCATTTAATCTTAAATTTCACATTTAATTTCTGCTTATGGGAAAATGGATGAGTGATTTCTGTTTTAATACAACTATTATAGCCTTTAGCTAAATCCATATTACTATTAAATAATTTAACATCTTTTGTCAAAGGATCACTCACATCATCATTATTACACTGTTTGTTGCAAATCAAATTTTTGTCACCCATAATAAATATTCGGAGTGCACATTTATTTTCTATGTCACCCATATTATTTGTGGCGTCTTTCTTTTGAAGACCCTCCACATGGCGTGTACATCTATATTTTGTGTCACCCGTAACAAACATGGACTTTTCCTTTTGAAGATCATCCACATGGCGTACACATTTATCCTTGTCAATCAAATTATCATTATTTATATTTAAAGTGAGGTCACTATCAAAATCATTAATCATTAAATTATCAACTAAAACTTCCTTATCCTGGGCATCTTTGTCCCAAGATAAGTTTATTTTATTATTGTGGAGGATTTTATTTTCTCTCTCTAATTTCGACGTATATAGACTCAAAAAATCCATCCCAAGTACGCAGCAATATTTTAAATTCGGTGTAACAATAAATTGTGTTACAAATTCTATATCACCCATCTCTACATTTATACAAAATACTTTATCTTGCTTGTAATAACCTAATTTCTCAACCTCTTCATGGAATAATCCTCCATCTAAAAGTGACAATTCTAATTCAGTATCTATTACAGCTACACAATATACATCCCCAACCTTAACATCTACCAGTGGTAATTCAGTGGTTAAATTACTTAAATCTACAAAGTTTCTCTTGTTTTGTTGTTTCTTCTTCTCTTCGGTTGGACCTACCAAAAATCCAGGTCCTTAAATTCTTCAATTATAGGAACATTCCTTATTTCCTTCTTTATTGCTCCTCTTGACGCGTCTTTTATCATAGTTTCTCTTTTATCTTCTTTCCTCTCGATGTTGATGTTGTTAATTCTTCTCGGATTCTCAGTTTCTCTTTTCTCATACCTCCTCCCCATATAATTCTCTTGTTTCCAATTATTAACATTGTTGTTTCCATTTCCACTTATGTTCTTGTTATTTCCATTCTCTGGCCTCCCTCTTTGAAAATTATTATTTTGATACCGATTACCATTGTATCTTGGCTGATTGTTATAGTAATTACCATTGTTGCTTGCCTTATACCCATTTCTGTTCTGAGACGCACTCCTATCATCTACGTCATCTAGACGCTTTACTAATTCCAAGAGTTGCTCAATGGTGTCAATACACTGCAAAGCAACTGCTTGTACTACCTCGTGCTCAAAATGATTGGCTAGTTGTGCGACAATGTCACACTCCTGAATCACAGGTTGTACATATTTTAAGAAAGAATATTTTCTAATAACATAATTCTCTCTGGATGTTATTGAACGATAATTTCCAAATGTGAGGTCATGTCTGATGCGTCTTTGCTGAGTTTGTCCCCAGTACTGTCTGATAAACATGTTTTCCAACTCTTCATACGTCTGTACCTCATCAATTACCGTATCATACCATAGTAATACATAATCTCTAAGAAACCCTCTCATAAAATGTAATTTTGACACTTCATCATGTATACCACGAATATATGTCTTGATGGTCTTGAGAAATGCCATTGGATTATCTTTGCTATATCCAGAAAATTTTGGTATGTTTTCTGTACCAAGTGATACCTGTTGTGGCACAACAGAAGGTGTAATTGTACCTTGTTCAACTCTTGTCTGCAAATTCATGTTCCATATTTAACTCTACAATCCTCAAATTTATTTGTTAAATTCTGAACGTCTTTTTTAACTAACATGACACTATTGTCCACGTTTAGTTCTAAGAATTGTATTTTTTCATCTTGTCCTCCAATTCTCTCATCTATCTGTTTAAAATTGTCTCTTGTTACACTAGCTCTCTGGTTCATTTCATTTATTAAGAATTCACTGCTATTCTTACACTTCTTTTCGCTTGTTTCTATTCTTTCATTGATCTGTGTAACACTTTGTTTCACGTCTTCCTTTAATTTATTATTCATTGTAGACATTTCCATTCTACAGGCTTTAATTCTTTCGTCAATCTTCTCATTCATTGACTTCACTACAGCTTGTATCTCTATTTTATTCTTATTCATTTCCTCCTTCATTTCTGTCTTATTGTCATCCAATTTCTTGTTCATCTCCTTCTTGTTCTTATTCATCTCTTCTTTATTCTCATCAAACTTCTTATTCATCTCTATTTTGTCGCTTTCTAATTTATTAAAAAGTTTTTCAAATAGAAAATCAAATCTGTCTCCTTCTGGAATTTCTGTCGTTTCTATTACTACATTTTCATTTAAGTTTTCTTCCTCATCTAGAGGTAGAGTCTTTTCTGAATCTGTCACAGAGGAAATACCTTGTGGTTCCCTGTATGTTTCAAGTAAGTATTTGGTACTTGTACCACTTTCAGGTTTTTCACCCTCACCTCTATTTTCAGACATATTTAATCTATCTGTCCTGGCACTTAATGAGATTATGGAGAAAGAGTTATTTTTGTATTATTACTCTTAATATTTACAAATTACTCAAATGTGCTTAAAGGTGGAAATTACCTCCCTTCAATTGCACACTGGTAAAATAGGTACTAAATAATAAATTAATTTCTATTTACAATTAGAAATGTGAAATTGCCCCACGTTCGTTGGGTGCCATAAAAATATGCTGTGACTTGCAAATTAATGATTGCATAATATATATTAATTAATTTAAATAATAAACAAGAGCAGAATCAAGCATATACTTTAGTTCTAGGCCTTATGCTAGACTAAAGTCCTATAATTTTCTGCAAAGCAGTACGTTTAGCAATTTCACAAATCACTAGCTCAGTTTTAAAATTACTAATGAAATTTTCTCTCAGGGGCAGAAAATAATAACGATGTTCCTTCTCCAATATGAATGCTTTCAAGTTGTCTCAAGGTCAGATAATTAAATAAAAATACAAAATAAACCTTACCCAACAAACAATCGTTTAACGGACCACTGCACAATTTACGCTTGCATAAATTAAAGCACTTGCTGGCCCGACGTTGCACATCGGCAGTGGCCCAGCGTCCCGTTGTCACTCCGGCCGATCTAAGGTGAACATGCTTTTAAAGTGCACTGTTATTGGATGATGGATGCAGGCCCATCAAATATTAGGCATTCGCTGCCTGTAAAGGGCCATTGCACTTTTCATAATTTACTGCATCGTTGGATTTGTTGTGGATGTGCGCTTATATAGCGCGTAATAAACGGGGTTAAAGTGTTGCCTTGGTTCCTCAGAAAAAATGACAATTTTTAAGAAAAAAAAATGTATTACCTAATCTAGTTACAAAATATGGTAAAGTCTGATTATCAAAAATAACAGTAACAATAATACATAATATAATAGAAAAATGTCACAAATTATTAAATAAATGAATTTACAAAAATGTTAATGCTCTTCATCCCTGTTATGCGCAGTATTTTCATCCTATAAAAGTTTCAAAAACAGAAATATAAAATATAGGTAACTCAACATTTATTATATCTACCGTATTTTTCATTCTTCGAGACCGACCTCCTTCACGGTCACCAGCATTCCGCAGCCAAATTTTAATTACAGACTCAATTTCTTTTTGAGTGGCATTCCTCGAAAAAGGATTATTTCTCACAGCAGCTGAAACGGAAATTATAGGTATAAAATGTATAAATTTTTCAATAATTTAAACATACCAGTAATTAATTTTAAAATGTTTTTAAATTTTGAAAATCCAATTTTTAAATTTCTTCCACTCCAATTCATTTTGACTGCTAACGAATTTGAAATAATTCCCGACATTATTCTTCTGGACGTGTCTATAGCATCTTTGCCTCCGACAATTTGAAAAGCTGCACACTAAAAAATATTATGTATTAAAGGAAGTTCATTTATTCTTAAGGGGATATTTTAACAGCGTGAATAAAGGGTTCGCGATTTGGAACCTAACTTTGGCCCTATTTCATAGATTGTCAAAAATTTTGCGTCAAATTATTCAGAAAAGTTGACAGATTAGCGCTAAAGGGCCATTTTTTGTTTTTGTTAAGATTTTTTTCGCGCCAAAAAAATTTTTGACAAAAACAAAAAATGGTCCTTAAAAATGTTTTGGGATTTGGTGAAGAAGTTGATGAGAACTCTGACACATTATTATTCAATAAGTAAGGTCCTTGATCACTGCTACCATCTTGACCTTGCTCATCAACATTTTCATTCCAGAAATTTGTTGGAAGTATATCGTCCTGGGATTGTGTCTCTTTGATTGCATCTATTGATGTATTTGGTTTTGAATTGCAATTTTCGTCACAATTTTCAAACAATGTATAATCCTGTTCATTATTATAATTTTCTTCGACAAGATTAGCTTCGTAATCACTTTCTTCGACAAGGTTAGCTTCGTAATCACTATTAACGAAATTAGTTTTTTCCTGTGATGTATTTGGAATCTGCAACGGTACATTTTTTACAGAAACTTCCAAACGAGCGATTTCGAACATATGCTGAACAGATTTTTTAATATGTCTCTGGTTAGTTCTTTTACTTTTAAATTGTATTAAATTATGTAAAGACATGTCTTTAGCTTGAAAAATATAACTGGTAATATTAAACACTATTTTACGATTGAATTATGAAAACTGAACTGTTTGATACTCCAAAACTCGCTCACAAAATCTTTAAAAATCCGTAATTAATCACTTTATAAGCCAAAACCAAGATACCGCCAAAAACATAACATGAAACTGCTTACTGAGACATCTATGTTTCCCGGCATTTTTACACACCTAACCTAAATCATCCCGTATAGGTATATCTACAATAATGTACCTAAAGATTTCATAATTCATACACCAAATGAAATTGTAACCCTAACTACATTCTCGCCTCGCAAAAACTACCTATTTCAGAAATCTCTAGCTATTTCTGCTGACTTCACAAATCAAAACACACCAGCAAAACAACAACATTTTATAACGTAAATTAAGAGTTGTTTCGTGATACGTACCCTGATGATGTTCTAGTGGCCATTATGCTACAACTGGCTACAACTAAACAACACGAACACAGCAAACCACCGATTAAACAAAATAATTTGGGAATTGCCCAAACAAACTTTAGTTGGAAGTTTAAAACTAGAAAACGTAAACCATAATAAATATTTCACAATACACTCACACACATATGCGCATTGCGCAGTGATGAAACTCGGTGTCTGTGGCGCCTCAAAAACGTTGACGCGGTTGCGCCGCCAAATTTAAAATTAATAATAATAGTTACAATACATAGTCAATATTAGATACACGTATACATCACTGTGCTATAGGAGTGATGGATTTGGGGCAGTTACAAATTTTCAAAGATAATAATTATATAATTTACAATACTGATACACTTAAAATATAGTTTTTATCTATAATATATTTACATTGTTTTAGTTAATTTTTAAGTAACTGTTTACAATTACCTACCTTAAATTTTATCAACAGCGAGATCACAACAATAATATAGTCTGCTCCAATAAATAAATAAATGAATAATAAGTTTGCTGCAAAAATACGTGCATAACAATAACTGGCCCTACACACAGAAAACGCCTGCTTATTTTAAATATGTGCCGTCATTGGGCCAGTATTATTTCGGCACTACACTACTTCATTTAACCCAGGAGCGACATTTCACTGTCAATAATGCAATGGGCCTTTGTCGTACAACCGTTGCCAGCAATTAACCGTCAATACCAACGATGGCCCACTTGTTAGCCGACAGTTTATGTTTGTTGGGTTATAATATACTTTATTAAATAACTAATTTACCAGTAAAATCAATATCTTCATAATTAACCATATCACAAATGTTATGTTAAAAATTTAGCATGTCATGATAACATAATATGATATATATGACAATTATATTCAAAAATATATATATATAAAAAACTATCAGTAAACATTCTACTAAACATTCATCATTACTTAATTTATTTCTATTTAATAGTAAAAGAATCAACGCATCAAAAAAAAAATTATTATATGCTGTGAGTTATACTGGATTATAAAGAAATAATAAAAATTTTATCACTTATCGGTTTCAAATATATAAACATTAAGGTAATGGCTCTGTTCTGATTAATTCTGCTCAGCGCCTTTTCTCGCTTCCGAACATTATCACCAAAAGACAGATTTACATGGGCAGGTACCCCAGGGTTCCATCCTACGAGTATGTCTTTCAACTCGTTGAACATACCCCTAACATACACAACAATGTGCTCATCCCTTAATGAATATACGTCTTTAAAATTCAAATCAAATGCCTTTGTGTATTCAGAATTATTGACTTAGTCCTGATTAGTTCTGATCAGCGCCTTTGCTCGCTCCCGAAACAATACCACCAAGACCAATTCGTGTTATTAGGATTAATCAAGGCTCCATGCTATGAATTAATTATTCACTTAATTCATTTCACACATCCCTGACTTATTACCCAACACGTCAAAATTCCAATACACAAACACAATAAAGTAGACAATAAATAAAGAATATATTTATAAAAAAAATACTTACCTCGTTCTACAACTCCTGTACAAAACCCCACATAAGAAAAATTATGTAACACAACTTATAAAATGAAACAGAAATAAATAGCACTTAATCACCTTAATTCCTCATATAGGATTTCAAACTCATCCATTTTAAAAGATCGTAAAAAAAATTATATTATTTTTGTAAACAGTACAGAAATATTCTTAAAAAAAAACTTTTAATTTTCCTAATACTTTTAATCTTATAAATGTCTCAAACACCAAGTGTCTATACTTTTATTCCAACTTGACAATAAATATTTTCTCATTAAATCTTAAACTAAATCATTACAATTACTAAAAATGTTCTACCATAACGCACGGTGTAATTACCCTGCGTATAAGAATAAAACATAGTCCAATAAAAATAAAAAAAAATTAACTCGCTAGAAATATCAAAGTCATATTTAGACAAAATTATTCTAAGTACAAATAAAAATTTTCTGTGAAATATAAGTTCAGAATGATTGAAAATTTTCTAAGTCCAAATAAAATTTAGTTCCGAAATAATAAAATTTCTTCTAAGATAAAATTTAATTCGTATAGACACCCGTATTTTTATTCTATTTTAAGCGGTTCACACCTGCTTGAAAAATCCACCTTTCTCATCATGTCTCGACTTATATGCATAATTTTCTTCACAAAAACGTATGGTTATCCTCGGTACGATACCGATTCTACCTCTTCAATTGCATTTCTATAGTGCTGCACCTTTCGGTCAAGTGATGTATTATTTATTTAAAAATGTAAACAAACATCTATCTCGATGTCGACTTGTTTAAGTTTGTGATTGTAAATAGTATCTTCGCGGGGAATATTGTTTCGCCGGGCTGATTCATTGAACGTATTCGGTCATATTTTCTTGCGCTAAAGCTTGCGGTAAACACTTTCTTGTGAATATTCTCTTGATATACCAGGCTTATTTTAATATTAGATTCTTGAATAAAATTACGATAACATATTTACTTAAATTAATTTAAATTTGCTAAAATACTAACTTAATAAATATTTATATACACTGATCATGATAAAATAAATAAAATAGTAATTAATTAAATTAAATCTAGAAGTGATCTTGGTTATGCTTATTTACAATTTACCACCAAACTCAAGATCACTGCAATATGTATTTCTAGACGAAATAATGAATGATTTTGTAAAAAAATGACAATGATTTTGCAAATGTAATTTACCCGTACCTATAATATATTTTCTCTCAATATAATTAGAATTATTACATGATATCGTTAAATTTTCTTTAAATGGCGCTACAAATAACCATGTGTTTTCTTCTACACATTTCTCGAACTTTGTTGAATTTATCGTTATTAACTGCCATTCACAGTTTTTAGGCAATCTGTCTATTGCATTTAATATTGACATTTCACAATCATCTCCTGAAATTGATATGATTTGATTGTTATTTTCATATATAAACTCGTGATTGTTTAAATTGTCTAATTTTAATGTTATTTTTCCTTTCATTTACTGCAATATACTAGTGTTTTATGTTTAACATAACAAATTTTACTTCATGAGCTTGAATTGGTATAGGGGTAAGTTTATACAATTGAAAGGGAGATGACTGTATTAATGGAATATTTAATTTACTAATTAATTTATTTTTAGCGTTTAAAGTACCGAAACACGTTATTGAAATATCACCTATTATATTAAAATTTCCTTTCTAACTCTATGGTGACTAAGTAAGGAAGGTATTGGATGGGCTTCTAAATTTATTTTATTTAATACTTCTTTAACCTTGATTAGAAATTGTTCGCATGTTTTATTTAAAGAAGCGTCTTCCTTGCAAATATCTTCTGTAGCTTCGGTGTAATTATGAATTTGATTAAATTTTTTATAATAATTATCAAGGCTAATATATGACACTATTTTCCAGTAATTATTAGAAATATGTAATATACCTGCATTTTCATATACAAGACTTGCTGAATAATCTAATGCTTCTATCGTTAACGGGGAGGGTGCTTTTAATTTTTGCGCTAACCCATGAATTAGTATGGACAGTGTGGATATTAGAATAATAGCAATCATCTGTAAAACAAAACAATTACTCATTAGACAAGTGGTGACCATTGGTCGTAATGTGGTGCTAAGCGAGACACATGCACAGTGTCTATTTTTGGTTTTCTCGTATTTATTGACTTAATCACGTAATTGAGATCGTTTCTTTTTTCAATAATTATATAGGGACCGAAGTATTTGGCCTGTAGCTTATCACTTTTCCCTATTTGTCGTAAGGGTGTGCGTACTTTTACCTTATCCCCTACATTGTAACTGACGTTTCTATGCTTTTCGACGTACCTTTCCTTGTCCTTTCTTTGGCTTTGGTGAATATTATTTCTTGCTTTCTCCCTTATTTCTAATAATCGTTCTTTTGATTTAATTGCGTACTTAGTTGTAGGAATGAGGGACAGCTGTGCGTCCGAGGGACTCCCCTCGGACGCACTGCTTCTCTGCCATATACTAGTTCAAAAGATGAATACTTAGTGCTTTCTTGAACCGAGGTATTGTATGCAAATATAACATGAGGGAGGCATTGGTTCCAATCATTCTGTGACTTACTAGTATATTTACTAATCATGTCAGCTATAGTTTTATTTAATCTTTCGGTTAGGGCATTAGTCGACGGCTTATAAGAGGTTGTAAAAGTGCTCGAGGTTCCCATTAATCGCAATAGTTCCGTTACTATTTGAGATTGAAAAACAGCACCTCTATCGCTCATTTTTTTCGGTGATCCATGTCTACAAATGATTTGTTCTAGAAGAAAATTTGCTCTTCCTTCCGCCTTTCCATTAGATAACGCTTTCGCTTCAGCCCAACGAGTTGCATAGTTCGTTGCCACTACAATGAAAGTCTATTCCAATCATTTCGAAGGGTGTCTCTACGGGTATAGGATGTAACAATCCCGCTTGTTTGACATTAGTTGGACCCTTTCTCACTTGATAATTGGGACAACCTCGAACGTATTTCCGTATATCCATAATCGTCCCTTGCCAGAAATAAGGTTTTTTAATTTTATTTGAAGTTTTCGAAAAGCTAAATGACCGCTTAATGGTTCATTATGATATGAGTACAAAATTTCAGGAATAAGTTGTTGGGGGAGTACAAGTAACTTTATGTCACTTGTTTTGTCTGAATTTCTCTTATAGAGTATGTTGTTTATAATGTTAAAGTTTTTAGCGTTGCTTCGTACTGCCGGGGCACCGCTGTCTGGATTTCTAATTGTGTGTATAATTTTTTGAATCATAGAATCCCATTTCTGTATTGCGATTATATCTGCTTCTGTTGCGATAAATGTAGGTACTGTTATTGCTTGTTCTTCATCCTTCTGTGTTGCTATTCTGCAGGGGTATCTAGATAAAGCATCAAGCATCTTTATTTGCCGAACCTTTTTTGTGATGTACCGAATATTTATATTCCATTAATTTCAAGGACCACCTTGCTAATCTACTACTAGGGGTTTTAATTGAATTTAACCAGCAAAGCGAATGGTGATCGGTTAGAATAACAAAATGATTTAATCCCCACAAATAAGATCTAAAATATTGAACACTCCATACCGCACGTAAACATTCTAATTCTGAAATGGTATATTTTTGTTCTGATTTTGTTAAAGTTCGAGATATATAAGAGATAGGATGAACTTTTTGTGTTATTGCGTCTTTTTGTAATAAAATAGCTCCTATCCCAATACCACTTGCATCAACGTGTAGCTCCGTTTCTGCAGTTGGTGCTAAGACTGGCGCACTTACTTATTTAGTTTTTAAAGTAGAGAATACCATGCTCTGAGATAAACTCCAAATAAATTTCTTTTTGTCACCTAATATGTCATACAGAGGCTTAGCTATGGTTGAATAATTTTGAATGAATCTACGGAAGTAATTACACATCCCTAAAAATCTTTGAACATCTTTCTATTTAGCTGGTGTAGGAAAATTGGTTATTGCTTCTACTTTATCTTGATTTGGTTGTATACCATTATTAGAAGCTACAAATCCTAGTATTTTGGGTTCTTTCAGCCCAAAATTACATTTTGAAGGTTTTAAAGTTAGATCCGCTTCTGAAGACTTTCGCCGGTGAAAGACTTTCTGTAGTCTACTTAAGTGTTCTTCAAAAGTTTTGGTAATTACTCTAACATCGTCTAAATATATAACCACCTCTTTCCATTTTAGTTTTTTAAATAGTGTCTATCAACCTTTGAAACGTACTAGGGCTCCACATAGTCCAAAACTAAGGGTATTAAAGTCATAAACCCCATCATTAACTATAAACGCAGATTTATGTTTTTCTACTCCCATACTTTAATTGTATTATTAGATATGCCGAACCAGTACTATAATGATGTTCATTACGATACAGATTTTCATTATGTTACAAGTTTATATCCAATAGGAATACAGATTTTTCATTACGATACAAGTTTATATCCAATAGGAATGGGACATTTCAATATTCAAACAATATTCAATATGGCGACTGCATATCTGACAGATATACAAATTAAATAAATGTGACAGTTCTCTGCAATTTACAAGTAAGTACTTAAAATTTGTGCTTTTTTGAAAATATAAACGGTAAAAATGAGGGATAATGACAGTGAAATGTAATAATTGACTCCACCAGAAATTATGGAACAAGCCTTAGTAGCCACGAACAATTTATTACCAGCCAAATTCACAAAAACGTACGGAAAATTTTAACCTCAATTTAAGAAATGGATTGTTCAAAAAATATGTTTTATTATGGGGTCGTAGCAAAAATAGTGTATACAACTCGCATTTAATGGCTATTAAGACACTCGTATTCATTACAATACTCGGCTTCGCCTCGTATTGTAATTCTCTTACTCGTGTCTTAATAGCTATCATTAAATGCTCATTGCATAATATACTATTATCGCTCTCTTTTATTGGACATTGCCAATAACCTGAATTTAAGTCTAAAGTACTAAAATATCTGTTACCGCTTAGCGCACTCAATATATCATCTATTAGAGGTAGAGGGTAAGAAGATTTCCTAGTTACTGAAATTAGTTTTCTGTAATCTACACAAAATCTGAACGTCCCATCAGGTTTTTTAACAAGAACTACAGGCGAACTCCATTCGCTGTCGGATGGTCTTATTACATTCAACTTTAACATCTCTTCTATTTGCTCATTTATTATGTCCCTTTCTTTATGTAACACCCTGTATGGTCTTAACCGTATTGGATTAGCATCCCCTGTACCGATTTCGTGTTCCGCCATATGTGTCAATCATAACTTACTATTTGACCATGCCATTAGGTCTTCATTTTTATGTAAGAGATCAAGTAATTTTTGTTTTTGATAATCACTAAGTGTATCATTTATGTTAAATTGATTCGGTTGTCTATCAGCAAACAGTTGTGGGAAAGTCTCTCGTGTTGTGTTATTTTCTACGTCTTTCTACTATACTACTAAGTTCTAAATTTAAATATAACCTAATACTGTGCCCTAAAATAATTTGACAGGTTCTCTGTTATAAGAAGATATGGTTAATATACCCGTATGTAGTAATTCAAAGTTATCTTCTAATTCTAACTTATTATTATTAGGTATGCTACCTCTACTATACAACTCCTCTTTGTCGTCAAAAAAATTCCTGCTTAATTCTATTTTATATTTATTTATACTATTTGACTTAAATATATAATCTTCTACCAATCTTATTTTTATTACCTCATTGGTTTCTACTACGTCATCGGATGGTAAGATATCCCAATTTGACGTATTACTTTCTTGCTCTGTTATGTTTGAATCGGCAAGGAATGCCAGATTACTAGCACACGGAGCATTGAAATACTTATTGTGGTAGCAAATCGTAACTTGAATATGTGGAACGTCAAATATATAAAAAATCATATTCTTAACTATTTTCCAATCTAATTTATCTAAACCGCATCCTAGTTTAGGTAATGCTAGGCGATTTACTTTATGAGCTAACATATTACAGTGATTTTGTAAATTAATTGCAGCATAATAACACGTTGGGTACAGCCATTATAATTATACTGCAATATTGCAATATGATACAAAACTGCATAAACTTGTATGAATGTAGTTTGTATTAATATTGTACTAGAGTGGGGGAAATTTGCTTACTTTACCTATTTTCAAATTTAAATTAATATGTGAATAAAAATTTACACTAAGATCCGCAAATATTCCAACACACTTCTAGACATTCAGATATATCAGAAATTTATGCTCAAAGTTTAATCTCTACATTTATTCGTTTACCCTCGTATATTGAATTCTATAAAATCTTTTATATAACTTATTTATTATGCCCAAACACTAACACAGATATTTGGTTTAGATACTTTTTAAATTCCCAATAATTAATTCAAACAATTTAATTTAAATAATATAATCTTTCCTTTTTGTATACATATCATGCCATCTATCTCTAATTTTTAGAACACTATACCATAGTTCTCTTCAAGCTACGGCAAATTATAACTTTCAAACTAGTATTTATTTCTTTTAATGATTTTTAATGTTAATATTATTGCCTATTATACTAATAAGGCTATCATATCAATCATCTTATATAACTTTTGTCTAAGAATTCAACACGTAAGTATCATACAAATTACCAATACCCAAGATATGTATTTGACAATTTTTATATTTTTTTAGGTTAAATGTACCAATTCATATTTTTCCTACAATGAATCTACCACTTGTTGGATTTTAAACCTTCGAATTAAAAAGAAAATTCAAAATATAATATATTTATTAACAATTTACAATTATGAAAAGGAATATGAAATGAAACCACTCAATATATGGAAATACAGCGAATACTAAAAACGTAAACTTGTTTAAGTTCGAAATATACTGTAAAATATTCTATTCATATATAAGTCTGCTTTTTATCAAGGTAAGAGTTTAATTGTAATTTATTTTAAACGAAATAGTATACCTATAAGTACATATACCCCACACTATTTGATTTACGTAATTTCTCGTATGCATAAGCATGAAATATTTATTTTTGTGCCACCTTAATATCTTGAAAATAGTGAATTTAAATTATTAGATTACATAATAAATTCATCACATTGAATCATATACTCAAAATTACATGGATCTTTGATTGTTTCTGTACTAATACACTTTAAATAGAAATCAAATAAAAAATATACGACCTCCTTATAAATTATTTCTTTATGTCCAATGCTTCTTCCTTGGATTTATATAATTCTGTTTTCAGCACTGTAATTAAGTTAATGTAAACTACTTGCAAATAATCCCACGACAGAAGTAGCCTCGTCCTCTTGAAGTTACTGGTATTCCAACACTTATCTCCTTTTGATTTAGATATGGTAAGTAAATTTCGTTCTTCTTGCTTGTATGGTGTAATTAATTCCTTTCCTGTTCTTGTATGTTACTAGTGTAGACTTTACGTGTTCAGCACCCCAGGATGTATTCCAACTGTGTCTCTTCGCACTTGACGATGACCACTGGATTTCTTGTAATTACTGGTTGGAATAAAAAGACATCAATGGTTGGTTAAATTTATGCCGCTCCTCTTCTAATCCCGGATGTACATTGATGAATCACCTCTCGGACTGGATTCTATTAATTTTTTATGACTTCTCACTGGATTTATTTGGGTAAGTTTATACAATTTCTTCTATTATTTATTATTCTTCTTTACAATCCTCCTATTTTCTTCACTTCTAATGGTACCAAATGATAGTACGTAAATTATATAAGATATCTCCTATATACCCTACAAATAAACACTCACTCCACTTTTATCGATCGCAAATAACTTATTGCCCGCTATTAATTGCTTAATTGATTTTGAAAACTACTTTTTCAGCTTAAAAGAAAGATTTTTCCGCGAACGAAAAACGATACATCTTTTCACCACGAAAAAATTCTAATAATCCCTTTTGTTTTGTTTGATTCCCTTGGAGATGTATCCTTTAATTTCTTTCAGCCAATTGCCTTATTCCAAATTTAAAACCTATTCAATTAAAGATCTCTTTTCCTCTTGACAACATTAAATACTCATACAAATTTATGCAATCTATTATTTAAAATTCTTTACCGATTTATATTACTATTTCCACATATTTTAAATACCTCAATACCTATTTCTACTATTTCATTTTATAACTGTCAAAACTGACAGATCCCAAATTTGAATTATACCGCATAAACTTCTTTACCTTTTAACTTATACGTGTTACAATATTTACTATTTCTTATCTTTTCTTATACAAATATGTACATTAAACAAGTTTTTACAAATTCATATTCACATTTCAACATTTCAAATTATTTTCTTTAAATTTTCTACTTTCAGAATATGGTGGAAAATAAATCTACAATAGACCTGATCAACGTCCTCCCACACAAGATATAATTATTTTAGTATACTATTTCTCTATCAAAACCCAATAAATAATATAGTAAGAAATAAATACAAAAACTCTTCTATTTTATATGTAGAATATTTTAATTTACAGTTTTATTAATAGTGTACCTAAGGTAACTATATTAAATTTAATTATAAGCATTTATATATTAATTGAGTAGTTATCATACTTAAGATAACTATCTCAATATATAAAAAAAAACTACTTCTATAAATTTCTAAATTCAATCCCTGTTAACATTCAAATTATTTTCGTGAGTTCTAGCAGTGATCTTGTCTTCATTCATCTGGTGTGTGTTTCTTATTTAAATTCAAGTTGGATAAGGTTAATGATAAAAACAAGTATTCAAATTTCATAGAACATTTATATTCATATAATCATTCAAGAACAACATCACAAAAAATTTTATTTACATGTGGTTGTTAAGAATGTCTTTTATTTTATTACTACAAAAAAAATATATGTATCAAAACATAGTTCTTTTATCCTTTACATAGATTCAAAGAAAATATTATTTGTGCTATTTTTAATCCTTTTATATCGTATTTATAAATTCAAAAGAAATATTTTTTTTTCTTTTACGAAGCTAAATTTATTTCCACAAAGACATACATTCGCACGTGATGCCTTCGAAGATCTAAAGTTTCGCAAAGTAAAAAATACCTTGAAAATGACCTTTATCAATTGCCGAATGTAAATATTCACACATAGTACACTCCACAGATTGACTTTTGTCCATCAAGAATATTCGTATCTTTACGTATTCAAAAATGCTTGAAATTTTATAATTCTCTACTATAAATTGTTAATAATGCCCAGTGATACACCGGAAGCAAATATTCACACATAGTACTTCCAATGCCCCTAACATCATTAACAATCTTCCCCCAATTTATGAAGAAATTAATTTATTTTAGCAAAATAATATTTTATTCAAATATTGATGATGCTTAAACGTTTTGCCAGAAATGAATATTCACACATAGCATCCCTAGCGTACGTAGTGCACCATCAATAATTCAAAATGTAAATTTATTTCAAGTAAAACTTACTTATATTCTTCATATAGATCATCAAATTCCTGTTTATTAATGTCTACCATTTTAATAAATATTTAAATATGAAATAACCAAATAGAACAAATAATTAATGATAATAAGAAAACTAAAACTCTATTGAAATCCAAAATAAACTTAATACATTTTAACTAACACGATTCAGCGTAGTGTATCGAAACCCCTACAATCATTCGCACACGCTAACAAAATTTTACGTTTAGTAAATTCAAAAGATGGGCAGCTTCTCCTCTTCTCTCGCTATTTACGCCTTTTTATAACCTTGGTATTCAAACAAAACACGACTATCCGTCTGCAGCGCCACAACTCGCACACTAATGTTTATGTTGGCACCATCTAATTCGTATAAGTTTTCTACAAACTATCCCTAGTTACATATATACCTATCGTACTTTTGACAGTTCAAGAATGCACTGAATGTTTACACACATAAATTGTTTATTTATAAAGTCCATGCACATTTGCAATTCTTCGTCTTCAGTAGGTATATCTTTCTTTCATTAACGCCATCCCTCATTATATTTGTAAATGAACTTATTACCTTTTTCATAAAATAAACTTAAATTCTATTTGTGCCACAGCACAAGAATATTTATTTATTTATTGTTTATTTATTTTAAATAAATATTATAGAACTTATTTTTTCTTGTTTCATTGTTTTAACTTTGCTTCATATTTCATATTGTACTCGAAAATGAAGCGTTCGCTACTATCCGCGGTTATCAGTATCCGCGGAAGACCACAGAACCAAACCCCCGCGGATATGGGGGTATACTAAAAACTTTTTTACTGTGATCATAGATTTTTTATTTGCCGTAATCAAATTTATTTCTTGCGGGTATATAACTCCCCAAGTTTTCTATATTCTTATCTACAATACTACTTTCTAATAATGATAATTGCGCTCTTGTGTCCAATAATGCCTCCACTTCTTCATTTCCAAGCTTGATTGTAATGTGCGGTAGTTCTGCTGTAATTTTCTTAAGATCTTCAAAATTGTAGATGTATATTCTTTTTCTTTTTGACTGGTTTCCTTAAAAATCCAGCGAAGTTGCCCCGGAATAAGTAGTATTTACCCATTCCTTATCTTATAATTGTTTGCTACCCTTTGGTATAGCTCCTTTCGATTCGTATTTCTCCTTGTTATCTACATCCCTTTTCTCCTCTTTGACTTGGACATTACTTACTTTCCTGTCCTTATCATTAGTCCTTTCTTCCTTCCTATAATACTGACCATTCTTTTTCACATTCTCAAAATTCTTCGTTTTGTTGTATGTATACGGGTTGTTCCCGTAGTTTTGTCTATTCTGATTTGAATTGTTTATCTGTCCATTATTTCCATTATTGTTCTACTGGCGTCGAGGTGGATAATATGTACTTGAATTTGGATTACTTCTATTATATCCATTTCCTTTTTCATCCACATCGTCCAATCTCTTAACCATTTCTAAAAGTCCTTCTACAGTATCAATTCCCTGTAGAGCTACTGCCTGCGTAACATTGTGATCAAAATGTGCAACTAACTGCGCTACAATGTCACTTTCTTCTATCATAGGTTGTATGTGCTTAAGAAAAGAATATTTCCTTATTATATAATTTTCTCTCGAAGATCCTGACCCGTATTTTCCAAGTACTAGATCATGTCTTATCCTTCTTTGTTGTGTTTGTCCCCAATACTGCCTTATAAAGCGGGTTTCAAAATCTTTAAAGTTTACCACTTCGTCAATGTAGGTCTTGATAGTCCTCATGAACGTCATAGGATTATCCTTGTAGAATCCTGAGAATTTAGGTATATTTTCCGCACTAACTAATACTTGCGACAAAGATACACTAGGTATATTGACCCCATGTACTACTTTATCCTCCAGTTGTTTAATTGTACTTTCAAATGTTAAAGTTTTGTCTTGTAATGTTAACATTGTATTAGTACAAGCACTATACTTATTTTTACAATCTTCCATTTTACATGAAAGTTGTTGAAATTGTTCTTTATATTCTTGATCATTATCTATAATTTTTATTTCAAGAGAATCTATCTTTTTCTCGACCTCGTTGAAATTAACTTGTGTTGTGGTAGATCTATCATTGATTTCTTGAATCAAAAATTTACTTTTGTTCTCACATTTTATTTCATTGCTAGAAATTTCTTTCTTTAAGCCTGATACTGATAGTTCTAATTTTAATTCTAGCTTAGCGTTAATTCTAAAGTTTCTTTTCTTAATGCTATGAAAACCTTGTCTATGTTTGAATGTATTTCCTCTTTATTTTCGACTAGTTTTCTATTTAGACTTAAATTGTTACTTTCTATGGTATTTAACAATTTGTGAAAGAGAGTCTCAAACCTCTGTTCACCAGATACACCACTAGTGTCCTGAGTCTGTATACTATCTTCCATTGTTAAATCATCCTCTCTATCATCCCTTAACACTTGTTTGTCTGATTCTGATTCAGAAAATACTTGACTAGGATTTCTATACTGTGTGAACTATTTTGAATTAAAATCTAATTGTGTTTCAGGTTGTTGGCCTTTATCATTGCCATTACCTTTATTTTGATCTGCCATTTCTCTTATTACTAATCTTATTTAATAATAAAACTATTCCTACCTAATCCTTATCCTTTCTTAAATAAGAAAAATTGTTACATCACCAGTAAAAATGAAAATGAAAATATAATATCACTATATTGGACCTTAACTAAATATTTGATGTTAATTAACAAAGAAGAAAGCAAACATGCACTGCTGCACTAAATTGAGTGCCGTAAAATTGTTATTAATTAACAAACAAAAAAATACACTGCCCCTCTTCGTTGGCACGCCATATAATTTATGCAGAGGTTTTGTAAATTAATTGCAGCATAATAACACGTTGGGTACAGCCATTATAATTATACTGCAATATTGCAATATGATACAAAACTGCATAAACTTGTATGAATGTTAAGATTGTATTAATATATAAAAAGAGACTACTCCTATAAATTTCTAAATTCAATTCCTGTTAACATTCAAATTATTTTCGTGAGTTTTAGCAGTGATCTTGTCTTCATCCATCTGGTGTGTGTTTCTTATTTAAATTCAAGTTGGATAAGGTTAATAATAAAAATAAGTATTCAAATTTCATAAAACATTTATATTCATGTAATCATTCAAGAACATCACAAAAATTTTTATTCACAACATGTGATTGTTAAGAATGTCTTTTATTTTATTACTACAGAAAAAATATATATATCAAAACATAGTTCTTTTATCCTTTACATAGATTCAAAGAAAATATTATTTGTGCTATTTTTAATCCTTTTATATCGTATTTATAAATTCAAAAGAAATATTTTTTTTCTTTTACGAAGCTAAATTTTATTTCCACAAAGACATACATTCGCACGTGATGCCTTCGAAGATCTAAAATTTCGCAAAGTAAAAAATACCTTGAAAATGACCTTTATCAATTGCCGAATGTAATATTCACACATAGTTGACTTTTATCCATCAAGAATATTCGTATCTTTACGTATTCAAAAATGCTTGAAATTTTATAATTCTCTACTATAAATTGTCAATAATGCCCAGTGATACACCGGAAGCAAATATTCACACATAGTACTTCCAATGCCCCTAACATCATTAACAATCTTCCCCCAATTTATGAAGAAATTAATTTATTTTAGCAAAATAATATTTTATTCAAATATTGATGATGCTTAAACGTTTTGCCAGAAATGAATATTCACACATAGCATCCGTAGCGTACGTAGTGCACCATCAATAATTCAAAATGTAAATTTATTTCAAGTAAAACTTACTTATATTCTTCAAATACGAGGTTTGTCCGGAAAATACGTATAAAAGTTGAATAATAACTTTATTTTACAGTTTGCAGTCACCGCCAGGTGGAACACTGCTGTAACCAATCCCATCAACGCTCAGTTCGAGTCAGAGCGCTCTGCGTGTAAGTAGGAGTGTGCGGCTGCTTGTTGAAAGTTACCCTTTTTCACCTGCCGTCGGCATGGAGCTCTCTCTGATTGAGGAACAGCGCATCAACATCAAGTTTCTTGCAAAGCTAGGCAAGAATGGCCGTGAGATTTTTGAGTGTTTGAAACAAGTTTACGGAGACAATTCTCTGAAGGAACCAACCGTGAACAAGTGGTTAAAGAGGTTCCGGGAAGGCCGAGAAGAAGTGAAAGATGACCCTCGCCCAGGACGCCCGTCGACATCGAGTTCTGATGAAAATGTTGAACGAATTCGGGCTTGTGTTCTTAAAGACCGTAGATTGACAGTCAGAATGATTGCTGACGAGCTGTCAATCCCCAAAACAATCGTTCACGAAATTCTGACACAAAAACTTGAAATGAAGAAATTGTGTGCGAAAATCGTACAGAAGCTCTTGACGCCAGAACAGAAAGCAAAGAGGGTCGAGTGCTGTGAGGATTGGTTGGAAGCAGAGGAAAGAGGGGACTTTCTCAATCGAGTCATCACTGGAGACGAGTCCTGGTTTTACGAATTCGATGTGGAGCTCAAATCTCAAAGCAAGGAATGGAAGCTAGCAGGAGAACCGAGAACAAAAAAGTCGCGAAAATCAGAGTTCCAATGTGAAGACAATGCTGATTGTTTTCTTTGATTCTAGGGGCATTGTTCACAAGGAATTTGTCCCTCCCGGCCAGAGAGTGAACGGAAATTTTTACGTTGAAGTTTTGACACGTCTCAGAGCTCGTGTGGCCCGAGTTCGACCGGATTTGGCACAAGGGGGCAGGTGGATCCTTCATCACGACAATGCGCCCGCTCACACGTCGCTCGTTGTGCGTGACTTTTTGGCCCGAAGCTCAATCACCGTGACAGACTACCCGCCTTATTCACCCGATTTAGCCCCTTGTGACTTCTTCTGGTTCCCGAAATGCAAAATGGTGCTTCGGGGGCGGCACTTGGGAGATGTGGAAGCCATCAAGGCAGAAACGACACGGCAACTGAACAGCATCACAACTGAAGACTTTCAGCAATGTTATCAACAGTGGAAACGGCGTTGGCAGAGTGTATCTCGTCTCAGGGCGAGTACTTTGAAGGAGACCATATTGTAATACCTGAATAATTGTAAAATATAGTTATTTATGTACCAAGTCAGTAAAGTGATACTTTATCAAACGAGTCTGATTTACGAGCCAAGCGAGTGAAGCGAGCGCGGCGAGTAAAAGACGAGTTCGATAAAGGTACTTTACTGACGTGGTGCATACAAAATTTTATCGCCAACCGTGAAAATTGTTAATTTTAAAAATAAAGATATAATAACTTATGACAGTTTATGACAGTGACAAACGATTTATGTTTAAAGTCATCAGTCATGGCTACGTTGACAGATATTAGCGGCAGGTAAAGTACTTTATTGTACAGTACGATAAAGTGTTTGTTTACCTCCGTAAAACGCTATGGTAACGCATCACTTTACTGACGGTTGGCGATAAAAGTTATTATTCAACTTTTATACGTATTTTCCGGACAAACCTCGTAGATCATCAAATTCCTGTTTTTTAATGTCTACCATTTTGATAAATATTTAAATATGAAATATTCAAATAGAACAAATAATTAATGATAATAAGAAAACTAAAACTATTGAAATCCAAAACAAACTTAATACATTTTAACTAACATGATTCAGCGTAGTGTATCCAAACCCCTACAATCATTCGCATACGCTAACAAAATTTTACGTTTAGTAAATTCAAAAGATTGGCAGCTTCTCCTCTTCTCGCGCTATTCGCGCCTTTTTATAACCTCGGTTTTCAAACAAAACACGACTATACGTCTGCAGCGCCACAATTCGCACACTAATGTTTATGTTGGCACCATCTAATTCGTATAAGTTTTCTACAAACTTTCCCTAGTTACACATATACCTATCTTACTTTTGACAGTTCAAGAATGCACTGAATGTTTACACACATAAATTGTTTATTTATAAAGCCATGCACATTTGCAATTCTTCGTCTTCAGTAGGTATATCCTACGTTCATTATATTTGTAAATGAACTTATTATCTTTTTCATTATTGTTTATGTATTTTCTTCTTCCATTATTTAAAACGATCCTTATTCTCTTCTTGTAGGTATTTTTGTTGGATGTGATTGGAAATATATTGAACACAGATGGGATTCTTCTTTCTATGATCGAACCACCAGGAACACAGACCTCGACATCATCACCTTTGCCTTCCAACCATTTCCTTTCATCTTCATGTAGGTTGATCTGCATATAACTGTCAATAATGTTAACGTCATTTCCTCTTTGTAGATTATTCAAACCATACAAGATTTATCCTACTAATTTTGATGCCCTTACTTTATTATTACATTTCAAGCATGTGTTTCTATCTATACATTTAGTATATCGACTCGAATAAAGAACACTTTTCTTTATATCCTTTTTAAAATGCTTTTAAATATAAGTATCAGGTATTTATTGTATTTTAGCATAATCATAAATTCTTCTAGAGCGAAAAATCATTGCATAATTTTAAATTCTACGTCTATTCATTAGAATAGACGTTTTTACAACAGGCATATCTAATGTCGCCTTGTTCATATAGTTTTATGGCTTTTAAGTGATTCACCCTCTTCACATTTCCATCTTTTAACATCACTCTTTCTCTGTTGTTTACTTTTAATACATAATTATTCTTGAACATTGGTTTATTTCTTAGAATATTTAATGCTATTCTGACATTTTGTACTAAATTCGGTTCTATTTTTGTATATTTAAAACACACCTGGTGTTCATCTTTTCTATAACAAATATAGAATACATGAATTTATTTTTGTGTTTATCTTTATTCCTTTTTTAAATATTTAATTCAACTTAAATTATTGTATACCTTTATCATGATATTGCACCTTAAGGTTATGCAATTCATTATTATAACTATATTTACAACTAAAAATTTATTTTCTTATCCTAAAGCTTAATTATTTTAACAATTTTCAAAATACTCAAACTATAAAGATCACGGCAATATGTTCTCTCATTTTAACTAAAGCGCTAAACAGATTTTCTAAAGTAGATTTATTGTTATAAGACCTTTTTGTTATCAAGTAATAAATTAGTTTATTTTGTACGTTAAGGGGGTAATGCTGAGGCCAATTTGCAAGCGTTTCGTATCGACGATATTGTGTAGTAACCATTGTATAGAATCGATTGAAACAAGGAGTAATTTGTTAATTAAGCTTAAATTGAAGTACCTAAAGAAAGAAAAAATTTGTACATAAAAAAATGCTACTGAATAATAACATTTTAAAAATGCTTATATTTATCGTATACTTTAAGGTGTAATGTTTGTCTTTAATGGCAAAAACTGCCTGTGGGTACCTTCATGCGTCTTTTACCTTTAATATACACTTTTTAGTACATCATTAAAGCTAACCGTTTTGTCTTAATCACGTTGATAAGAACGTATGTTTCTTGATACACATTGCCTATATTCCAGGCGCTTAAAGCAATATTCGTAAGACGATCGCAGAGCAAGCCGCCAGTTGGTCGGGAGAACGATTTTGGTGAATCTACACTGCAAAAATAATTTTCCTGTTGGCAGAACTCCGTTTTCTTCAATTTATTCAGTCGCCGGCTTGCAACGGCGTGTAACGCGAAATTACGATAAATTGTTTTATACAATGTGGTTTATGTACGCATGTCGCTCATGTTGTATTGCTCATAATATTGTTAATGAATTAAAAATAATTTTAATTCATGTAATTTGTTCGCCATTTTTTATAGTTGTTAAGGACGTTTATCATTATTATTTTGTTTTATTGGTTTTTATAAAGTAATAGTCTATGTTCTATGTAAAACGTATATATGTTTAGTTTTAATCTCAATTTGCTTTATTTTACAAAGGCACAATTAATTAGAACATGTATATTTCTCTGTATAAGTGCTTACAGTCATTTTATTACTTCATAATCGTAAAATAATGAATATTTAAAATTAAATCTGGGAAGACTCCTAACGTAATCTCTTTCTGAGAAACTTTTCTATTGTCCGTTCTAGAAAATCGGTAAATGCCTTGTCTAAATTACCACTTATTTTCTTGTTTTTATTAACATCATGCCGTTGTAGTACTAAAAAATTCATAAACATTAGCCGGATTTCAGAAAAATTTGTTGGCGGGAAAAGAGTAAATTTCAGCGGACGACGATCATATCAAACTCGATGCGAAGCCGCTTCAATTGTATTCAACTTGGAACCGGGCGATTTACCGCGCGTTATTCATAAGAAAGCTGTATACAGAAGTCCAGGAAACACACAAAAAAGTTTATGACTAGCTGGAAAAGAGTAAGAGCTTGGAAAAAATGCAGTAAAAAGTTATTTGCATGTAAAAATAAGAAAAAAAGGGAACCGATAGTACCTGCTGACAGCGATTATGGTGACACAGAAATAGAAATGGTTGTCACATTAACAAAAGAGCAGTACGATATAAAAGAAAAAGAAATTTTGACTTCAATTGAAAAATCGGATTCTGAACGTGACGAGTTACAACATGCTACTATAGGGCAAAGCACTAACTTATTATGGAGGCAGCAGCGCTCTGTAAGACTGACTGCGTTCAATTTTGGAGCAATATGCAAAATGCGAAAGACGACGCATTGCGCAAATTTGATAAAACGTCTTTTGTACAATAAATTTTTCGGGACTGCAGCAACACGTTGGGGACAGGAACAAGAATTGGAAAAAAGCTATGGAATTCGTGTACACGAATCTGGTCTTTTTATTGACGGCAAATTGAATTTTTTAGCTGCTTCGCCGGATGGTTTAATAGATGACGATGGCATTGTTGAAATAAAATGCCCGTCAGCAGCTGCATCGTATTCACCAACGGAAGCCGTTCGAGAGAAGAAAATTAAATTTGCGGAGATAGTTGATGGTCGAATAACATTAAAAAGTAAAGACAATTATTATTTCCAAGTGCAAGGCCAGCTACATGTAACAAATAGAAAGTACTGCTTGTTTGTTATATGGACACCTTTCGGAATTAGTGTACAAAAAATCATGAGGGACGATAATTTCTGGGATGCGAATATGAAGGAGCAGTTGGTGACTTTCTTTTACAGATGTTTTCTACCTGAATTGGTTGATCCCCAGTATCCAAAGAAAATGCCTATTCGTGATTTACGTCAGTAGAAAAAATAACAGAATATATATCAGATATAAGGAACTACTTTATACGGACAAAATTTAAGTGATTTTAAATTTTAGTTTTACTCTGACTATAAATAGTCACGTCTTGGCTTTCTTATGGCGTTATGTATTGTTTGTTATCCTCTTATATTTCCTATTTTTTAGCTTTTTCAAGTTTATTATATTATTCTGATATTCTGCTATATACAGTTCTTTATGTCATTAACTCTGCAACTTTATTCTGTTCTATTCATTAATTTGTATAATGCCAATTTTCTATGTTAATAAATAAATATGATTGTTATTTATTATGTATTTTTTTCTTGTATAATTATGGAAAACATAGTTTCTCTGACCATAGATGATACCGTCATTATTTTTTAATATGTCTGGCCGATACATGTATGTGTGACACTTTTAATTAAAAATAAATTCTGGAAAGTTCTGATCTTTATAATAACATTTAAAAATGTATTCAAACAACAACGGGAAATGTAGCAGAAAAAACAGTTGAACAGACAATTTAAAGCAGTACAAGAATCTCTAAAAATATATAGGGTGAGTCATTTAAAAAACTTAAGTTCCGTGCATTTCCGGTGAAACCGGAAGTGCGTCAGAGCTTAAAGTATTTTTACAATATGCGCCACAAGCAACCATGGATCTTCCACTTATTGTTTTTTTCTTTTATTTAAAACACAAAAGGCCAATCGAAGACGCGGCTACTAATGACTCACCTGTATATATTTATTCCAAAATTTAAAAAATTCCAATGAAAATATAAGTGGTATAAAACAAATACAGAAACACAAATATTAACCCAGTAAACATTTTTCAAATTTCCCACAATATTATTTAGTAACATCAACATTATTAAAACTGAAAATGACCACTCATATATTATAAATAGGGATGTTAACATGTAAATGTCGTAGTTACTAAATAATACTGTGGGAAATTTGAAAAACGTTTAATGGGAAGATAACGCCCCATAAAGGCGAACTATACGAAATGTAAAATCTATGAAATGAAACATGAAATAGTAAACATCCCAATAAGCATTTTCCAAATTATTAACTTTTTACTTTCTTATACGTAGTATAAGAAAGTATTGTGATGACGAAAATTTTCGACCTCGAGATTTTTGCAGATGTCCACGTTTTGAAGTCCCCTGATACCAAAAAAGTGGTTTTTAAAAAATGTTTGTGTGTCTGTCTGTGACCACGATAGCGGTCAAACCGCTGTAGATATCTATTCCAAATTTTGTATTTACGTGTATAATCTCCCTCTTGAGAACTGATTAGTTTTTCAGTAAAATCGGTAGACTGGATGTAGTAGTTTACTTCAGTAAAAAAATTGAATTTTGCAAATATTTCGTCAATTACAAAGTTTAAACAAATTTATAGAGAATTCAAATGTACTCAAAATTATATTTGAGACAAATTGTGTTAAAAAGGTTTTTCGAAATTCCAACCGGAAGTAGGTATTTTACTCTTATCGAAAATGAGTTTTTTGCGAATATCTCGCAAGTCATGCTTTCTAGGCAGGTACATTACGAGTATAAAAGTATTTAAATTATAATTTTAAATATCTTATGTATAAAAAAAATTTCAAAATTCGGATCGGAAGTACCACTTTTACTCTTACCGAATTGCGATTTTTTGCAAATATTTCATAAGTTATGCATTCTATATATATTTGTCAAGAGTACAAAAGTATTTAGAACTGGATAGTTTTTGTATATATGAAATTTCAAAATTCGGACCGGAAGTAGCACTTATACTCTTAGCGAGTAGCACCCTTTTCCGAATATCTTGCAAAGTATGCATTCTATAGCGATTTATTAAGAGAATGAAAGTACTTAGAATAGGATTTTGAATAATTTTTGTATAAAAAAATTCTTAAAATTGTATAGTTTGAAACGCTCATACGTATAAGAAAGTCGTGTGGTGGCCACACCTCATTTTTTCTTAAAAAGATAATAAATTCTGTATAATGTGAACATGTTCTTTTGTCTATTAATGTGAAATAAATGCATGAAATTTGGAATAATGGCATTTTTGATTAAACGATATTATCGAATAAAAAATCGATATCAGTCGATATTATTGAATAAAAAAATATCGATTTTAATCTCGATTATCGAAAAGAAAATATCGATATTTTTTTAAAAACGATATATCGCGCATCCCTAATGTACGCTCCTGGGATTTTTCACCAAATGTAGATGTTTGTAATAAAATTAATACCTGACTAAACATAAATAGTTTAAGTAGATTCCAGACTATGCCATAATATTTAATTTAAACAGATACTAATTCGTATTAAAATCAAAAAAATAAATTTAATCGGGAGTCTGAGGGCTTCCACCTCACACTCGACGTGACAAAAATCGCACCTCATCGGTTACGGGTTAACTTATTTATATAAGAAATACATAGATGCAAATCCTGGGCTTGTGGTAAAATTCAAATATCTTTAGATATCGGTATTTTTTTTATATCTATAAAGAAACGTGTGTGGCGACCTCGATCCGAATGAATTACCTATTCATTCAAATGTATATTATATGCTTTATGAGATTGAATACACACTTTCCTTTCCGAATATCAGTGTAGTTTAAGTGTCCGAGCAAAGAAATGTAAACATTGGACACAGATAACAATAGCATCTCTATCCCGAACGATATTTTCTGGCAACACGTCAACTATAATTTGCATGGCACGTCAGATGCACTGGGGTAAATGACAGCCCTAATTCTCTATCTCTTTCAGAACTTTATTGTTCTTGTGATCGAGTATTTTTAAAAACGGAGCATGACCCCCTTAAGAATTGTCAAATTTCCCACCATTCTGTCTTGTTGTAACAATTTTATGTGATCATTTCCATATTTCTCTTTAAATTGTGTTGCTAACCCAGCATTCATTTTTATATCGGCTGACACATACTGAGCAAGAGACAATGAACTATCAAGGTTGAATATGCTATCGTGCAGAAATATGATATTAACCTGTGTATTTTTATGTGACTGTTAAAAATCAGAGAACGTTAAATCTTTTTCACATATGTTAATAATTGTGCTAGTTTTTGGGAATAACATTTTATTATCACTCAAATCTAATATTAGTTTATTGTTTTTAATGAAATTGGACCCCAAAATTTAATCTACGGGCAACTTGTTTACCATGAATGCATCGATATTAAAATTACAAGCCTTGTATTTGAATATTAATATTTACTAATCCTAAAGTGTGTACTGCAATATTCCCTACTGTTATTAGCATAGGCGCTGATGCTTGTGTTGTTTTAACGTATTCCCTAAATTTAGTATCTACAAAATTAAAACATGCACCTGTATCAATCACAATAGTTAGTGTGGTCTAATTTATATTACCGTTTACTGTAAGTATGGTGTTTTTATTAATTGAGGTCTTTCTATCTTTTTCAATAATTAGGGCAGGACTTAAGACCTCCTATGATTCTCTCCTTTGTAGTTTAACGTAGAATGATGTGTCGGCTGAACCCCTCGTGTGTTGTAATTATTCGTACCTCTTGTGACATTTGTTTGAGGACCGGAATCTCGTGATTTTTGTGCTTTTAGAGCAATTGACGCCTGTGTGACCTCTTATGCCACAATAAAAACAAATAGGACGACCGTCGGCGTCGGTTGTTCGTGCCGGTTTATTGAAAACCAAGCCGCGATTGTCTGTATTATTTGTGAAATCGCGTTTTGAGTTTTTAACGTAATTATTAGATTGATTATTTGTGTTTATTTCTTGACGTAGTTCTTGTAGAATCATATTTTTTATATCCGCCGAAATTGAGCCTAACGATTTTTTATAATCCAGAGTGTCTTGTACAGTTTTTGTGTCTCTCGGTTCACGACATACCGGCGCTTGTCGTGAACCGAGTCTTCCCCCCGTTCTGATTCTGAAATGGAGACTATTAATTCTTCCAAATCTCCCAATGATTTTGCGCGACTAATCTTTATCAAATGGCGGTAGTACGGAATCAATCCAGCCATTACCCTATGCATGATTTTCTCTTCTGGCATTGTGGGATCGAATTCATCGCACAATTCAATTATTTCATAAAAGGAATCTCTGATATTTTGATTTATTAATTGTTTTTTTTCAAGCTAATCTAAATTCCAAATCGTAATTATAACTGGAACCTATAAATTTTATTTTAAATTCTTGAAGTGTTTCGCTCCAGTCCGCACCCGGATTTCTTCTCGCGAATGATCTAAACCAGGCCTTCTTAAACTATGGGTGGCGACCCCAAATGGGGTCGCGAGAGATTTTAATGTCAAATATTTATATTCACGATTTTATAATATCTAGATGTGTATTTGTACATAGTCACACTCACACACCTGCACACAAGTAAGGTTGGAATGCGCGCGCACACGTGCAGCGAGACAATAGGTTTGTTCGGGTTCCAAGAAATAATAATAATAATAATAATAATAATAGTGTTTATTTCCATCAAAATCAAAATTACAACCTAAAAGGTAAAAAAAAAGAAACTTACAATAAGTTGAAAGATGATGGAAAAGGGAGGCAATTCAAGCTATGCTTGTTCTACCATTGCCCCTCTCATCAGATAAACAAAGCACACACCATACATGTATCTTTACTAATAATAATAATATAACTCACACATATATATAATCTATGAACTAGATGACAAAAGTGCACCCAGGTATCAAGGTATCGGCAAGACTCAGAAGATTGTGTAATACAATAAATCGAAAAGAAAAAAAAAACGTGGTAGCTAAAATAAAAGTAAAACCGTGCATATGCGTCCGAATGCAGTTACACCAATAAGCAAGGTCAACTGACTGCCTGCCCTGAATATAAATATTTAAACATACTTCGCCTAAAGACAGTCACGGGCAGAGACTTCAATCCACCAGGAACGGAATTATACAGCTTAGACATCGTATAGGAGAAACTTCTTTCGAAATAAGCGGTTCTATGCAATGGAACAGAAATGATGTTTTTAAATCTGACATTAATATTGTGCACATCAGTCCTATATTTAATTTTAAAAGTTAAATATGCTGGTTTATTCAAGGTAATAACCTTATGGTAGAAAACACTGCCAATAAATCTATATCTATTTTCCATATTTAACCACCCAACGTCAGACAACTTATGCGATATTGGAGAAAATTTGCGAATTCCGAATATGAAACGCAGACAGGAATTCTGCACCCCCTGGACTCGCCTCTTAGTGAGAGCATCCAAGCACGGCCAGATCATAGGTAAGCAGAATGAGAACTGAGACAAGACCAAAGACTGACAGAGCGAAGTCTTAGTACTGTAGCTCAAGTATGATCTATGCGGATACATCATTCGCAATGCAGCATACGCTTTTTGTATGCAATTAGCAACATGAGTCCTGAACCGTAGCGAGGTGTCTATAAAAACCCCCAGACTGCGACATCCATCAACAAGTTTAAGAGTCTCTCCATCAACCAACAGTCGAATTGATTGTCTAAGTTCAACAGAAATGTTGCCGAAAACCATCACAAGTGTTTTTGAAGAATTCAGATGCAGTGAATGTCTACGGGAATGACTAAGCAGTGAATCCAAATAGGTATTAAGAGCAGCAACCGCCTCAAGAAGGTCATCCCGCCTAAACCTGTGATATATCTGAGAGTCGTCGGCATACATGTGATACTTGCAGGTACGTAAACAGCTCATTATATTGCAAGTGTAAATACTAAACAGTAACGGACCGAGAATAGAGCCCTGAGGCACACCAGCCTCCAAACATCTAAAGTTCGAAAGCTGATCCCTCATCTTAACACACTGGCACCGACCACCCAAATAACCCCTAAAGAACCTCAAGGCCACCTCCCCCAACCCTATATACTGAAGGACCGACAGCAACACCTCATGATCTATAGTGTCAAATGCTCTGCTGTAGTCTAGCAAAACCAAAATCACACAATCACCCTGATCAACGGCCGATATAATATCATCGGTCACCATAGTCAAAGCAGTGGCACAACTGTGATTAGGTCTGAAACCTGACTGATACTGGGGCAAAATATCATTAATTTCCAAGTGGTGACGAAGTTGCATCTCAACTGCCCGCTCCAGGACCTTCGACAGCACCGCCAAAAGACTGACCGGTCTGAGGTCAGAAAATGTTTCAACAGATTTCTTTTTTGGTATAGGTACCATCGATGCCATTTTCCAACATCGAGGAAAGACACCCTCGAATATACAAAAATTAACTAAGTGCGTGATAAACTGAATAATGTACGGGCAGCAGAGCCTAATAATGTCAATAGAAATATTATCAACTCCAGTCGCCTTAGTAGATATTCCATTTATAATCTTTACGACCTCACTCTCGCTTATAACTCTAAAAGAAAAAGTTCTTGTTAAATTAGGGTGTTTATTATCGTTATAGAAGTGTTTTAGTTCATCGTTATCACCATGCACTGTAGAGGGGATACTACCCAAGAAGAAATTATTAAGTTCCTCCACATCAGCCAAATGGTCAGGCAATGAGGGTTGACTCTTATTGGAAATATTATACCTGCGTAACTGCTTCCACAGGTATCTGTTGTTAACTGTACTGAGTTTAAAATTAAAGTACGCCCTCTTATCATTATGAACAACAGAATTACAAAAATTACGAAGCGATTTATAATACAACCAGTGACCATTCTGCTTTGTCCTCTTGAAACGTTTGTATGCGCCGTCCCTTAGCGACATCAGGTACTTGGTGTTCTCAGACAACCATGGAGCTGCTGTCCTTCTAGGTTTATCGCATCGTAAAAGTGGAGCATGAATATTTTGCAAAGCTACCAAATGATCATTGAAGAAATCTACTTTATCATGAATGTTATCAATATAATAAACATAATGTAGTGGCAACAGAAATAAGTCATCTAAAAAAGCAGTATGATTAATGTATTTGAAATCGCGATAATAGAAAGGCACATTTTGATTTTCTGCAGATATCGATAATTTACAGTATACAAGTTGGTGATCCGCAAAACCATCCGAAGTGCCAAAATCCACAATAGAATTCTCCGCCGTTGTAATTATATAATCAAGAAGGGTACGTGACGTATGTGTAATCCTTGTAGGAGAATCAATAACCTGCAGAAGACCGAGTCCCTCAAAAAAGCTCTGGAAGGGATTCCCAGGCAGAAGGAAATCCACATTGAAGTCCCCCAGACAATAAAATTCATCAGCCATCGGCAAAACGTGTGTTATTGACAACTCAAAACTATCCAAAAACTTAGAAATAATACTAGAAGGCGGACGGTACACAACTCCAATAATATACTGCTTAGCACGCACGCTCACCAAAATCCATAAGTCCTCCAGATCCGATTCAACCGGCAAAATTTTATAATTTATATTCGAGCGGACGAAGAAGCACACCCCACCGCCCCTGCCACGCCTGTCCCTGCGAACCAAATCATAGCTAGCTACACTTACGGATTCAGAAGCTACATTATCACTCAGCCATGACTGATACCAACTATATCAACATCGGAACCCCTCAAGTATTCAGCGAAGTCAACGAAATGGGCAACCAGTGATCTAATATTAATGTGAGCAACAGTCAGACTCCCAGGACCCATGGCGCCCCAAACAGAATCGCACACACATCAGTCATCAAAACTTAGCCATTAATATTAATATGAAAACGATTAAAAGTACGTATACGTATCATAAAGTATATGACAGATATATAACTAAAAACAACTATCCCGTCTTGCCGCAACCCGACCCAATACACTACTAAATGCAAAAAAAAAAAGCAGTAAGCTACCTCACTAAAACTAATAGTTGAACAGAAACACAATTTGGTACACAATTACAAATAACAAACAATATGTCAACAGTAAAGAAAAACTAATTACAAGAAAGAAATCGGTAAGTTACGGATTGAAATTTAAAGACAAATAGCAACTGAACTAAAAAAAAAAAATATATCAAAAAAAAAACTAAATAACAATAAAAGAAAGTGTCTATAAAAAGGTATAAGTATATAGGTAATGTATAAAGATGATGTGCAACTGTGTGACCGCAGAGAACAGCAGTAAAGCTGTAATTACAATTATCGAAACTATGTATTAATAAAAATAAGAAATGAAACTGTATATATATATGTATGTAACTGTAAACTATATATATATATATATGTATGCATTTATTTGGTTCTTTACCACAATATTCTATTTAGAGTTGTTTTCTTTCTTGGGTATGTGGTTTTTATTTGAATTAAAGGTAACACATTTTTCTTAACGTTTCGTTATATTTAATAACTTTTTCAAAAGACACATAACATATAACTGTAAAAAACAATTACAAAAATATCAGATTCTTCATTACAAACATGACTTACAAAACACATTATTATATATTATTTATTGTTTTTGTAAGTCATGTTTGTAATGAAGAATCTGATATTTTTGTAATTGTTTTTTACAGTTATATGTTATGTGTCTTTTGAAAAAGTTATTAAATATAACGAAACGTTAAGAAAAATGTGTTACCTTTAATTCAAATAAAAACCACATACCCAAGAAAGAAAACAACTCTAAATATATATGTATGTATATATATATATTGTGACAATACTCCTATTCATAAGAGTATTATTACATTCAGGTAAAATTCAACTTTAATATTCACATTTACTTATTAGGATATAAATGCTTCCCGTTAGACTAACCAAAATATTGTTCTAATGTAAGAAGAATACTAGAATATCTATCTCTGTCTTAACACTCTCTTTCTCCCTACTTATATAGTCATTCAGACTTACTTTTATTTTACTTTAGAAATTCATAATTTTAAATAATCTTATGATTATTCCTTGTATATTCTTCCTATTTTTATAATAGTTACTTAAAAAAACAATTATACGATTGCAAATTATATCCTAATCTGTTTAAATTATATTCTTTTATATTATTTTGCCCAAAACTAACTCAGTTATCATTATTAACAATATTTTTTTATTAAATAAATATTCTATTTGTGCTAAATGGGTTTCTGACTTCCAGTTACTCGTATAAATCATGCAGATTCCTATATCTTAATTGTTCAGTATCAGATGTAAGCATATACGATCGCGTCATTACCGACCTTTAAAAATAATAAATTATGTCAATAAAATAATAATGCACAGATGTTGAAATGTCCAAGAACCAATTCTATCTGAATAAATCAATTTTTAGCAATACTATGACAAGGTATGTATTTCAATAAACTATTTATACTGTTTACATTTACTGACATTTATTTTATCCTTTTTAGGTTATTGTTACAAGCGTCACTGTTTATTTTTCTACTCAACTCAAGAACTTTACTAATATGCCAAATAAAAGAAAAATATTAGTTACAGATTTGTTTAATTCGTTCGAAAAATATAAAAATGACTATGGAAATTCTTAAAATCTACCAAAAGAACACTCTTGTAGATGTACACAACCCGTCTAACCAACAATATGAGATATATCCAGTTCAAAATTATCTATTGTCAATAATGGATACAAATGCAATAAAGTAAGTAATAAATTTTACTATTAATTATTATAATGTATGGTACCTGTTAGTAACCGACATTCTCAAAAATTTATAAAGTATTTAAAAGCAGAAATTTTATATTTCAAGAAATGATAAATGTCATTTTACTTTGTAATATTTTATGAGCAACTTATTTCTTTAAAAATCATTAAATTGAGATCATAATTTTATATAGTCAAGTAGAGATTCAAATTTACTGTTATGGATATTCATATACAGTAATTCATACAATTATATAAAAATTTTTAATTTCTAACCAGAAATTATGTAAAAGAAATAATTTTAATTCAGAAATTACTTCAAATAATTATACAACCTGATGCAAAAATATAATTGGTTTTCTTTCTTAGTCTTCAATATAATTTCCTTTTTAGCTTTCCATCTTCATATTCTGGCGATGATGATGGTATTTCTATTTCCTTTTTATATATAACTGACTGGAATACTCGGAACTTGGACTGCAATACTGATGTATCCTGGATTGAAACTCTTCTCTGCTGGAATACCTGGAATAAAACCACTATCCTGTTGCACCTCAGCTTTTCTTTCTCCTGGAATACTTGAACCTAGGACTGCTTGTAATTAATATGTCTCGGAATAATTTCACTCCTGTGTTGGAAAACTTGGATTCCAAACGCAATCGCACGAACTCGAATACTTCTTAGCCTGAACTGGAACAATGGGTCTAATGCAGGAATTCAAACAACTTTCCTATAGAAATGCTTCTCTGTCGGTTTTGGACTATTCTTCGTGGATGAACAACAATTAGGTAAGTTTTTATATATCTCTCTTCTTTTATTTAGTTTTTGTAATTATTATCCTTTCTTCTTACTTCTTTTTAATTTATACCATAAATTATCATGTGAAAATTCGTAGGAATTAATTATTATTCCTAAAAAAATATCACTTTCTTCTCTGCTTAACTTTAATCACTTCTATTTCACTTTGAAGCTAAAATTGAGAACACTGCCCGCTATTTATCGAGGAAAAACTTTATCCACTCGATAAATACGTCCGCTATCTTCTCCAAAAATTTTAGAATTGTTGTTTTTTTATTCCACATTTCCTTGACGATCAGTAATTAATTCTCTTTATCCAATTACATTTTTCCACACATTATATTAATCCAACAAAGATTCCAAATTATATTTGAATGCTTTAAATACTTATTAAAAACTCAGATATCTTACTATATTAAATCTCAACTTAATATTTGAATTCATTTTCTATGCTTCTGCAAATTAATACCCATTTCTATTACTTTATTATTTTTAAATGTCAAAATCTGACAGTTCCAAAATTTGAATTTAGGCGCGCTAGCTATTCATCATTTTATTGCATTTATATTTCAAAATTCATTACTAATTACTATTCTCATATACTTTGTTAAATAAACAAGCTTTCACAAAAATAATATTACATATACAAACAAATCAAGTAATACTTAAATCTCTACTTTCAGACTGAAGGAAAACAATGCAGCAATGTAACCTGATCAACAACCACCTATGCAAATGCATGAAGAAAACAAAATAAACTATTCAGAAAATAACATTATTATTACTTTTAGTAAAACTCAAATATTCTATCAATAAAATATTCTGCTAAATAAAATAATAATTCAAACTAAATTCTCCAAATTTCTCTATATACTATATTGTTGGCTAGTAATGACAAACCACCACATATGCCCCTTTTAATAAATTTAAATTTCCATCATGTGTAAAAATTTACATTTATTAAACAATCTGAATTAAATTAATTGTAATATCAAACTGTGCTACCTTCAAATAGTAAATACTTTAAATACATTCTAAACTCCTATTCATACTTCTTAATATTTGGCATATTTTTGATCTTTTTTTTTTTTTTTATTTAACTTTCTGTTTCAATTAATATTTAAGATCTCAACTAATTAAGTCAATACATTTCAACTGAACTAAACTTCTTAAACAATGTCAAATGTACTATAAAATTCAATACTATATACTATGTCTATTTATATTTAGCAATAACTTATGTGACTATAATTATTTTCTAAACTCTATATAAGTAACTTAATCCATTTTGTATAACGTATTTTATATAGTACTCTTTTTGAAATTGTAATCCCTATTTAAAACTTTACCATTTTTTTTCAAACTTAACCCTTCTTGGTTTCATCTAATTCATGACTATTTTAGCCTTATCAAAATTCGTTTCTAAAATATAATCTCTATTAATCCTTACAATTATTGGTGATTACTAAAAAGTTTCATCTGTCACTATTCAGATATCTAGTAGCCTCTAATTTATATGCTTTACATATGCTCACTTCTTCTTTATAATTATATTTTCTTTTATACTGTTCTTATCTGAACAAATCCCCTATACCTCTATTAGACATTTTCGTCTACCAATGTACTTTCATCTTTGGAAAGTATCTAAATTAAATTTTCGTTTTATAAGGCGTACGTTACCTACATAATTCTTTTATGACATTTTCGTCTTATTTACATTTATCATCACTTTGGGTTATATTTACCCTATCTTACATATTCTCTATAAATAATTCCATATTTTCATGGTACCTTTAAATATTTATTATATATTGTAAGCATTCATTTTTATCTCTTTTAACATATTTCATTATAAAGACTTTTCCTATCTTTTTATACTTTTATTTGTACATCACCTATAATATTTCATAAACCTTGTTGTTTATATAATTTCTTACACAGAATTCTTCTATTATTTAGATATTTTCTTTTTATTTTTATAAGGCTCCTGTTTGTTCTTCTTTTATATAACTTCTTCATACATTTCTTCAAATTTTGTACTAGTGCAAATTTGACTACTGGAAAGTTACTTATATACACTTCTATTATTTTTATATACAAATTATATAATGTAAGGGAATGAGGAAAACTAAATATTACTAAATTCTTAATACTGTCTAATATTTACAACACTTATTCACCTAACTAATCTATTCTGATTCTGGTGTCATAGTTAAAAAAAATTCTTTGTTAGAACATCTTGTCAAATATTCTTACATTATTTCTCAATCATATAATATCTAACTGTACATATTCGTATCTCTCATCATTATTAAATCCTTTTCTAAAAGTAGATGACATTAAACATGCCCCTTGCTTGGTACTCCCTTATTTGTTTAATTTTCCAATTTTAGATACCACTATTTTACTCTCTACTATTCTTTTCATGAAAACACGTACTTTTTATAATAGTCATGCCCCTATTACTTAGTCTCGAGTGTTCGGTGATTTATATAAGCTTTGGAGTGTTTGTTGTGACTCTGGTTTAGGTAGTATTATCAAAATATAATCGGTTACTGGTCCTTCAGTAAAACCGCCATGTCTCTAGATTTTTGGCTCTTTATTCTATTTGGTGTGGCTCTGGTTTGGGTGGTATCGCCAATTACCAACGGTTGTCGCCCTATGTAGTTCAATCGCCATGCCCCTAAATTTTGGGCTATATTATATTTGGTGTGGCTCTGGTTAGGTTGGTATCGCCAATTACCAACGGTTACTGGCCCTTCAGTACCGCCATGCCCCTAAATTTTATTTAACATTTATACTTCATCGATATAATCATGTAACACAGATATATGATAAGTTCCTTTAAAATATCCCGTTTCTTCATCAATTAATTCATAATTATTCAAACCTATTCTTCGATGTATTAAATATGGTCCCGAATATGGCCTTATGAGTTTTGCTATAATTTTATTTCTTCTATCCGTTACTCGTAACGCGCGAACAATAACTTTATCTTTCTCATTATAAACCTTGTATTTACGTTGTTTTTCCTTTTTCTTCTGTCCCTCCTAATACTGTGTCTTACCTATAACTTCGGATGATTTAACATAACTCAGATAAGGAAGTGGCGTTAATCACTTTCACAGCACAATCTCCTAATACTGTGTCTTACCTATCATTCCCTATTTATCTATGTTTCATCTATATAATCATGTAACATAGATATGTGATATGTACCTTTAAAATAACCAGTATCTTCATCAATGAGTTCATAATTGTTTAAACCTATTCTGCGATAAACGGTATATGGACCTGAATATGGCCTGACGAGTTTTGCTATAATTTTATTTCTTCTATCCGTTACTCGTAACGCGCGAACGATAACTTTATCTTTCTCATTATAAACCTTGTATTTACGTTGTTTTTCCTTTTTCTTCTGTTCCCATTTGATTTTTCGTTTCATTAATTTTTGTTTAATTTGTTCATATCTGTCTCCTATTTCCGCAATTTCATCATCTTGCCAAGGCCTTTGTGGAGGTTGTCCTGTGAAAATGGTTATTGGACAAGCTTCATGAACGGTACTTGGAGTATTATTCATTACAAATTCTATTTGTTTTAAACATCCGGCCCATTTATGATGACGATCTTCAAGTAATATTCGTAAATATTTAAGAACTTCCTTTATATGCCTTTCAGAAGGATTAGCTTGTGGATGACGTATAGAGATGTGATGAGATTTAATATTTCTTTCATCTAAAAATTCATGATATCTCTGATTCATAAAATATGTTGCATGATCCGATAAAATTGTTCTTGGAGTCCCATACTCAGTTATGTATTCTTGTAATGCTTGTAATACAGTATCTGTATCACATTTCTGTGTAGGTATTAATCGCCTTAGAAAAAATATCACATAGCACTAAAATATTTCGATATCTCCTCGTGCTCGGAATCAGATTAGAAATAAAATCAATTGCCACTAATTGTAATCTATCATCAGCTACAATACTTAAACTGATATTTTGATTTGTATAATTCTTTTCTTTTGCCAAAATACAAGTTTCACACTGTTTAATTTCTCTTTTAATTATCTTCTCGTCATTCCGGCAATAATAAGCTTCTCTGTACATTAGCCAACATTTTCTAGCTCCTATATGTGTATACAATACATGTAGATGTCGTATAATTTCAATCGTATGTTCTTCATCCGTAACATATACTTCCAAATCGCCTATCTTCTTCAGGATTATCCCTTCATTAATTCTCATTCCTTTATATGTACCTATTGTCTGTAATCTATTTTTAATTAACTCCAGCTCAGGTGTATCTTGAGCTTCTCTAACTCTTTGTAATGAGAAGATACCTTCTGATCCCAATCTTACTAAATTTATTTGTACATTTGCTGTTTTTGCCTCACCATGTTTTCTACTCAAAATGTTAGCTGCAATCATTTCTTTACCTGGTCTATATACAATTTCCATATCATACTGCTGTATTAATAACGTCCATCGGTAAATCCGGTTATTATTTAATTTAGTCGTCATAATATTCAGTAACGCCTTGTGATCCGTCTCCAATCTGAACTTCTTCCCTATGAGGTAATAGCGTAACTTAGTCAAAGCATAAATGACGGCAAGCATCTCGAGTTCTGATATGCCATATTTCCTTTCGCAAGGCTTTAAAGTTCTTGACGCGAAATATATTGGAACCTCGATACCATCTTTAATCTGCACTAATTCCGCAGCAACGGCTACACTTGATGCATCTGTTCGTACGATGAAATCTAAATTAAAATCCGGATGATACAACTTAAGATTTTCCACAAAATTTGATTTTAATTGTAAGAAACAATCCTCACACTCATCAGTCCACTTCCACTTCGTTCCTTTCTTCAGTAAATTCAACAAAGTACTTGTCTTTTGGCTATAATTAGATACAAATTTCCTATAATAATTCAACAACCCAAGAAATCCTCTCAACATTTTGAGTTTATTAGGTCTTGGATAATTTTGTATCTCTTCTAATCTCTGAGGATCTAATAAAATATTCTGTTGGTTTATTACGTAACCCAAATAATTGACTTCTTTTTGGCAAAACTGACACTTAGATAAATTTAATTTCATTCCATTGACTTGTAATGTATTGATAATAATCTCTATATGATTAATATGAGATTCTATGTCATCTGAAAATATTATTATATCATCTAAATAATGAAGAGGAAATTTCTCATATTTGTCTAGTATTTTATGAAGAAATCTAATTAATCCAGCAGGGCTACTTTTTATGCCGAAAGGGCATACTTTGAAATGGTAAGTAATTCCATTCACGTTAAATCCACAATACTTCCTGGAATTCACATCCAACCTAATTAACCAAAAAGCATTTTTAAGGTCTAATTTGCTATACCATTTTTTATTTCCACACTTGGTAAGTAGGACATCAATGTTTTGTGGTATTTCGTGCTCAGGCATGATCTTTAGGTTAATTAAGCGAGCATCAATGCAAAGACGAATAGAATTGTCCTTCTTTTTAACTAACACAACGGGACTAATAAAATATGTGTTTGATCTCTCAATAATATCAGCTTCTTCCAATTTCCTAAGTTCCTCGTTTACACGATCTTGAAAAAAATACGGAATAGGATAATTTTTACACGATAACGGCGAATCATCATTTATCAATAACCGATGCTCATAATTTTTTGCAAAAACGACTTCATCATTTATTAACTTTACATTCCTAGCTAAAATTTCTATTAAACTTTCTTCAATCCAGGGTTCTGGTAATTTTTGTTGCAATATAAAAGTTTGAATGTCAGCTTTATTTCTTATTACTTTAACTTCTTGTTTATCTTCTATTATTACAGCATTTCCATATTCGTCATTTGTATCCGATCTAGGTAATTCGAACATTGCCCCTTCCAAATGTTCCTGTGCATCATCATTCTCTGCACGATCAGCTATGATGACATTATTCACCTCATACTGTATATCTTCCTTATATTCAATATAAGCGTTTATTTCTTTTAAATCCACTACTTTATCTAATAAAATTTCCTTCCCTTCGATTTTAATTTTGTTCTCTTCAAAATCTAAATTCATACCCAGCGCTCTCATATTATCTATCCCTAATATGCAGTCATAAAACAAATTCCCTAACAAGTAAAATTGCATAATAAATTTGTGTCCATTTACAACTACATCTATACATAACCGCTTATTAATACATCCCATTCTTCTCCTATTCGCAGACATAACATTAGTATTTTTGACTTTAATAATATGCTTAGAATATTCAGGTATATTCATTATCATTTCTTCTTTTATGAGAGAGATTTCAGCACCAGAATCTAACAAAGTTTTAAAATTAACATTTCTACTACAAATTGTACAAAAAGGTAAACTTTCATAATTATTAATTATGTGTCCCATATCTGTATTATTCTTAAAATTCCCCATTCCTATTATATTACTATTTCTAATTAAATTACAATTAACTTCTCTATGTACTAAATCATTAGCTAATGAGAAGTTCCCGGTATGGCATTTTGATAAGTATTTGATTTCATTTCTAAAATTGGCGTTTTTTTCCCTTCTATTCCAACACCAATTTCATCAGTAATTTGATTTGAAACCTGATTTCCAGTATTTCTTCGTTCTGTTTGTCTCCAATCTTGAGTTTGTAGAGTATTAATTTGTCTCGAATTATTATTGCTATAATATTTATTATTCTGTTCCTGATAATTATTATTTTGAGGAACTTGTCTATACGATCGATTGTTAAATGGATTATTCCCATTTGCATTCTGTCTTCCATTACCTCCATTTGGTATTACACGATTACTAGACCAGTTAGGATTTCCATTACCTTGTGCATTAAAATTCCTATTATAATTATTTTGCTGTTGGTTATTATACTGGTACGATTGTCTTGACCCAAAACTGTTATTTTGATTATTACCAGAATTATTGTTCCTCGAATATGTATTTTGTTGAAAAGATGTATTATTTCGAGCATATTGATTATTTGCACCATTATTATATGACAAACGTTGTTGATTATTCTGAGTTTCGTTTCTTCCATTAAATTGACGAGATTCCCTATATTTTACACCATCTGAATAATCATCTAGGCGACGAAGTATACTTATTAAACCATTCATATGTGTAACATTTTGACATATAATGGCATGAGTATCTACAGGAATAAAATGCTGTAAAAGATGTTGCGAAATCGTACGTTCATCTAAATGAGAAATATATCTGCAATAGTTAAACATCCTTTGAGCGTATGCCTCCCTTGATGATTTACCCGGTTGATATCGTCCAGTTAATAGCCTCTGATGTGCTCTACTTTGTTGAGTCTCACTCCAAAAATTACTTCTGAACATTTCCACAAACTGAGTTAAATCCTGACAATCATTTTCGATTCTTTGTAACCAATCCGCAGCTCCATTATTCAATGTTGCTCTGATTATATTCATTTGACCCTTAAAATCTGGTATATCCTCTATATATCTTAAAATATTTGTCAAATATGCCATTGGATGAGTTGACATTTTATCCCCACTAAAATGAGTAATATTCTCTATTCTGATACCAGTATTTAAGACATTGTAAGCCGGAGTACATGTTACATGAGGGATTTTAATATTCTGAGTCTTTAATAAAAGATCTTGTATTTTCATCTTCTGTTCTTCACATTCTCTCAGAATATCTTCCATACTTGACTTCTGCGCAATAGTAGTATCAGTTGATAATTTAATTTCTTTCAGACACCGATCCTCTGTATTTTCTATCCTCTTACTAAAATTCTCCTCTAATTTTTCTGTTTTGTCAGAGACTTCTTTATTTACCTGATCTACTTCCTCTCGTATACGTTTAGCTAACTCCTTATGTTTCTCATTATTATTCTTCTCTATTTGCTTTACATTCTCTTGGATTCCCTTTACTTTACTTTCCACTTCTTGTACTTTATTTGTAATAACAATTTTAACTTCCGTATCTTTAATTTGTAACTTTTCGTCTACTTCTTTCCGCATTTTCACTTCCCTGCTATCCATTTCAATAGTAAGTTTTTTAACCTTTTCTTCTGTATCTCTTAATAAAGTTTTCTTTAATTCTTCGAGATTTTTTTTATTCTCATCTCTAGTATCCTTACTAGCCTTATCCAATTTCCCAATTAGTTCTTCCTTCAAATCCACTAAATTCTTCTTATCCTCTTCACTCGCCTTGTCAAATTTACCATTTAATTCCTTTTTATCCTCTTCTCTATTTTTCTTAGCTTCTTCGTTATTCTTATCCAATTTACCACTTAATTCTTCCTTCAAATCCACTAAATTTTTCTTACTTTCTATTTTATCCTCTTCCCTAATTTTCTTAGCTTCTTCGTTATTCTTTTTATTATCTTCATTCATTTGTTTTAACATTTGTAAAATGGATCCAAAATCTACTACTGTGGTCGACATTTCTATTTTAGAAGTCTCTCCTTGTATTTCTACCTTATCACCTCTATCCTGTATCTCACCTCTCTGTAGATCTCCTACCGATACCTGTGATATATCTTCTCCTCCCTCTTGTAAAATTCCTACTTGTCTTACCTCCTCTTCATTATCACTGGATGAATCAGTTCTATTCATTCCAGAACTACTTTTCGACCTAGTATTCATTATAACTATATTGTAAGTATAAATAATTCACGCAGAAATTCTTGTATCTAAATATAATTTTATTTAAAACTATGCTTATCACCTTTGTAGATTATTTATTATATTACTTCTAATATCAAAGAAAATAAAACAATCAAAATACTGTGTGCGAGTCTTATTTTAATTGCCCCACGTTGGGTACGACATAAAATGTGACAATACTCCTATTCATCATTTTATTGCATTTATATTTCAAAATTCAAACGAACGAAGTAATACTATATAATACGAATCAAGTAATACTTAAATCTCTACTTTCAGACTGAAGGAAAACAATGCAGCAATGTAACCTGATCAACAACCACCTATGCAAATGCATGAAGAAAACAAAATAAACTATTCAGAAAATAACATTATCATTACTTTTAGTAAAACTCAAATATTCTATCAATAAAATATTCTGCTAAATAAAATAATAATTCAAATTAAATTCTCCAAATTTCTCTATATACTATATTGTTGGCTACTAATGGCAAACCACCACAATACCGTTTGACTGAAATAAAAGTAGATATAGGGAAATACAAACACGCACACATGTGCATGCAAACATGAAATGGAGGGGTACGATAGTAGGGGAGTACAGATGAGTTCATATCGGGACACCGGGGTACCCAGGCTTTAGTGCAAAACGTTTAAAGTTAGTATGTAGACGTTTGCTTTAAGGAATTGCTACGCTCTTTACGGCTTTTGTATAATATTTTGGTAACTGATGTATAATGTATTAACATTGAACTGAAACAAAACTCTATAAAATTTGTAACTAAAATAAAATTCTTATAAAAAATTAAATAAAATTCTCACATTTAAAACGAAACAAAATATTAAATGAACTATACAAAATTTAATGTTGAAGATGTTCAAATGTCTGTCCCTCTTGCATCAAGCAGTACCCTAAACGATTATAAAACCCATTTCGTACATTCGATAGCATTTCAGGAGTAATCATTTGTATGGCGTTAAGAATTTGTTCTCTTAAGCCATCCAAATCAATCGCTCTATTTCCTTCAGCGGTATTAATATTTGCGAGATTGCTCAGATACAATGTATGTACGTTCACGCTCTAAAGTTACGGAACGAATGTGTTGTCCCCGCTCTCGATCTCCCCACTATGTCCCCACACCACCGGTCTTATACATAGGTACATGTTTATGTGTGTATTTGAAGATGCATATTAACTTTTAACTACGACAATCTGTATATGTGTATGCGTATATACAGGCTGTCTCTAAAAGGTCTTTAAACAACTCTACCACGTATTTTTCGGACCAAAATAAACCGATTTAGCAAAACTTGGCTTAGTCAAAGTTGCTTAGTTTGTGCGCAATACGGTCCTGAAGTTGCAGTTGGAAAATTGTTTTTTTGTTATAAATTTGAAACGGCTGGAGCGATTGCGCTAAATTTTGTCACGTTTACTACTAGTTATCAATTCAAAAACGACGTCAAAAGACGTGTACATAGTTTAAAGAGACGTCTAAATGGCCTAAGACACGTGTACACGGCTTAAAGATACATGTACATGGAGCACACAGTATGCGCTGCCATCCTCTAGTTAATGTTCTCAAATCTTAAAATGCGATTTTTGAGAAAACGATGCAATTTTTCCAGTCTTACCAAGAGTACCTTTTTTCTTGTACTTAAGACACTTAATCTAAATTTTATAGACAAACTCTTTTTTATCCATTGGCGTAGAAAGTGGAAATGTTTTAATATTTATAAACGCATGTTATCCGCCTATGGATTGATTACTATCACAATTTTGATACAGAATTTCTTGACTCATAAAACTATGTAAACGTGACAAAATTTAGCGCAATCGCTCCAGCCGTTTCAAATTTATAACAAAAAAACAATTTTCCAACTGCAACTTCAGGACCGTATTGCGCACAAACTAAGCAACTTTGACTAAGCCAAGTTTTGCTAAATCGGTTTATTTTGGTCCGAAAAATACGTGGTAGAGTTGTTTAAAGACCTTTTAGAGACACCTTGTATATACATGAATCACGTAGATGAGGTCAGTCTTTATTCTTGTATTTATCTAAATCCTCTAAACATCTAATAGTTGTTCGTTTACCGTCAATACCCGCATAAATCGCACCGTGGAACGACCATACCCTCCTGGCACCGAACACCTCTTTCGCCGCTGTGTAAATCCGCAGATTATTAACCGTCAGGTCCTCCTTAATTATAATTCCAGTACCTTTAAGTTTCCTCTTTTGATTAAATATTTCTTGCCTTTTGATGTATGAGGTAAATTTGACAATTATATTCCTCGGGTAATTCTCGCTTTTTCTGGTCTTGGTTTTTTCATTGATGTTATTTCTTTGCGAGATGTTTACATCGCCTGTCCGGTGACACCAGTCAATATGTTCTTCGTGAATAGTGACTTTCTTGGATGATTTCGTTTTTCTCCTCTTTGACACCAGATATTCTAATTGAATTTCTCCTGGAGTACTGTTCGGATTTATTTAACACGTTCGCTACCCCCATAAGAAAAAAAAACGTTCAAATTAGACTACCCATTTTTTTTTTATAATGTGAAAGGAAATACTCAATTTAGACAGGTTTGGTACAAATTTGTCGATAAAAATTGTTGTTTATGCTGTATTTACTTCCGGCTCATAAATGAGACGGTGGTCTATGGTAATAATTTATCAAACTAGACTGCTTGGCTCTTATTTGAGCCGAGTGAAATTACACGCAAATTGTCAAAGAGTAGTAAATAAATAAGATAGAATACCAATTTTAAGTTTTTATTGCAAAAGTAACAAAGTTATAAATTTCAAATTGTAAAAAAAGATCTATTCTGTAAAAAAAATATTAATTTTTTGGTATGTATAACATAGGAAACAAAAAAAAAATTAATTGACAATAACAAATTACATATGATATTGAGCGAAACATTTGTCAGGACAGAGGCCAACTTCTTTTTTCTGCTCATCACGACATAAATTGCAAACAAACCACGTTTGTACACGTTTTTTATCTCGCCTCTGGCACATGCGGCACCGAATCCTCTTGGCTAATTTTTTAGGAAAGTGTTTTTCAGTGGAGTTGCAAGAAGTGCTTGGCCTAACTCCTTCAGTAAGATACGTTACTATTTCATCTCTGAAATCTAAATAACTGATCTTCTTGTTTGAGCTCTTCTCATAAATATATTTGCTGTTCCAAATACAAATGTCCAGAAGATGAAAAAATAATTTCAAATACCATCTTATGGTTTTGCGTGGTGTTGTGTAGTACGACAACATTTGGTCGGCTCTGTCTATCCCTGACATATACTTGTTGTAGTCAGCTATGATGTTTGGTTTTAAAACATCTGTACCTCTTCTATTCGTCGTTTCCACCATAGAAAATTTATGACAAGTGGAAATCATCAAAACGTCTCTCTTGTCGCGCCATTTTCCCACTACAACTCTACGTTTTCGTCTCCATATTGTTCCTCCTCTAGGTAACTTTTTTGTTACAACATCTTTTGGATTACCTTTTCTGTTTTTTCTAAGAGTGCCCACAATATGTGTGTTTTTTTCTAGCATAGATGCGGCAAGAGGAACACTCGTGTAAAAATTATCAAGAAAAATAGTATGTCCCTTGTTAAGATATGGTTCCATAAGCTTTTCGACGACACCATAACTATGTCCCATTTTTTTCATTTTGGATGGTTCCTTTACCAGAATAAATTAGAATATTCAAAACACACCCGTCGGGGGTAGATAATTCGTACAATTTTATGCCATATTTGGCAGCCTTGTTTGGAATGTACTGACGAAAATATAATCGCCCTCGCCACAGCAATAAGGCTTCATCAATTGAAATATTTCGATCGGGATAATATACTTTTTGTATATTCTGCAGTACATGTTGAATAACATGATTGATTTTATGTAGACGATTAGTTGCATCATCACTTTGGTCATAAAAGCATAAGTTACGTAGTATAAGTTCGAATCTATTACGACCCATAACTTGATTGAAAAATGGATGACAATATACAGGATTTCGCGACCAATAATATTTCAGACTGGGCATTTTTATGTTTCCCATTGTAATGCATAGAGCAAGAAATTCCTTTATTTCTTTACTGGTTGTATTTTTCCACTTTCGCATATTTGATTTTTTTGACAATCCATTTGCTATAAGAGTGTGAGCTCCAGTCCAATGAACAATTTTATCAATGAGTGTATCATCAAACAAAAGAGAAAATATTTCTTGAGAACTCATACCTGGCGTCACATTTACTTTCAGGCCTGGTACCTCATTAAAATCAAATATAGTATCTTCTTCCAAATCCACCCATTCATCTTCATTGTCATCTCCACCATCTGCATGACTACCTTGACTTGCACTATCACTTAACTCATTATGATCACTACTTGCTCTTTCTTCTTCATTTTCTGTGTCTGAGTTAGAATAAATTGTTGCCTCAGTTCCGGAGTCCACGTAAGGTTCTTCCTCAGATTCCTCGTGCAAAATAATTGAATCATCAGACTCAAGACCTTCTTCCATTACTTTTCTACCTTCTTCTTCAAGTTCTGCGACTGTTAAACGTCTTTTCGCAGGATTCATCTTGTAAAACTGCCCTCAATTAGCAACGACGTTACCCTCGTGATTGCAGACTACGAGCTACATAACTTCACAAAAAACACCGAGACCGCGAGACCACGCGACCCATATGTGAGTCAGACATTCATAGAGACTACCTTGCAAAATCAGCCTCCTACAGACAGATCAGAAGAAATAAATTCGTATTTAGTAAATATAGGTATCTGGCTCACATATGAGACGGTGGTCTGAGAGTGAAAATTGTGCGGCTCATATATGGGACGCGCGGTAGCCAACGTGTTAATTGAGCACGTAGGTTCTTGTTTTCTTCCTCAAGAAATGATATTCGCTTTTCATATCTCTCGTCTATGATACTTAGCGATTGCTCGAACTTAGCCACTATTATTTCCACGGCACTTATTTTATCAATTATTTTTTGACTCTGTAGTTCGTTTTTTAGCGTGTTGCTTATTAGCTCAACAAGTTCGTCACTCAGAGCGTGTCAAAACCATAATTGATAATTTTTATAATAAGAATAACTACTATTTCAATATTTCTAGCAGACCGTACTCAGGCACGTGTTACTCAGCGCACGCCATTTTCAATGAAACTGTTCTGTTACAGTTTCAGGACTGCGCAGTTCAATCAGCGCTCAAACAAAAAATTCAAGACTTATAAAACTGTTCTGAGACGGTATCATGACAACCAAAACCAATTATATTTAGGTTGGTAGTGTTGGTAATATCTACATTTGATATTATCAACACAAATTAGTCTTGCTCTAGAAATTATTTGAAATTATAAACCTACGAGCAAATAGAAACAGGAGGGAGGGTATGGGTGGTAGCGATAGATATCAGACGTGACGGAAGTCGGCCATTACATAAACCACATTGTGCAGGTCAGTTCTGTTGACAGCGTTTGTGATTTTGTGTAAATAGTGACAGGACAGTTATGTTTTCATCTGTGAAGAGCCTACGTTTGTGATTTTGTCCAAGTAGTGGCAGGATATTTATGTTTTGATATCTGGCGAGTATAATTTCTGTAAATATTTGTAAAAACGATTGTGGGAAACTATTGGTTAAAGCATGGTGAGCTGCGTTCTGTGTGGTTTGTCACACAATGCCCGGGAAGTTGGAATAACCTTTCACCGGTAAGTTTCGTAACATGTTGGCATGTATCTACTCAATTGAAAATTTGCGTTCATGTACAAGCAAAAAATGGAATTGTTTCTTGTTTTTTGCTGTATCCGTTCACAAACGGTGGCCATTATTGTTAATGTTTTGTGCACAGACTAAACAACCCAGACCGGCAACTACTTGAAAAAAAAATATCCAAGATCTTCTATCCTTGTTACACATCAGTGAACTTGGTACGAAGATGGCGCTAGCAGCATATTGGCGCGAAATTTGAAATGAGTTTGTTTTCAGAATACGCTTATTAAATATGTTATTTATGTAACAAAAACATACACAAAAGTTACTAAAACTATGGTAATAAATATTAGTTACAGTAACAATTATAGCCATAGTTTGAGCATATTATGTGTAATTTTCTGGTGTTACATATTAAATATGTGATACGAAATATAAATATTAATCTTTTACTTACATGTATTATAACATCCCTCTTACGGTGACCTATTAGACACAATAAACTACTACTCTATAGAAGATTAAGAGAAATATAATAATCTAGTAAGTGAAAACTGTCAAGGAAAAATAGGGATATAATAATAATAGTTTTTATTGATACATATACTTATACAATAAAACATAATAAAATTAAATTACACAACCAATAATGAGAAGACAATAATAATAATACAAATCTTGTGTAATATGACAAATAAAAACACTAATATGTACCAAAAGGAACAAATTCAGCATGGTAATAATAATACTAATACATAAATCAAAAGGTATCAAACCTGCAAGGCAAAGAGCATGTCAAAAATGCGCTTCTTAAACAAAGGAAATGCCAATCTTATCTTAAACCTATGCTTTTTGTTAACTTCATCCTGTCCAAACCCGCACACTAAACACTTGGACTGGTTATTTGTATCAACATATAATTAATACGATGTACGAGAAAGGATTGCAAAAATATGTCAAACGTGTCAAATTTGAAATGTAGTTTTGAATGACATATAACCACAGCATAACAAACATTTCAATTGACGCTAGCGCCATCTCATCTCCAAGTTCACTGAATTTGACAGAGATGGTAGAGTATTCAAATTTACGTTTGCTAAACAAGGATGAGTACTCTGGATAAAATCTAGGATTAAGTTGCCGGTCTGGATTGTTTAGTCTGTGGTTTTGTGCCAGTGGCGTGCCGTAACCACGGTCATATGCCCTAACATAAATTTACACATTGTCAAAGATTGTCATGATGGTGTATAGTATAATGGATTATATAATACGTTTGTTAAATGATATTATCATTTTACAGTTTCCCGAAAAAGCCAGAAGTCTATGCTGCATGGATAAGATTTTTGAATCGGATAGAAGAAAGTATACCGAAGTTTGCAGTTCTCTGTTCACAACACTTCAAGGAATCCGACTTTGATAAATCGGCTTTCAAAAAAATCGTAAATCGCAACGCAATTCCGTCAGTGCATGTACAGCGCCGTAAATATGTAAGTAGAGGACCTATTTTCACATTGTATTTAATTAAACGAATGTAAACTATTTTGCTATCATTTACATTTTTTTCCTCTAATAGGTGCTGACTAAATTTTTATTGTTACAGGAAAAAGTATCCAATGTACAAAAGGTTCTACAATCGGACAAAATAGTTTGTGCAGAAGGTCCATCTACTGGTATACATGCAGAATTGGTTGAACCTGTATCTACACCTATGGACACCCATGATATCACACAACTCTGGCCTAAAAGCATTTCACAAGTGGCATCTACTTCATATGGCGATAATACACCCAGAAACGCTAAACTGAGACGACAAATTAGGAAAATTGCTGATGTGAACATACAACAGTCTCAAAAAATAAGAAAACTGCAGAAGAAAACATGGATTCTAAAGAAGGGCATTTTTAAATTGAATTCTGTGATATTGGAATTGCAGAAAAAGAATTTGATAAATGCTGATCATGTGAGTACCTTCATGGATGAATTTGGTGCAAATAGTGATATTATAAATAGATTGTTTTATAGAATGAGGGGAAGAAGTGTCGCAAAACGATATAGTGCCGAAATAAGGAAATTTTCACTAACTTTACATTTCTTCTCCCCAAAAGCGTATAATTACGTGAGAGAACGTTTTCATAACTGCCTGCCTCATCCGAAAACATTGTCAAAATGGTATACTGTTGTTGATGCCGAACCAGGTATTACCAAAGAAACTTTAGAAATTTTGGAACACATGTGCAAGACGTCTGAGAAAAAATATGTATGTTCATTAGTTTTTGATGAAATGGCTCTCAGGGAGAAAGTTGAGTTCTGTGGTGGAAAATATTATGGGTTTGAGGATTTTGGGGTTGCAATGGAAAATGGTGGCAGTGACATTGCAAATAAGGTTTTGGTCTTTATGATAGTGTGTATTAATGACACCTGGAAAGTGCCTCTTGGTTATTTTTTCTTAAGAACCATTAATAGCGAACAAAAGGTGGAACTTTTAACGCATGTGTTACGTCACTAATTAAGTGTGGTATTGTAATCAGTAATATCACATTTGATGGCTGTCCTACTAATTTCACTGTATGCTCCCTATTGGGAGCTAAATTTGGTGATATTAATGATTTGAAACCTATTGTGAACATGGAAGGAAAAGAAATTTTTATAATACCAGATCCATCACACATGATCAAACTTATTCGTAATTGTTTTGGTGAATATAAAGTGTTGCTGAATGACGCAGGGGAACAAATCAATTTTGATTATATTAAGCACCTTGCTATGTTGCAAGACACAGAGGACTGTGTTTGGCTAATAAATTGCGCACGCAGCACATTCACTTTTTCAAACAAAAAATGAAAGTGAAATTGACAACGCAGCTTCTGAGTCGTTCTGTTGCTGATGCACTATTCTTCTGTGAGCACACTTTGAAACTTTCCGAGTTTGAAAATGTGGATTCCACAATTGAGTTTATTATTACAATGAACGATGCGTTTGATATTCTAAACTCCCATAGGCTAGGATCATGTGATTTTAAAAAGGCTTTATGTAAAGAGAATATACAGCAAATAATAGACTTTACTATACGCTTTAAAAAATACATAAATAATTTGAAAAGATTAGATGGCCAAACAATATTGAAATCGAATCGGAAAACTGGATTTCTTGGAATGTGTATTGCGTTGGACTCAATAATCGGCATGTATGAAAAATTTGTAGCCACATGTAACCCCTTGTTGCAGTTTATACCAATTTATAAATGCAGCCAAGACCACTTGGAACTATTCTTTGGGTCAGTAAGGTCACTTGGTGGTCATAATAACAACCCCAGTTGTCTGCATTTTAGAACTGCGTATAAAAAATTACTTATACGTTCAGAAGTGCGCAGTGGAGGGTTAGGTAACTGTATTCCTTTACAGCAAATTAATATTTTAAACTGCGAAAGAAAAGATCCAGTTCATGTTATTAATGAATCAAATGTCATATACAAGTTTTCCGAGGACGACTACACTAAAACTGAACACTTCAATGAACATGATTATACATTTTTATGCAGTCCAAATAATCTGACACTAGTTTCTGAACAGATCGTTATCTATATTGCTGGTTTTGTAACCAGAAAGTTGGGGCTTTCTATTAAATGTGAAACCTGTCTAACAGCTTTATTTGACATGAGGTAAAATATGTTAGGAAGCTTCATAGATTTTAAAGACAGGGGTGGATTATCTTATCCTTCTAAGGACGTTGTTTATATTTGTATGGAGACAGAAACGCTTTTAAGACGTTGTTTTATTATGAACGGTTTAAAAGTAAATAGAAACAAAATTTGCATTGAGGTACTGCACATATGTCATGCTCGTGTTTTTAAAAACATCACTTATCATAATATGAATATGATAGAAGATCATATTATATTGCTAATTAAAGCTGTTGTCATACATTATTGTAACATACGCATAAGATATGCATGTAATAATGTATCCCCTGCGGTAAAAATTAGATCGCATTTTACAAAAATGATTCAATTCAAGGGGGCAATAATAAAAAAATATATTTCAACATATAAAAAATATGGAATCCCATTTTGAAATATGTTTGCTCACAGAAAGACAAAAAATAATGAGGCAACCCATGATTACAGATTTTCTTTTAAATGTTATGTAAACATAATGCCGCATTTTTAAAGTATATAACGATATATGTATGTACATACCATTCACATATCCTCACATATATGTACATACATTAATACATAATATGTTATTTAGTTTAAGTTTTTTTAGCAAAGTGTTCTGCTTTTACTTTCAATTTTTTAAAATACGTATGTTTTAAGCCCAATAAAAATTTTACTTTATTATTTTTCATGTTTATTTTGACCGATCCCACAAGCTGACACCTCCAACAATCGTAAAAAAAAGCTGGAACCATCGGTGTCCGCTCTTGTGAGGTTTCACTGTACATTATATTATAAAAGACGATGTTTTGGCTTTTTTTCGTCTGCCATTCCTCTTCATTATACCCATGTACCTACGCCTATGCCCTATCTTGCGACAAGTTCCCCCACTCTTATAAACCACTTTCATCGTACTTCCGTCGCGTCTTATTATAGGATAGGCGCCCTCCTGTTTCTATTTGCTCGTAGTTATAAACATACATACGGTTGTTCATGTTTGATGTTGATGTTATCTATATATTATTGCCAATAAACAGTTGGGCATTTACTTAATAAAAATTTAATAATAAATTTAATAAAAATCTATAATTCAAATAACATTTGATAGGATTGTCTCGATTTTTTATATAAAAAAATATAGACAACACATATTTATTATCAACTTTATATAGGTACTCAAAAAATTACTAATCTTGTTATACTTACATTGTGGTCTACCATTGTTTGCAATATTTATTCTACGAATATTTTACTCTTAATTATGTTTCACGAGAGTGACGTTAAAAGAAAATAATACCAAAGATTAATTATAAACAGCGCCTCTATACTTTATCTTTATATAAAACAACAATACCAGTTCAAACGATCCCTACAAAAATGTAGGAACCGTTATTTTAATACTCGTGCGATTCCAATACATTGCAGTTCCAGTTCAAGTCCAAGAAAAACCAAAACAGCTCAATTAAAATCCTGAACTCATCAATTGAAACCAAAACAATATTTATTCAATGCGCATGTCTAGTTCTAGTACAGTTCTATTATCGTTCTTAAAAGAACAAACACAAACCTAATGATTCAATAACTGACTGTAATGTGAACTAGTGTAGTATTGACGCTCTTCTAGTGTTGTCAATTGTCAGTGTTCCACCGTAATGAGATTTTAGTTTTTTATTTATTCGGTAATTAATTAATCAAGTATTATATGCAATATTACTGTGACTTACATATGCAATATGTTATTTTTATATATTTATTAGATTTTAGGATCAAAATAATTTTTGACCATGGATAAATGGCTGAACTTAAATAAGAATGGTAATGACGCAGATGATAATGCTACAATCTCTCCTCAGGCAGGACCTATTGAAAAACAGGCATCTAATGTGCGAAAAAGAAAATATGATGAGTCTTTTCTTCAATTTGGCTTTACATTTCAAAATTGTAAGGGTAATGAACAACCTCTTTGTTTGATCTGCAATGAATTATTGGCTCCGGAGAGTATGAAACCATCAAAATTAAAAAAACATCTTGAATCAAAGCATGTTTCGTATGTCAATAAACCAAAAGAATATTTTGAAAGACTGTATAAATCTTTAAATAAAGAAAAAAATCCTTTGAAAAATTTATGACCGTTAATGAAAAATATTTACTAGCGTCATATGAAGTTTCATACTGTATTGCTAAAAATAAAAAGCCGTTCACCATTGGGGAAGATCTTGTATTACCTGCTGCTATTAAAATGGTAGAAATACTACAGGGAAGTAAATATGGCGATGATATTCGAAAAATTCCTTTGTCGAGCGACACTGTCTCGAATAGAATTTCTGATATTAACAAGGACCAATTAGTGCAACTTATTACAAGAATTAAAGAAAGCCCAAAATTTTCAATTCAGTTGGACGAAACAACGGATATTACTATATTGGCTCAGTTGTTAGTATATGTCAGGTACGTTTATAAAGAAAGCGTGGAGGAAGAATTGTTATTTTGTCGTTCTATGAAAGACCATACTACAGGGAAAGACATATATTGTATAGTTGACGAATTTTTAAAAACTGAAGGTTTAGAATGGAAAAATTGCTGTGGAATATGCACAGATGGTGCAAGAGCGATGACGGGCAAAAATATTGGTTTTAAATCATTTTTTCAAGCTGCTCATTATGATCATATAACTTTTACTCACTGCCTTATTTACCGAGAGGCCCTTGCAACAAAAAAATTAGCACCAGAATTGAACGATGTGCTTCAGGATGCTGTTAAGATTATAAATTTTATTAAGAGCCATGCCCTTAACAGCCGCTTATTTTCAAATCTCTGTAAGGGTACGGATTCCAACTACACAACTTTATTATTACATGCAGAAGTAAGATGGTTGTCAAGAGGTCAAAGTTTAAGAAGATTATTGTTATTAAAGGACGAAATCCAAATATTTGTAACCGAACGAAAATGTGAACTTGCTGCTTTTTTTCAAAATGACTTATGGCTATCCAAGCTGTGTTATTTGTCAGATATCTTTGCGAAATTAAACGATCTCAACTTGTCTCTTCAAGGAAAAAATTGCGATATATTTACTTCGAATGATAAAATTGAAAGTTTTATTAAAAAGATCAACATTTGGAAAAGTAGGGTAGAAAAAAATTCGTTCGAAATGTTTTCCAGTGTCGTCAATTTTATAATGGAGAAAAATCATTGTAAAAATTTTATTGCAAAAATTATTTTAGATCACTGAAAAGCGCTAGAAACACAGTTCCGTACATATTTTATATTAAATATTGATTTCAAAAAGGTAGCTTGGATTCAAAAGCCGTTTTGGATTGGCTTAAGTGAGATTGATCACCTGCCACTTAAAGCCCAAGAGGAATTTGCTGAGCTTTCGAGTGACTCAAACTTAAAACTACAATTTCCAAAAAAGCCCTTGACTGAATTCTGGATCGGAACTAGAACTGAATTTCCCACAATCGCTGATATGGCGTTAAATGTTCTTCTGCCATTCAACACCACATATTTATGTGAAATTACTTTCTCAGCTTTAACACATATTAAATCCCAATATCGTTCATCGCTAAAAAATGTTGAAGAGGTCTTACGTCCAGCAGTGTCAAACATTCCACCAAGATTTAATTTGTTATGCAATAAAAAACAGGCACATCCATCTCATTAAATTTTTTTTCTACTCCCATACTTTAATTGTATTATTAGATATGCCGAACCTGTACTATAATGATGTTCATTACGATACAGATTTTTGTTATGTTACAAGTTTATATCCAATAGGAATACCGATTTTTCATTACGATACAAGTTTATATCCAATAGGAATGCGACGTTTCAATATTCAAACAATATTCAATATGGCGACTGCATATCTGACAGATATACAAATTAAATAAATGTGACAGTTCTCTGCAATTTACAAGTAAGTACTTATAATTTGTGCTTTTTTGAAAATATAAACGGTAAAAATGAGGGATAATGACAGTGAAATGTAATAATTGACTCCACCAGAAATTATGGAACAAGCCTTAGTAGCCACGAACAATTTATTACCAGCCAAATTCACAAAAACGTACGGAAAATTTTAACCTCAATTTATGAAATGAATTGTTCAAAAAATATGTTTTATTATGGGGTCGTAGAAAAAATAGTGTATGCAACTCGCATTTAATGGCTATTAAGACACTCGTATTCATTACAATACTCGGCTTCGCCTCGTATTGTAATTCTCTTACTCGTGTCTTAATAGCTATCATTAAATGCTCATTGCATAATATACTATTCTTTTAATTTTAATTTAATACTTACCACTCAACGACTGCGTTCGAATATATTCGAGCGAACTAAGACGGTCAGAATTCCCTTTTATTTATGTTAGTGCAAAAAATGCGATTTTACAACTTTTTGTGCAATTTTTAATTTTAGATTTTTGTATGTTTCTAAACTAATTCTAAAACTATATATTTTCATATGTATATGTATATTGTTACCTAATAAATAAATCATCAAAAAATATTTATTTATCTTTCTTTTATATTTATATGGGGTCGCCAGGAAACTCGCAATCATAAATGGGGTCGTGAATGAAAAAAGTTTAAGAAGCCCTGATCTAAACCACTACGCTGCACTTCCCTTTAAATAATTAGAGAAATAGCACAATTGTAAGTTGTTATCCCAGGCATTAACATTTGCTGCTATTTTATAATTATTGAGAAATGACACCGGATTGGCGATTTGTGGATCTAAAGTCTGTGGTTCAGTGAACCGTGGAACCAAGGTACTTTTATTGTCCCATATGGAAGAAATAGTGTAATTATGTGTTGTTCGTTGGCTATTTTCAACAGGGTTTAAATTAAGTGATACCCTCTTTTTAGTTGGGATAGGCGCTTTATAATTGTCTTGTGGGGATGGAATATTTTTTTTTCTAGGATTTCTTGAAATAGAAAGCATGTTCGATGTATTTGCATCTGCATCAAAGGGGATTTCTATGGGTAAAATTCCCTGATTAGAATTTGATTTTTCATTTTCCTCTTGGGAGTATATGCGGGGCACATTTATTGAAGCCTAATAATTAGTCCCTGTGGAACCTCGTGGGTGTTTAAAAATTGTGCAAGTGGTTGTAGTTGATTGCGTAGTTACGTGGGAAACTATTGGCACCTTTGGTATGGCGCCTAAAGAAAGAGAAGTTGTTGGTACTTTTGCAATAGGGCCTAACGAAAGAGGGGTTGAAGTTAATGTAATTATTGGTGATTTATTCAACGAGGCAGGAGCGTCCATATTATCAGATAAGATGTTTTCTTTCTACTTCTCAAGGCGGTTCACCCAGTCGATGGGCAACCCGCAAAATCTTGAGGGTGGAAGCGGGAGGTAGGCTGTAGGAGGACCACGATATTGTATCTGTCTTCTTAAAAGAAGACGAAGCTAGATTTTTGTCTAGACACAATCCAGGTTCGGCCGAAAGTTAAAATCATGTAAACGATAAACATTAAATTCTCTACAAAAAAGTTCGCGACGACCCCATAGTGAAGTTGATAGTTTACACGTGGGAGGTAAAAATAACGAAATATAAGGGAGTTCGTTTTGTAGCGGCGTGGACCAGTCATTTTTAGAGCAGTGACCGGTCGAATACAATTATACCCTAGTAGCGACATCACTATATGCACACTTGTTCTACAATAGCAAATATATATTTTCATCCTCCTCTAAAATTGCGTCATCTGGTACCTCTTGGTCATTTCCCAGTAGTAGAATCGCTATATGCCACACTTGTTCTGCATTAGCAAATATATATTTTCATTCTTCTCTAAAATTGTGATTTTGTAAATTCTTATCGTGAGCACGGTCATTGACTGTAATTTATTTGGTACATATATTTATCTCAAGCAGCAAAATCACAATTTTAGAGAAGGATGAAAATATGTATTTGCTAATGTGAATATAATAAAAGTCAGGAAGACTAATTTTTTTGATAGCAATTCCTTTTTCCTTTTATTAAAGTAGATTACGTTATATCAACTACATAAAGTATAATGTGTATAATATATAAGTATAATGCGAGTTATAGGTATAATAATATATTTTATCGCCAACCGTCAGTAAAGTGATGCGTTACCATAGCGTTTTGCGGAGGTAAAGAAACACTTTATCGTACTGTACAATAAAGTACTTTACCTGCCGCTAATATCTGTCAGCGTAGCATGACTGATGACTTTTAAAAATAAATCGTTTGTCACTGTCATAAACTGTCAAAAGTTATTATATCTTTATTTCTTAAATTAACAATTTTAACGGTTGGCGATAAAATTTTGTATGCACCACGTCAGTAAAGTACCTTTACCGAACTCGTCTGTTACTCGCCGCGCTCGCTTCACTCGCTTGGCTCGTAAACCAGACTCGTTCGGTAAAGTATCACTTTACTGACTTGTTACATAAATAACTATTATCGCCAACCGTCAGTAAAGTGATGCGTTACCATAGCGTTTTACGGAGGTAAAGAAACACTTTATCGTACTGTACAATAAAGTACTTTACCTGCCGCTAATATCTGTCAGCGTAGCCATGACTGATGACTTTAAAAATAAATCGTTTGTCACTGTCATAAACTGTCATAAGTTATTATATCTTTATTTCTTAAATTAACAATTTTCACGGTTGGCGATAAAATTTTGTATGCACCACGTCAGTAAAGTACCTTTACCGAACTCGTCTGTTACTCGCCGCGCTCGCTTCACTCGCTTGGCTCGTAAATCAGACTCGTTCGATAAAGTATCACTTTACTGACTTGTTACATAAATAACTATTATCGCCAACCGTCAGTAAAGTGATGCGTTACCATAGCGTTTTGCGGAGGTAAAGAAACACTTTATCGTACTGTACAATAAAGTACTTTACCTGCCGCTAATATCTGTCAGCGTAGCATGACTGATGACTTTTAAAAATAAATCGTTTGTCACTGTCATAAACTGTCAAAAGTTATTATATCTTTATTTCTTAAATTAACAATTTTAACGGTTGGCGATAAAATTTTGTATGCACCACGTCAGTAAAGTACCTTTACCGAACTCGTCTGTTACTCGCCGCGCTCGCTTCACTCGCTTGGCTCGTAAACCAGACTCGTTCGGTAAAGTATCACTTTACTGACTTGTTACATAAATAACTATTTAAAAAATTATTCTGTCAAACCAAGAGGAAAGGTCTAACAGATTCCGAATCAAAATAAAAAGATGGAATTTAAATTGATGTGATATACTGTACACATAAATATTTAACAACTTTGTCTAAAAATGTATAAACTGTTGATTTTATTGATATTCCATACAAACATGTTTAATTAGGAAACTACAATACATAATTCCTCACGACACAAGTCCCACAAAAAAACAAAATTCAGGCTAGTTTTGTACCACGGTATTGTTTGTTATCTACGAGATACATCCCGACGGACATTATCTCTACCTATTTTGAATAAAAAAATGAGGTGTGGCCACCACACGACTTAGTTATTCAAAATCCTATTCTAAGTATACTTGCATTGTCATAATAATACGAATTTTGAAATTTCATGTACACAAAGAATATTGCAAATCCAGTTCTAAATACTTTTGTACTCTTGATAGATATATATAGAATGCATAATTTACCATATACATATTTGCAAAAAATCGCTATTCGGTAAGAGTAAAAGTGGTACTTCCGGTCCGAATTTTGAAATTTTTCTAAATACTTTTATACTCGTAACGTACCCGTCTACAAAGCATGACTTGCAAAATATTGGTAAAAAACTGATTTTCGATAAGAGTAAAAGACCTACTTCCGGTAGGAATTTTGAAAAACTTTCATAATAAAATTCTTCTTAAACTTAATTTTGAGTATATATGAATTATTTATAAAATTGTTTAAAATTAGTAGTTGACGGAATATTGGAAAAATTTGATTTTTTTTACTGAAGTACACTACTACTTCCGGTCTGCCGATTTTACTGAAAATTTAATCAGTTCTCAACAAGGAGATTATACACGTCAATTCAAAATTTGGAATTGCTAGCTATAGCGGTTTGACTGCTATCGTGGTCACACACACACGGACACACACAGAGACAGACACACAGACAGACATTTTTTAGAAACCACTTTTTCGGTATCAGGGGAGTTCAAAACCTAGACATCTGCAAAAATCTCGAGGTCGACAATTTTCATTATAACAATACTTCCTTGTACTACGTATAAAAAAGTAAAAAGAATTGAAAAAGTCAGCGTTATCGCGTGTAATGTAATCTCGAGGTCGGATTAAGTGTTACGCTAAGCGAAAAAAGTTGTAAAGATTAAAGTAAATTATCCAATAAAGAATGGATAAAGAAAATAGTGAGCCGAGTGTTGAAAATGATTTTTTCTTTGAAAAAGACAGTTAAGTTCTTTATTTAATGCAATAACACTAGCCCACAGTTTTAATTTTTGTTTATAACTGTTTTAAAAATGGGTGTACAGTTCTTACAGTCTTTAACTGAAGCCATAACCAAAAACCAAATCCTTTCACCACATCTAGTTTTAGAATTATAATCATACTCCGCTAGTAGATAAACAATAATATTATATTTAGAAAATTTGTTATAAAGACGTTATAAAAAGAAGGAGATAAGTACAAAAATCTTGACATAAAAAGTACTTGGATGTTTAATTAGTATCAAGAATACAAAAACACTTAACTACACACAAAGAAGAATTGCTCATATATCAAACTATTGTATAAATAGAGTAATTTCTGCCTTTTATGTTACCTGTTGCATTGTCTAATGACAAACCAGCAAAAATCTCCGATCATGATGGGATCCCATCTTCCTTGATATCGTTTCTTCATTTCTGCAATCTCTTGATGGAACCTTTCCCCCTGTTTATTACTCGTCTTTCCTAAATTAGCAGGAAATAAATGCAAATGGGAATACAAAAAATGAACTTTGAGCGACATCCGACACCCTAAATTTTTATAATTTTCTAGCAAATTAGCCACGATATCTTGGTAGTTTTAACTCTTTTGATTTCCCAGAAAATATTTGCAAGCATTTTTAAAAGAAGTCCATGCTGCTAGCTCTAGTGCTTTGACAAACTATTTAATCAATCCTAATTTAATGTGTAGAGGGGGTAGTAGAATCACCACATTAGAATCCACTAACGGCTCAAATTTTATATTAAATTCTCCAGAAACTATGTTGGTCCGTGGCTGCCATTCTTTTATTTGGTAATGATGCTGACTGACCTGCTCGGATATCCCACAGACACAACAAACAATAATATTTGGTAAATCGTCCTTGCAGTCTAAGTAATAAGGAAATAACCTTCACCACAGATTTGCCAAAAATTATTTGAATATTGAATGAGATTTAATATAGTTGACATAGTGTCATACGTTTCTTTTGTATTTGTAAAATGAGCCAATAGAATTGATGGTTTCGAGTTATCATTATAAAGTAAAACGGCTTTAAGACATGTTTTCGATGAGTCGATAAACAATCGCCATTCTGCAAGGTTATATTTAATACTCATTTCACAAAAATGTTGATTTACAGTAACAGAAATGTCTTCCAACTTTGTAAAATGAACTGAATTTTTCGTGACGATTCTTCAATACAGAGATTCTTGTAGTGGGATGTAAAAGATTCCATTATTTTAATCGATATCCCAAAATTTGTGTTTTTTTGGTTAAACCCAAATCCCGTATCAAATCATTCATATCTGATTGAGTAACGGGATGTGGTTCGTCAGAAGGAACATACGTGTCAGATCACTTAAAAATGACAAAAGTTGCAGAAGAATATGAATGCATTGGAGTTGGAAGCTCACAATCAGTTCTTTTCAACGGTTTGCTTACAGATGGAATCTGGATATATTACTTTGTGTTTATTTCTTTTTAAAAACCCTGCAATTTTTACAAGACAGAAGTAACTGTCCGTAGCGTGATCTACTAATTCACGCCAAATCATTAGCCTTTCTGACAGGACTTCAGAAGAATTCTTGTTTTTGTTTCACTGAGTTAATTTGACATAACACGAAGTACAGCATATATGTGCTACCCGTGTTTTGTCGTGATTATTAATTTTGAAGCCAAAATATTGTTCATAACATCTTTGAATTAATTAACTTAAGAGGCTTTTTTGCGATTTTGTAACATATAATGCACAAACATAACAAAAGCCGTCCGGAAATTTTTTACAGCCTCTTTCACGGTTTTCCATTCTTGAAAATCACACGCAACACAACGTGTGGAACACTGCTTCAAAATTTCTTAGCTAAGTGACAATTCAGTGACATTTCGTTTGCCTCTTGCCAGACCGCCACAGCAACTAATCAATAAATGAATCACTAGGTCGGCTGCAACCTTCATATATGCACGTATCAATTAGTTTCCATTTTAGTATATTGCGCGTTGACTAATATATTAGAATTTGCTACTTATCTCTGGAATGTGTGACGTCGTATCCTTTGTAGTGTCGCTATTCTTCACGGTATAGCCGCGACAATGCTCGTGCTTGTTGCAATTTTAAATTTTACGTTAATCTTAGTGAAAACAGATAAAAATTTGATTTTGAAAATGTCACTCGTACCCTATATTAGAATACAGTTTTTATATTTAAAACAATGCAAAATACTAAAATTTTAGACTGATTTATAATATACCTATACAACATTTCCGAAAATATGTATTCATATTTTTCATAATGAATTTTGATCACGAAGTGGATTGTTTCGTGCGTTTTGGTATACCTAAGGAGAATATATTTCAAGCAGGGAGCTTGAAATATTTTCTCCTTAGGTATACTACAACGCACGAAACAATCCAATTCGTGATCAAAATTCATTGTGATCGATGACAAAAATTTACGATTTCTGAAAAATAAAGCAGTATTTTCTGTGGGTAGGCATCGTTAGTTGGAAAAAGAACTTTTAGTGATAATTAGGGCGCGGAATCGAGCGAGTCATGACTCATCGCCCATGGGCGCACTATTGAAATGTTGTATTTTTAAAGACGAAGTATTGTGATGATGAAAATTTTCGACTTCGAGATTTTTGCAGATGTTCACGTTTTGAAGTTCCCTGATACCGAAAAAGTGGTTTTTAAATAATGTCTCTCTGTGTGTGTGTCAGTGTGTGTGTGTGTGTGTGTATGACCACGATAGCGGTCAAACCGCTATAGGTACCAATTCCAAATTTTGTATTTACGTGTATAATCTCCCTCTTGAGATCTGACTAGTTTTTCAGTAAAATCGGTAGACCGGAAGTAGCAGTTTAGTTCGGCGAAAAAATCGAATTTTGCCAATATTTCGTCAACTACTAAGTTTAAACAAATTTATAAAGAATTCATACATACTTAATATTAAAATTCAGAATAACTTTATTTAAAAAGTTGTTCGAAATTCCTACCGGAAGTAGGTCTTTTAATCTTATCGAAAATCTGTTTTTTGCCAATATTTCGCAAGTCATTCTTTTTAGACAAGTACGTTACGGGTACAAAAGTATTTTAAACATAATTTTCAGTATCTTTTGTATAACAAAAATTTCAAAATTCAGATCAGAAGTACCACTTTTACTCTTATCGAATAGCGATTTTTGCAAATATGTCGTAAGTTATGCATTCTATATATATTTATCAAGAGTACAAAAGTATTTAGAACTGGATTTGCAATATTTTTTGTATATGTGAAATTTCAAAATTCGGACCGGAAGCAGCACTTTTACTCTTAGCGAGTAGCACTTTTTTGATAATATCTTGCAAAGTATGCATTCTATAGAGATTTATTAAGGGAATAGAAGTACTTAGAATAGGATTTTAAATAATTTTTATATAAAAAAACTTTTAAAACTCTATAATTTGAAACGCTCATACGTATAAGATTGTCGTGTGGTGGCCACACCTCGTTTTTTAATTTTAGATTCGATTAGTTTAGGCAAATTTCTAAAATGTTCCTGACGGAATAACAACTGATTTTTTAAATTTGGGATTTGTGTTAGTTTATTGTACTCAGAAATACTTCGAGCATCGTCATTTAAACATGTAACGAAATTTTGTAAACTATCGAAATTCTCTGCATATTATTATTATTTACTTTCTACTAAAACACAACAGTATTTTACTTGATAATTAGTTGTTTTTTTCAATATTTCAACTATACAAATGTTGACGCAAAGCATTTTTATTGGAAATTTCATTATAGTTTCTTTTAAATTACTTATCCTCCTAGCCGTGTACATGTGAAATTCTAATTATTTTTAAAATTATCTATTTAGAAATTGTAAATGTTTTTTATTTTACTTCTACTATGTATGACATTATTTATATTAGACAGTTGCTTCTTTTATATGAACATCACCGTTCTCGAGAAGAGAGTAGCTTCAAGAAATCATAAAAAGTTTGTCTCGGTGCCGAACTGTTTACTTAATATAGTCCGAGTAAATTTCTACACGCCTTTTTTCCTAAACGTCATATTAGTAAATCTGAATGTATTCCGATGAGTCTCACTCTCGATAAATACAACGGGTAGGTATAGAAGACTCTTAAAAGATAGGGCCTAGAATAATTATAATACGTTCAGTTTGGAGTCTCCACCCATTCGGTAGTTGAAGCTAAAATGCACTATGCAGCGCCACTTTCCAGTGGGTTAAATAGGTAAGCAGAATTGGTGAATGTAAGGTTCACGGTGCCAATTGATTATACATTTATTAAAGCATGTATTTTATTTCTGATTTTTGTAAGATATTTGCAAAATACAAATCTATGCTTCTATAAAAATACTTTCTCGATAAAGTTCATACTTTGTTGTTTGTTTTACGTTAGAATTCAGTCATTTTAGCACATTTTTAGTTTAGAATTTCTCTTAAGTGGGGAAAGTTATTGAAAATCTAATTTTATAGAAGCATAGAACCAACTTTCCTTTTATTACAGACAAATTTTCGTCAAGAAAGATCCTGCAGTAAGGGCACAATCAATTGGCAGCACAACCCTTGCGCGTCTTCACAAATCCGACCGTATGAACAGCCTTAATAATGTCAATCGCGGCGGTGTACGTGGCATTTTATCAGAGGGACTGAAAGGACTCTCATCTACAGTGAATTCTAAATCGTATTCGTCTTTATTTTTCCCTGATCTTAGGTTGTATCGTATATCTCCTTTATTAAACATTTTATTCAATAAGTACAACAAATTTTTATTTGATGTACCATACTTACACAAGAAACAAAAATATCTTAAAAACTATTCATAATAAATACTGTATTTTCCTATTTTCTTTAATAAAATAGGTATCAAACAATTAAACCGTCAATAACATAATTTTATTTTTATCTGGCAGCTACAATAACATAAATTATAATATTATATTCAACCAAGCCAACATTTGTTACATATAGTAACTACTAAAACACGTAAAATATTTAATATTCTAAAAAAACGCAATGGCATGCTATCAATTTTTTTTTTAAATCGAATTAGCGACCGCCACCACAATGTCACGGTGGCCTTTAACTTTACGGTCGCAGGCCTCTAATCCGTGACGAGGAGTTGCTCTGGGGGGGAGCACCCGCTTTATAATTATAAAATATCAAAAGCAAAACGTACCTACCTTTAATTCTCCGCAGGCCTGGCTTTCTCTTAAGGAGGCAAGGAGATTGAACTGTCTCAATAAAACACTTCTTGTAACACATTTATTTATTAAATACTAATAACAACTAGATGACAAAAATAAGACGTTCTGCGAAGGATCACAAATGATCGTCCTATCGGAAGATCATTTATCAATTATATCATTCCGTTTTTTTAGTACCTCGGTAACGCCGAGTCCGTCAAATCTTGCAGATTTGCACATTCTGTCCTTTCGATCAACTTCCGTTGAACTCATCGAACGGACAGACAGGATGTCCTTTAGACACTATCGATTCAGTGCTAAGTAAATCAGGATTCACGTTACCGCTGTAATAATTCTAGTACTATACAGAGTGTTGATTCGCGACAATATTACAATAATCGCAATAAAATCGTTCTTCACGCTCTTTATTAGTTGTACTCATTCGACTCCAGTCTGCAACAGTGATATCCCTTTATTGTTTGGTCCATCGCCTCGGTGAGGCGTGGGTTTTTGATAGGCCGACAACCGATCAAGTTCTTTTCAGCCAACCGCCTCCGAGCTGTCTTCTTGGAAGCTTCAATTCCTTCTTCGTTTATCATTTCAGTTAGATGGGCCACACTCTTTTTACTATTTTCGCGGGAGATATCTCTGACTTTATGATCAATACAAGGAGTGGTGATCCTTTTCTTGCCACATTTTCCTGCCCGGCCCGCCGCCGTGGGCTTATTTAGAATCAGTTCTATTTATATTTTTCTGTTTAAGCACTGATAACAATTTAAATAAATAATTTACCACGCTAAAGCAGAAAATTATAATAAGGACTAAGCTTATATTTTTTGATCTGAATTGTGCTGGCAGAAATTTAAGAAAAATGAAAGAATTCTGTGATATCAGTACATTGGGAATGAATAGTGTTATGTGCATTATGGAATGTGTTCTGGAGCTGCACATTTAGTTGCAAAAAAAAGTTTTCACTAACCATGTCTGATATTCGAAATTTTAGTGGTATTTTTTTTTACAACTAAGTGTAATCTTGAGAATTCGTTTAGTTATGAAGAAAAAAAGAATACTAATTTTATTTTTAAAATCGTTTATTTAAAAATTAAGGTATTAGTTAAAAACAGATACTTGCAAGTACAATAGGTTGCCAACATTTAAGGACAATTCTATTGTCAAAATGTATAAGTTGTTGGTATGTAATAGTTAAATAAAAATATTAGGCATAAAACACAAAATAAATCAATGCACTTTATATTTTATAGAACAGACAAGCACGAAATATGCTTTGAGTACAAAACTACAGAACCTAATTTCACTCAAGGCGTTAGAACAGCCTTAAACATTTTAAGAAATGGACCATTATTCAAAAACAAAAAGGTATTGAGAGTGAATAACAAAGAGAGAGTTATGTTAAAGGATGGGGCAATAAAGAGAGTAAATCATTTAACTGCTATTAAGTTATATGAACAAGGAGAAATCATGTGTGATCGAGAAGGTTACACGAATTAGAACGTATAAATATAAATTTTAAACATGAATAATGGTACCAATTCATAGGAAAGATAATAATGATAAAACTAAATATATTAGATACGTAGTCTTTATAATAGTAAAAATAAAAAAGGATATTATAACATTTCCAGTGGAAAGTGTTAGATCGTAAATAAGAATATCTTGTGTAAATAACAATATGAATTTAAAATACACTTGTTAGTTCTTGTATGAGTAGCTCAAAGGTTTCAAAGACAATGGGAATGGTTATGTGTGGTTTAAAAACCTGCAAAAGAAAAATACATTGTTAATGTTGTTTGTAGCATTCTACAAATTGACGTGTTACCTGAGGAAAAAGCATGGTTAGAAATCGGGGAGAATGTGATGAAGGCGACCGTTCTTCTCAGTGCGAGCCCGGTAAGAAAAATTCCCGTCGTATACAACGTTTTTCCTATATTACCAGACCGAAGAGTTTTTAAAAGAAGAATTAAAATAAAATTAATAAATGGCAAGAAGAAATATGTAACAAATAATGAAAAAGGCAATGCATTTATATACGAATACAACTCAGATGGGATGCAACAAATTTGTGAAAGACTTTAATCACAAACAGTTTGAAGTATTGCCATTAGTGTGTAACTGTCAAGATGATCTACGTGTATCAATTTGAATGTGACAACCTAAAGAAAACGAACAAGAAAATTTTACCACGAACGTTTTTGATGATGCCAAACTAAAACTTAATTGAAGAAGAGAGGCGCTAAAATAGTCGATAGGCATTTGTTTTAATATATAAGCGGAAAAACAGTATTAGACCTGTAGATTTTAAGTTTGTAATTCTTGCAGTAAAGACGTTAATTTTGTAAAGGATAATAAATTTGATATAGCGAAAGTGAGAGTAGGGTCGATATGCACTACTTATCAACTCACGATTAGATAATCTGTATTAAGATCTAGAGTTCAATTTTAATTTAGTTTCTTTTAAAAACAAATTTATTCAGTTAATTTTTTTTCTGATCATTAATTTTAAGATGGTGGATGTAAATAAGATAGAATTTGATAAAATGTACCACGAAATGGAGTCAGTCATGAGATAAAAATAATTCAATGTATTGGATATCAGGATATTCTCTTGTTTAATAATGATATTTAGTCTTTCATTAGAGAATAAAAAGAATAGCTAATGGTGCTAAACATGCTGAAGGTACTATGTGAGAATATTTGCCTTTAGTAAATCGTTGGGCATCATTAAGTATCAAATAATCAGTTAATTTTTTAATTCAAATAAATTAATACTAATAAGCGGGTATGTTTTTGATGGGCAAATGCTAAGCAGCTAGAGGTACAATGTGAGAATGTTTACAGCTAGCGATTAGTATGAACCAATTTCAAAGCATTCACGTTGCAAGATTCTAGATTACTGAAGCACTATGTGAGAATGTATGTTTTGGTAAAATAGTGACGGCATCGTATTAATAAACAAATTAACCAGAATCAATAATATTTTAAAATTTAAAAGAACAAGATGAATCATTCAGCTATCACCATAGATATATAAGTACGAGGCATGTTTTTTAAGTAAGTACCGTTTTGAAATTAAAAAAAGACGTGCTAAGATATATCAATAATTTTATTTTTACATGAAAGCCTGTACCTTAATCTACTTTTCAACGTAATTTCCTTCAATATTGAGGCACTTGTCATAACGCTGTACCAGTTTATGAATAACCTCCTCATAGAAGTCTGCCGCCTGACTTGTTAACCACTGCATCACAACTGTTTTGACTTCGTCATCGTCTTGAAGACGCTGATCGCCCAGGTGTCTCTTCAAGTGCAGGAACAGATGGTAGTCACTGGGCGCCAGGTCAGAGCTGTACAGAGCATGATCTAGAGTTTCCCATTTAAAAGATGTGATGAGATCTTTGGTCTGATTAGCCACATGCGGACGGGCATTGTCATGCAGCAAAACGATGCCCTTGCTCAACTTGCCTCGTCTTTTATTCTGGATTGAACGGCGCAGATTTTTCAAGGTCTCAGAATAAGCTGCTGCATTGATTGTCTCATTACGAGGCAGAAATTCCACAAGCAATACTCCTTTTCTGTCCCAAAAAACTGTGCACATGATTTTCCGGGCAGAAATTGTTTGCTTAAACTTCACTTTTCCGGGTGAATCTGAATGCCGCCATTCCATAGACTGTTGCTTTGATTCTAGTGTGGCGTAGGCCACCCATGTTTCATCGCCCGTAACAATTTGGCTTAAGAAATCATCACCGTCGTTGCGGTACCGCTCAAGGAAAGTCAATGCACTGCCTAAACGTTTGGTTTTGTGCACATTCGTCAACATTTTCGGTACCCAACGTGAGCACAATTTTCGGTAATTCAAGCGCTCGCTCACAATGCCATACAAAACACTACGCGAAACATTAGGAAAGCCATCACACAAAGAGGACATCGTAAAGCGTCTGTTTCTCTCACCTTATTGTCCACTTCCTGCACCAAACTTTCATTAACGACCGAAGGACGCCCACTCCGTTGTTCATCACGCACATTTGTGCGGCCATCTTTAAATGCTCTCACCCACTTTCTTACCATTCCATCACTCATTATGTTTTGTCCGTCAACTGCACAAATTTCACGATGAATATCGATCGCTTTTAGGTCTTTAGCACTAAGAAATCTTATAACAGCCCGTACTTCACAGTCGGCGGGACTCACGATTATCGGTGGCATCTTAAACACTCAGTAAACAACGTAAACAAGGTAGAATCAGACTGTAATGGCGTCAGTGCGTAGGCAAGAGATGTAGGTCCCCAGTGCACATACGCAGAACGCCGACCGCAGCGCTGCGGTCGCGGTGTGGAAAAACGGTACTTACTTAAAAAACATGCCTCGTATTTCACAAACATTATAACTCTAAAGTGAGTAGGTGTGTTTTTTTTTAATTATAGAACAAAAATATATAAAAGACAAGGTTATTAACAATCGTTATTTCTGAATGTAAATATATTTTTTTTATATGAGATTTAGACATCTTGTTTAATTTTTTGCCCTTATCCTAAGCAAAACTAAATAAATAAATAAATAAACTACTACAATATTTTATCATTTATCAGCAGTGTAGCATCCACAGTATATATGCAGTTACAGCAATATGTATACTTAGTCGAAAAAAGAAATTTACACTAAAACTTCAAATATCACGGCTCCAATGTAGTTAGTGGAATCTTTTTTTTTGCGTCTAAATGTACATACATTAAAACCCTTCGATTCTCATTCAGAAGCTAGCAACCTCTATTATCTATAACACAAAGGAATGTAATTTGATGTAGCACTTTCTTTTTGAGATGGGCATCGGAACAATATCCATAATAGTATATGTTATGTATTTTGATAATGGTTCGTTTTGATGATTAGTTGGTAGATGTCGCTTTTACTAAATGCAGATCAAAATATTGAAAGAGCCACTCATTTCCGGCTACAATTTGAAGCTCTTTAACAACAAACCAATAGATATTTTATGTTGTTTTGTTTCGGTCCCCGGAACTTGGCTCCTTTACTATATGACAAACTCGAAACGGTACTTTCAGCTGTGATTCACCGTAACAGTCATTCGCCAAGAAGGCCAAGGCGTTTCCTTCGACTGGAAGGGTAATGTCATCGATATTTTGGGATTTGAAGGAGTATTCGATTTGACTATCTTGCAAAGTACCAAACTATAAACGGGACATATTATGCTAGTCTACTGGATAAAATGAAAGTTGACATGACAATGCTTCCTCAAACACCAATCGCATTGTTCGAGACAAACTGGATGAATACGATTCCATGTTGTGTCCAACGTTCTCTATATTAATCCCTTCAGACTTTCACCTATTTCTGTAACTCAAGCCGTTTTTCACCAGAAGGAAATTCGCGACAGTCGAAGGACTTATTGCAGAAATCGAGCTATATTCTGATGATTAGAACTGGTATAATAGCACTCCGGCATCTCTGATCTAAATGTATTCATGTTAAAGAGGAGTATGTAGATGGTCAGCTTTCAGGTAGGGCATAAAATTAATTTAACTGTAACTCAATATATTGGCAAGAGGATCTGGTAGTAGCACTGTTTACATTTCATAAATATTGAGCAACCAAAAAAGGATAAAAGGAGAAGAAAAAATCAAATAACTGTGACGCTTTCTTATTTAACACTTATAAGATTTCTTTTATTATTGTAAATTCAACAATATTTCCTGTCATATATGTAGATACATAAGTATGCGTGTAATACTATTTATATAAAATTTCTTATAATAAATATAAATTAAATATATCTATTGAAACATGCATACATACATTACTATATATATACACCCTGTCCAGTTTAAAATGCAGTACATGGGGATATTGGAAACCGTTGGATATACAACGTCGGTTAAATGGGAGAAAAGTTGCGTATTCATTTGTCCATGAATAATCCGACATCAGATTTTGAAATTTTTGTTTCATTGGGCAGATACAGGGTGAAAAAGAAAAAAATGCATTTTTAAAAATCTTCCATATTTTGTTTCCTAGAAGAGATAAATTTACAAAAGTTGTAAGCTAGGGATAACAAGTCAAGAGGATTTTAAAAATGATTAAAAAAGAATCTAGGTCTACTAGATTTTGCGTGACAATAATCAACTTTTGTTTTTCTTATGGCAGCCATATTGGATTTTGACATTTTTAATATCTTCAAAAAAAAATACTATTCAATGATGTATAACATGTTTATGTTCAAGATAGTAAAAACATGAAAAATAGAGAAAGTAAGATTTTAACATAGTAGGCCGTGATAATAAATGTGACATTTGTATTAAACAACTCTAAAATACAAATATCAAATGCTGGAGTGTTTTATTTTGTGTGGAAGAAATGATGAATTGGCTGCAAAAATGTATTTCGATAGATACCCTGAAAGGCGGCAGCCAGAAAAAAGCATTTTTCGCCGATTACGTGATAATTTGATAATGCATGGAAGTTTTATCAAACCCAAAAAAAGGCAAAACAATGAAAATATTATTCTTCAAGCAGTAGTTGAAAATCCCCGTACGTCTTTACGGGTAATTGAAAATACACTTGGCGTCGCAAGGTCAACAGCTGGTACCATTTTAAAGCGTGCCAAATTCAAACCTTACCGTGAAAGAGCCAGTCAAGGGCTTCAAAATGGTGACGAAATACGGAGAGCACAATTCTGTCATTGGTTCATCGAAAAACATAATGAAAATCCAAACTTTTTTGCGAAAATTTTGTGGTCTGATGAGAGTCGATTTAGTAACTCTGGAATGTTTAATCGTAAAAATACTATCTTTTGGTCCAATGAAAATCCACACCTAGTTCGTGGCATTAGACAGCAAGTCAGATGGGGATTTAATGTCTGGATCGGCGTTATTGATACCCATGTTATCGGTCCATTCTTTTTCAATGAGAATTTAAATTCTGAAAGGTATTTAGAACTTTTGCGCACACATGTTGCTGAACGAATTGAAGAACTTCCACTTGCCACGTTGCAAAATATGTATTTACAGCAAGACGGAGCGCCTCCACACAATTCCTTGTTGGTTACAAATTATTTAAATAATCAATATTACAATAACTGGATTGGTAACCGAGGACCAATAGGGTGGCCTGCTAGGTCCCCGGACCTCACACCTCTTGATTTTCTTGTATGGGGCTATCTGAAAAACAAGGTGTATTCGAGATCTTATGAAAATGTGGAAGAATTACGTTAAGCAGTTGAAGAAGCAGTGAATGGAATGACATCGAACATGGTTAGACAATCTTGTGAGGCAGTACTAACACGATGTAGATTGTGCATAGGAATGAACGGTGGCTTATTTGAACAGTTGTTACATTAATGATTCAGCTACCTAACCACCTTTATTTAATGAATACTAATAAATAAAATGTTAAAGATATTTTAACCGTACTTGGAAACTTGTTATTTTTTGTGTTTTTATCAGTATACACTTAAGATATCCACAGTTCCATGGCCTACTATGTTAAAATCTTACTTTCTCTATTTTTCATGTTTTTACTATCTTGAACATAAACATGTTATACATTATTGAATAGCATTTTTTTTGAAGATATTAAAAATGTCAAAATCCAATATGGCTGCCATAAGAAAAACAAAAGTTGATTATTGTCACGCAAACTCTAGCAGACCTAGATTTTTTTTTAATCATTTTTAAAATCCTCATGACTTGTTATCCCTAGCTTACAACTTTTGTAAATTTATCTCTTCTAGGAAACAAAATATGTATGGAAGATTTTCATAAATGCATTTTTTCTTTTTCACCCTGTATCTGCCCAATGAAACAAAAATTTCAAAATCTGATGTCGGATTATTCATGGACAAATGAATACGCAACTTTTCTCCCATTTAACACCCGGTATATAAATACATATTGGACATACTTACATGTGTGACTCAGAAATAACAATTTGAATGATAATTAATTTATTGGCAAAAATGTAACTTCTGAATACTCACGAGCGAATAATACATTCAACTGTGAATCTAAAGCAATGTTTTCAATTCGATCTACATACGCATTTCTAGCATTTGGTTCCTTTCTAGTCACCGCTAATCCACATACCCTAACAAAATTTTCATTAAAATAACTACCGTTATCACTTATGTTTACTTTTATGTTGCAAATGACATCTATATAAACATATTTCATAAAATCGCATCGACTTCTTATTGTTTGTACCTGTAACGTTAGTAAATCTCTAAGTAAGTACTAAATGTATGTTGGTGGATTTACTTACCCTTTCCATTCTTTCTTCAATCTGTGGTAAATTTGCTTTAAAAACTTCTGCAGTTCCTAGGATTTGACCTTGTGCTATAATTAGAAATTTCATTCCTTCCATCACAACTTTTATTTCAAATGCAAAGCCATCCCGATAACTATCTGACCAGAAATAGTTGGTTGGATTGAGAAAAGAATCAGATTCAAATACCAGTTTTTTTGCGTATCCAAATCCAATATGTTGAAGTATACAGGATTTTCCATTGAACAGATGCTTCTTAGGACTGTTCAATCTAACTTTATAATAAAAACCAGGTAGTATTCGTGGATCAACGTAAGTACCTGGTATAATTAATAAAAATTAATAAAGATTGATTAGACCTATGCAAAATAATAATTCTTTGCATTCTTTTATATCCTTTTACATGTAGAGTAGGATATAAAAAGACGCAAAGATAAGTGAGATAGTTAATAATATAATATACTTAAATTATTATTAATAATAATATTAGTACAAGTATTTTTCTTACCAATTACAGGCATTTCATAAGGTAATATGCCAATAACAGTATACTTTGTTGGAATATCGATATCCTGGATGCACATTCTTCTACAGTTTTCTTGGTGGCCAGGAAGTAAATAATATTTATGATGTTTGATATTTACATTTATTATTTTGACAGTTTGCGCAAATTTTTGACTTTTACATTTAGTACAAATGGCAATTCCTGTAATAGGAAATTGTTGTGAAGCAGCATCATAAAACTCAATTTTGGCAGTTAGGCTAACATTAACTCTTTTATGTGTTTCTCCTTTTGAGTGATTTGAATTAACCTCCACTTGCCTCTTCTGAAACAATCATAACAATTAATTATTTATGTATTTTCTAATGCATTGAAATAAATACGCACATTTACTTTAACAACTTCTAAAATGCCTTGAGGTTCATGATTAGCATCATATATAGTAAACTTATCAGTGTCGAATACCACTTGCAATTCCAACGCATATCCATTCAAGTGATTATCACTATAAAAATAATTTTCATCGTTCAAAATGGAATCATCATTTTCGAATGTGAATCGTCTAGCATAACCTCTACCAATGCTCAATAGCGTCAAAGATTTTCCATTAAATAAATAACTTTTTATATACTCAACATCTACAGATTTACCAGGTAATCGACGAATACGATATTTAAATCCTGGTACTATTCTTGGGTCTATATATAAACCAACCGCTGGAAACTGATATTCTTCTAATGAATATATTGAATATTGCACTGGAAAATCCCCAATCTCTGACGGATTCAGACTTATTGGAATATTTGAAACCCTGCCTTCACCTGTCAACTATAAGAAACACCATATTGAAAGAATTAAGTAGTTTACGTATGACAAAGCTATTGTAAAGGCATATATTTTATGAGAAGAATGTTTCCAAAGTTGTGAAATCCGAATGCAAGTTATTATTCTTATATACATTTAACTGACATAAATTTCGTGTAGTCATATACACTTCGCCCAATACTCATTCCTTCCATTCATTTTCATTAAATGTTGTTCTTCACTGGTATTCAGATCGTTTAACTTGATTTAAATACTAAAATAGCACACACTGCAGAATGTTTTCAATTCTAGATATAAGTCGTTTTTTTTTTATTGCAAATTAATCATTCAAGTAACTAATTCTGTCACCACTTAGTTCAGATCAGATTCCGGAAGGAAAAGAAGACATTACTCATAGGTCGAGAATCTTTGCCTGATTCTCTAGAAAGTTTTGAATACTGTAGTGTTTGGCTTCTCTGAACACTGGTAGCTTACATTTTAACAGTTAGTATCTAAGCACAGAAACGTATAAACATTTTAGTTTATAATAATAAAAAGCGACCTGTTATAGACTTGAAGAGAATTTCAACTTCTAAATAGGTGGTATGGTTACTGATATGTCAAAGGTTCACTAGCAATGCAGGAATCGTTTAGGTGGCAATATTGCTCGAGTAATTTATACTGTGTATAAAGACCCAAGCACGTCAATTTGTTGCTAAGTGAAACAATTTTGAGGAAAAAACTGCATTAATAAGCAACTAGAATTCAAGAGAATCGAAGAATGGCAATGTATTGATCATGGCGACTATCAAGGATATACACCGCTAAAGTGTGTTCTTCGTTGTCTTAATAATAAAAATGATTCGAGTATGACCTAAGCTACGTTTTTTTAGTTTGTGCCACTCCTTGACAAAACATTTTCAATCTTGTTCACTTCTATTCATTTCCGCTCACTAGATTTTAAATGAGCAATAAACAATAATTATAAATTTCACAGGCTCACAAAACACTGTTGGAAGAAACTATTGTTTTTTGAGAATGGCCACTTCCATAATCTTAAAATTAATAATTGAAGGTATATTTCTATTGGTCAACACTACTACTCTGGCCAACAAAGTGTTTAGCCTAAGTCAGTAATTCGACAAAATTAAGCAGCATATACAAAGTACGAATTAATATGAATATGCTAGTATTTACTAAGCTCTGGTTACGAAGAAAATACAAGTTGAAACATGCTTAGGTGTGGTGTGATTCGTTTATTCAAGGAGCGACGAGTCTGCATTGGTGTTCTAATCTGGTTAGTTTTTACGCTTTAGAGGAATAAGTAGGCACATGTTATGTGCAATCAGGTTACACCAAATACTGTTGGTTTTTATGCCTCAGGGATAGTCGTGACAGGAAAAGCCATGGCATTAAGGAATAGTGGCCACTATGACATAATTTTATCCCATGAACATTAGCCTTTAGTAGAAAAAGAGATCATACTACCACCTCCGCACGTAAAACGAGGGTTCATCAAAAACTTGGTTCAGGCACTGGACCATGAACGTGACGGTCTTAAATACCTTAAAGAAGAGTTTCCAAAAATAACAGGAGGAAAACTAAAAGAGGGTATTTTTGATGGGCCTTTGATGCGCGAGTTAATTAACAGCGCGGGAACGCGGGAAAAATTGCGTGGGTGCCTACGGTACAAGTTCAAACCCGTTTTTTGGAACACAAAAAAGCAGAAAATTACAAAAGTTTAGTAATGGGCGTGATACAAGCATTTCACCGTGTTAGATGTAAGAAGTCGCTTAATGTGCGTATTGTACATTCTCACTTGGACATTTCTCCGGAAAATATGAGAGACGTCAGCAATGATCGCATGACGAGCGCTTTCACCACGATATTTTGGAACTCAAAAGACGGTACTAGGGAAAATGGGATCGATCCTTTAATGTTAGCATATACAGCGTAAAAGCAATAATTTGTCACATTTGTAAATGGATGAAAACTCTTCGCACACATATATGTGTAAATCTATAGAATAACATTATATGGTTATGACATGACTTGCCAAAGCTGAAGTTTTTTTCCATTTGTTTTCTGTATCTGTCACTCTATAGCAGGTGGAGTCAAGATTTTCCTCCTCTTTTTTACTGCTAGGATGTTCATAAAAAATCTGAAAAAAATATTAATTAATACAAATGTTATTAATATGCATCGTGTTCAAAATAACGTGTTCTATGTGCGGATATCAGATACGTTAAGAGCTATCGGGTATAAGAAATGGTGATAAATGAAGAAATTTTTTGATTTCAAACTCGTAGAACAGAACTTTATGTAATCTAAGAATATTGCGTTTTGAACAAAATAGTATCAATACAATATATGTGCTACTTATTTTCAACTCTCGCTAGTCAACTTTCTTTTTTTCTATGAACGCATCATTGTATTTTTACATATTTGAATGCACCAAAAGAAATATTATCCATTCATATGCGCCTAAACATAAACCAAAAATATACACCTTGTGCAAAATTAAATTAAATTATTATTATTGCTATGAAGTTGATTAAGGATTAAGGCTACACACATGAACAAAACATCCTACCGAACTCCGTCGCGCAACATTTCTTGTTGCGCAACGAAGTTGCGGTGTGATGAAGTTTTGAGGTGCAACAGAACATCGTCGCGCAACATCAACGCGAACATAATGCCGTCCCATCCTCCCATAATCAGCCAGGCCCGTCCAGACATGCGAACATGTGGCGCAACGTGAACGCGCAACATTTCTTAGATGCGACGGCAGAAAACCGACAACTGATGGCCGTTATGTTGCGATGTTGCGCTGTTGCACTGTTGCGTGGTTGCGTCCACACTTGAGACGCGACGGAGTTCGGTACGATGTTTTGTTGCATGTGTGTAGCCACCTTTACATTAGCAAATTCGAGATTTTTTTTTAAGATAAAGAAGACAGAAAAATTATTCAAAGATAATCACAGAAATACATTTTAGCCGTACCCACATGCTACCAATTGCATCACAGCGGAGATTGGATATTCGAATCCGTCTTCTATTATATTGCGCAAAATATGTTAAAAACTACGCGGAATTTCACGATTTTTGGTCATTGGGAAAGAATTATTTAAAATATATATTTTTCCCATTCCACATAATTTACGATGTTAAAAGATTCGAACATTTAATTTTCCCTGTAATGCAGCTGGTAGAACGCAGATCCTGCAAACCTCAAACCCGACTCGAATGTTCGAGTCATACCTGCAACAAAATGCTTATAATTAATTGCTAATTAATATTATCAGTGAAATGGGCCGGTTAGAACTTTTATTTGTTTATTTTATCATTTTTACAGTAGTAAGGCATTAATAATTCGCTATTATTTTTTGTTAAAATTGTACAGCTTACAAAATATCTACAAAATAACGATTAATATGAAAAATAGGTATTTCATGACTAATCGTTATTTTGTAGATATGTTTCAAAAGTTGTACAATTTTGAAGTATATTTACATGTGACCGAAACGTACCGACTGAAAATTTACTATTTATAAATACCCGCTGTTTTGGGGCTGTGGGGCGAATTACAAGAGTTATATAATGTTATATCTGAATAAACTCGATTACGACTTATTAATTTAAATATGAGTTGCCATGACTTGCATTACACATAGCATAACTCAATTGAAAAGAGTTATTTAATATATAATAATATTAACTTATTTTTACAAATAAGTAATTTACATACATTTTTTCAAAGTGACAAGCTAGATAATTCAGAAATTATGCCTAGTTTGAAAATATCGCAGTTACAGTGCATCAAAAGTCGAAAAACACCAAATTTACGTTTATAACTTTAGTTGAAAATGCAAAACCATCATTACAAGTAGCTATTCAAATTTACTTTATTGATTGATAAACATAGCATTGGCTACTTTTTCTAAACTTCAAACATCACAGCATCACAGTTGTTACGTCCTCACCTAACAAATTATAAAATGCGTGAATATTAGTTTAGTTTATTATTACTTTACCATAATTTAATATTTTAAATGTATAGAAGATAAAAATAAATACATTTAAAGTAAAGTATGAACAAAATTGATATGTTCAAAAGTATTGCCTTCTCCTTCTCTATATAGTTGAATTTTTCAAATAACATGTAAGTTTGCTAGAATTTTTTGAATAATAATTATAATAGAAACTGTATATGCCTGTATATTTTTTATGTTAAATTTTTAATTTTTTTTTACATTTTATAATTGTTCTTTAAAAGTTAATTATACTTATCAATTTGTATTAATCGATTTTTAACAATTAATATGAAAGACATATTATAGATTCGATTAGTAGATATATCATTTCAGTGCATCATTTTAATGTGTATATCGACATTTCAATGCATGTTCTTTAGAATTACATACATAACATTCACTAAAGTATGGATTTCTAAAAATAAAATTGAATAATTATTTACATGCCTCTGAAGAGTATTAAGCATTCCAATTAGAAAACACAAGTTTGCGTTGGTACAAATAATGGACTCTACGGCTTCGCGAGGACATCTGGTATATCTTTCAAAATAAATCGATATAATTTGGTTCTTTTGTTATTCACAAAATTCGAGATGTGAATAAAAAGCTATATTATATTATTATTAAAACATACCTTTCTATTAAGTAAAATTTTATTGAATGCATTCAATAAATTTTTACTTAATATCAATATTTATAATTTTCGAAATATTGGGCTAGTATTTGCTTTTTGCAAAATTAATCGATATAATTTGGTTCTCCAAAAAAATAGAATGATGATTTACATAATATACGGACCGAATGAAAATGATAGGAAAGAGGATAAGGAGCTTTTTTGGATGGAACTACAGGAACAGGTGGACAATGAAGAAAACATTATGGTGGTTGGCGACATCAATGGGCGAGTGGGGTGTAACTTTGAAAAGCAGGGCGGTGTAATAGGGAGATACGGGGAGCAAAAGAAGAACATAAATGGCTCTCTGATATTAGATTTTTGTTTAACAAATGATATGGTTATTACAAACACATTTTTCCAACACAAGGATATACACAAATATACCAGGGAAGCCAAAGTAGACAAGAAAAATCTATAGTTGACTTATTGCTGGTTAAACGAGCAGATTGGAAATCGGTATTGGATGTAAGGGTGAAAAGAGGATACGAAATAGGCTCAGACCATTACCTAGTCGAAGCAAGATTAAAGGACTCTACGGTTATGATAAAGAAGGAAGGGGTCGAAAAGTATTTGAAAATATAAGAAGTTACAGACTTCAAGAGGACGACATAAAACATAAATATTGGCAGGAAATAGACAGACAATTGAAAGAACAAGGACGTTTGGAGATAGAAAGTATGGAAGGGCTGTGGACAATTCTTAAAAACACACTTGTGAACGCAGCAAAGAAGGTATGCGGAAGTGCAAGATACGGAAAAAACAGAAAACATACGGAGTGAAGAAATTAAGAGTGCAGTAAAAGAAAAGAAAAGATGCTGGAAAAAATATCTAGAAACTGGTAACAATACTGACCATGAAGAATACAGGAAGAAAAGTATAGAAGTATTGATTAAAGTAGCAAAACAAAAATCCTGGACAGACTTTGGAGCGAAAATGGAAGATCAAGGAAAGGGAAATTCCAAACTGCTATACAGAACATTGAAAACCTTGCGTAAGTCAGCTGGAACACACCTCCAATATATAAGAAGTAAAGAAGGACGAATTCTAACCGCAGAACAGGATATAGGGGATAGATGGTATGAATATTTTTGCGATTTGTTTGAAGCCGAAACAGGGGGAGAGGTCGACGCAGAGGATTTCTCGCCTGAAGAAGCTGAAGAGACAACAACAAACATACAACTGAGCGAGATCACAGAAGCAGTGGAAAAGCTAAAACCAGGAAAAGCAGCCGGAATTGACAATTTAAAGCCAGAAATGCTGAAATACATGGGAGTTAAAGCTACACGGTTACTACTTAGAATAATAAACTTGGCATGGGAAAGGAAAACAACTCCCGAGGACTGGAAAATAGTAATTATCATCCCCTTACAGAAAAAAGGTGACAATACGACATGTTCCAATTACAGGCTATCTCATTGTTATCAGTAGCTGGAAAGATATACGATAGAGAAACGATTAAGAGCAAACTTAGACTCGACCCTCCAAAAAAATCAGGCGGGTTTCAGGCCGGGCAGGAGCACGCAGGACTGGATATTCTGTTCAAGGCAAATTTCGGACAGAATTCTAGGTAGTAACGGCAAAATGTACCTATGTGCAATTGATCTAGAAAAAGCATTCGATACACTTCCGAGGCATAGGATATGGTCATCGCTGGAGAAGAGAGGGATTAAAAAAGAACTACTAAAGGCAGTCAAAAGTATATACACCAACACGAGCAACATAATAAGAACTGAAAGCGGATATTCAAGAAGCTTTATCACACTTAAAGGAGTGAGACAGGGCGGAATTCTGAGTCCCCTTCTCTTTATAACTGTTATGGACGATATTGCAAGAAGTGCCAATAGTCTAACAAAGGGTATTTATGTAGGGTCCAGAAACCTTCAACCTATAATAGCCAAGGAATTCTTGTATGCTGACGATCTGATAATTGCAGCTCCTAATAAAAATGTCATGCAAAGAAATATAGATATATGGCACGAAACTTTAAAGAACTTTGGAATGAATATCAATAAAGGAAAAACGGAAGTATTGGCAGTCTCCAAAGATGAAGAAGAAACAAATATAACAATAGATGGTTATCCAATAAAGGTGACAAAAAAACTTAAAATATCTTGGAACCATAATCAACCACAAAGGAGATGTAGAGGCAGATGTGAATAATGTAATCAAAATTGTAAACTGTTTATATCATGCACTCAAATACATATTTCTAAGTAAGAGAGAGGTCAGCAGGGAAACCAAGACCAAGATTTACAAAACAATATTTCTTCCGACACTATGCTACGGCAGCGAGTCATGGGTATTGACTAAGAGGCTGAAATCAAGAATAACAGCGCCCGAAATGAGGATTTTAAGGAGAATAGTTGGTGTTACCAGACTGGATAGAATCAGAAATGAGAAGTTACTAGAAAAACTAGGTGTAACATCAGTAATAGAAAAAATCCTGGAAAAACAACTTAGTTGGTTTGGATACCTTACACGAATGAGTAACACGAACCCAGTAAAAGAAATATGGGAGGCCGGCTGGAACAAGAGGAAAAATAGAGGTAGACCAAGAAGAATATGGAATCAGGGGATAGCGTAGCTGCTGGCGGACCGGGGAAGTACCTGGAGGGAAGCTCAAGAAATGACTAGGGATAGGATAGGATGGGAAAAATTCTGCAAAGCAGATCGCCTCGACGCCTAACGGCAAAAGAGGATACAGATAAATAAATAATAATAATAATAATTTGGTTCTTTTGTTATTCACAAAATTCGAGATATGAATAAAAAGCTATATATTATTATTAAAACATACCTTTCTATTAAGTAAAATTTTATTGAATGCTAAGTGTATGCATTCAATAAATTTTTACTTAATATCAATATTTATAATTTTCGAAATACCTATTGCGCTAGTATTTGCTTTTTGCAAAATTCATGGTAACTATTATTAAAAAGATACATATTGCATATCATTGAGAAGGACGAAAGTACTTACGTATACATCTAATAGGACGTTCTTAAAAAATAGAAGCAAGCTATTGTTAAGCAGAAAATAAACTTGTATGTAAAAGTATTAAATATATTTTGTTGAAAATACAATATACTGTCAGTTTATACAAAGTCTGGTTGCATTATATTGACAAAGTTGCTATTTGTTGTAGTATTTCTGGGACAACGTATAATGTTAATAGAGAAAATAATAGTTTCGAAAAAGTCACAAAAGATTTGCAAAACATTTTGTGGAACTGAACTGGATTTAAAAAATATTCTCTATTAAAACATTTACAGTATATTACAGGTATTTTTGGTGAATAGTCAGGCAAATTCTGATTTAACATTAAAGATACTTTTTTTTACAAATATGAACATGTGATTGAGAAAGATTAAAAACCTTTATCATTCCCTGATGATGCCCACTGCGTCAACTAGTTTCATTTCAAATTTTTTTGCAAGGTATAGAGAGATAGTCTTAATATTTCCATTTTTCTTGAACCTGGATTTTTACGAATACCAGTTAACATGACAAGTTTGCTTAATATACTTTGCAGCTCTTACCATTTCTGGAATCTCCATGTAGAACACATTATTTGGACAACGCGCATCATATATTAATTCATTACCAAAGATTCTCTGAAGTCTATATAATTTCCATTCTTGGAATAAGAAATTTTATTCACTACCGGACTGCAGGATTTTTCCATAACGCTGAACTTTTTTTTTTATTGTACGTGATTTTATTACAATAACAAATTACGCAAGAAAATGCTTGATGGGGTTAAATGTACATGTATAATACTTAAAAAATAATAAATGTGAAAGGCAAAAGCTTGCTTATATATGATGCCATCATTCGGCGGAAATATATTTTTGCTAATTATTATTAATTTAAAGACTACCATTATCATATTTGAGTCTGCGATAAGAATATTTTCTTATGTGTGTAATATAATGCATGTCAAAGGTTATACACAAAAACATCATTCACTCAGAATTCGATTTCGTAAAAATAAAGAAATCGGGAGTTCTACTAACGTAAGATGAGATCCTGAGAAGCTGTAAAGCGACGACAATACAGGAGTTTGTCACGTACATACATATAAATAGGATACTTTTCCTTCTTAATAAATGTATGATATAAAATTATTTGTATTGTGACTATTAAACAGTTCATTTCACCATATTTCTCACTGGTATCACAAAACGGTAGGTTTTCGAAATGTATTGTGTATTTATAAGTAAAATACAATACGTTTGGCCGCTATTTCACTTATATATTCTTTTCTTCTCCACATTGTCGGAACAGAGCCTATCGCTGACTAGCCATAAGGTACTCCCGCATCAATGTCCTAAACCTGGAAAGGTCTATGACCTCAAAAGGCAATTGTTATAAAATTTAGTGATGTTGTATGAGAAAAAACGTTGAAATAGAGAGATTCTATGAATGGGAGTGGTCAACAGATGTCTGTGTCGAAGGCCAAGGTGATGGACATCCTCGCGAAAGCTGAATTTGTTGTATAAATAAGATGGAGCCCGATTGACAATGATATGAAGGTACAGCATTTCTGCCTAAAATAGTAAATATTACCCATGGTCAGCCAACCTAGATCAATAAACTTATGGGACACGTGATCATATTTTCGTAACCCAAATATCAACAGAATGCATGAATTTTGAACACGCGGCACTCTACGCAGCATCTCCCTAGTCAAGCAAGGCCCATAGACAGGCAAACAATAATTAAACTGTCATAAAGTTAGGGAATCAGATAGCTCTGTTTTAATTTTGCTGGATAAGTAATAATAGTAAATCAATTTTAAGGTACAATAAGCGCTTTTAACGTACTTCAAGATTTGAGTATTGAATCTGAAATCGCGGTCAATAGTCAAACCCAAAGTGCTCCTGTGACCGCAAATGTATCGGAATACCATTAAGAGAAAAGTTGATGGAAGCCAAAAGCAGACGATATTTTTGCCAGCGAAAACTTGAACAGTTTATTTCAAAGGGTTTAAGATTAGTAAATGTCGTAAAGCCATAGATAGCATTCAAATCAGCCATCATTTCAGTCAATGCCCGTTTCTTATCAGAAATATTGAATGTTTAATAAAGCTGAATATCATCAGCATACATGTGCACTATACAGGTTGCTACTACTTTCCGAAATAAGTGGGTATAAATAATAAAGAGCAGGGGATCCAAAATGGATCCCCGAGGGACGCCACGTGCTACTGTAATTACATAAGAGACACCCTCTAATGTACTAACGTGCTGGGATCTACTAGACAGAAAACTTAAAAAATTAAATTCCTAACTTATTTATACATAGATATTCATTATTATGTGAATCTTTACGGACAATTTTCAATTTATCTCTTCGTACATCGACATTTCCTGAAGCCTGTAAAATGAGAAAGATCCAACCTTGGCTTTAAAAAGGGAAATAAAAATCATCTTACGCATTACAGGCCCATTAAAATATTGTCAACCTGCTTCTAAGTATTTGAACATCTGCTGTATAACAAGCTATACAGCTGAATAAGACCTTATATCTGTACAGTACAACATGGTTTCATGGCACGAAGGTCTACACTTTCTAATTTGGGTGAAATTACTTAGTATCTAAGTACCTACTCCATGAACAAAAGGCAACAGGTAGATGTCCTACACACTGAGTTCGTCAATGCATTCGACACCATTAATCATAACGTACTACTGTTCAAACTAAGTTCTATCAATTTCTCAGCTTCCTTTACCGAATTAATAGCCTCCTACCTTAAATATAGATCAAGTTACGTGCACTACAAAGGTTACAGTTGCAATCTTTTTACTCACATCGACAGGACCTCGAAACTCAATCTAGTGGCTTTATTATTCGACGTGTACATTGATGTTTTTTTTTAATATATTAGATTGGAGGGTCCTTGCTTAAACCTACGATTTCAAAATATTTTCGAAAATTAACTAATTGCCATCAATTACAAAGGAGCCTTACAACTGGTGTCAGAAACACAAAATTAAGCTGAGTGTTAATAAATGTGCAGTTGTGACATTCTCAAAAATTAACAAACCGGACTTATTTAACTACTCGCCGGACTTAGCAAATATAGCAAGACAAACCAACATTAAAGATGTGAGAGTGCTATTTGATTCTCGCTTCGACATTTCTAGCCACATACAATCAATTTTCTCTTCTGCTTCACACACCCTTGGCTTTTTAATAAAGAGGGTGTTCGATTCTCACAACATTTACCATCCTCTATTATATACTGATTTGTCCAAAATTGGAGTAAGCATCAATCCTATGGTAGCCCTGCTACGTGTAGAGCAAAGTGAAGCGGAACCTTGGCTTCGGCTGCGAATGCGTGTCTGTTGAATGCGCTCAACGATGACATGTGTGACATGAATTTATGACATAGCGCTTACACTTTCAAATATTAGAAATATCCAGTAAACTAGATTAGGACGGTGTTTCCAAATTAATGGCCGCCACTGTACATAATTATTTAAAAGTTGATTAGATGAATAATGAAGAAAGTAAAGAAAATAATTTGTAATCATTTGTTAAACAAGAATTACATTTACGAACAGAAAACGCATATTTTTAATATTGGTAGAATTATAAATTACATACATGAAATAATTGAATTATTAGCTGCAAACAGACATTATTTATTGTTGAAAGTACGAAGGTCGATTACACAGAATAACACTATGATTTTACAATTGATTGTTTATTTACAAATAAAGTAACTATAAATTACATACCTATTTAAGAAAAATATTCAGTTTGAGATGTACTTACAAAAACAAACTGTATTTGCAATAGAATAAAACACTTAAATTTGAAAACAACTAAAAATGCAAAAAACTACTAATATTCAGCACTCTGGTTTGACCATGAGTGACGCCACTGAGTAGAAACTCTACCCGTCATTAAGGGGGCGTTTGAATCATAGAAAACAAGTAATTTCGTTACTGTCAAAAAATAACAACATTTTAGTCCTAAAGATGTCGCGCTCTGTATCAGAACTCATCATCTCAAATATACAAATAATTGAATTGGCAGAATTTGTTTGAAATAACAAATAGGTATACGATCACTATTAAATCATTTTAAATAACTTAGATATTTATGATTATCTGTTAATTTCCTGAGATAACCAGTCACAGTACAGTATTTTTGAATCCGCGCCCTCTCTTAGGGAATCCTGCAAGGTACAAAATACAAATATGGCCGTTCTTTACCAATTATTTAAAATATGCAAATAAACCAAACCAATACATCATTGTCAAAATTTCTGTTATATTTCTCTTCTACGAAACACGCGTCATAGGGTTAAGGGGTTCTTTTGATAAAATTGAAATAATTTTTTTATAAAAAGAATTTATGCAAATTAAACCCCTATACCATACGTAGGAGGATATTATGACTTATTACATACAATAAAATAAACAATTAATGATTTTATAACCGACATTTGCATAATTGTAAATTTATATTGTATTCTATGATTCAAACGCCCCCTTAACAAAGTCGACTCGCCCTAACCAATGCGCAGTAGTATGACCTATATGTACGTCTTATTGTGTACGGACTCTATTAGCAACTAGCTTTGGAGAGAGTGCAGAAGAGATTTTTAAAATATGCAGCACAGAATAAGCGGCGTTTACTCCCCGTGTGGTACTTATTATGATGCACTCTTAAATGTATATGAGCTTAACTTCATGAAGGAAGATGGCCAGTACGGGGTATTTATGAAAATTGGTTAATAATTGCCTTCTGTCGACCGTAGACTTTTTGCTTTTTCTGACTGATTTTCAGTTGTCAGGGCAAGAACAAATGTTACGGCTACGCACCATTAACTCACATGGCCAGAAATGCAAATATTTTTTATTTTTACCCCTTCCACATATAATTCTTTGCCTGCTGCCCTGGCTTCCCCTTATTCCTTTCCTTTAAAATTATTAGTAACTTTACCTGTCACTACAGATCTAGGTGCGTCAAGGTGCTTGATGGTTGTTTTACAATGTTATGTAATATTTTCTGATATGTATTCTGTCTAAATATTTAGTTCTTAGTCATTTATGTACTAATATATTACTGAATGGAAATACGCTGATATTTTTATTTTGCACTAAACCACACTGTAATTATTGATTCTGTCTGTTGGACAATAAATTTCATTATTATTATTAATAATAATAATAATTTGTTGTATTTCCTGAAATTCCACTTAGGGTTAATTCCAGTAAATTTAGTATCGTTTAGTTGCATAGAAATCGGATACAAAAGATAATATGTGTATGGTTCGATTTTGACAACTGGAATTTGGATATTAAAAGTGATCGTATTTGCTTTTATATAAGTTTTTGTTTTTACAATACTTTCAATTAAATTTATATTACGTAAATTAATTTCTATCGGTGATTCAAAATTTTCCGCTCAAGAAAGTTTCTAATTTTGTTTAACAATTTTGCCGGTTTGATGATTGATTAATGAGAAAATTCTTTTCTTTGCTAATGTTAATGCATTCGTCAGTGCGTCTAATACTTAATTTATCATCGTTATTAGGAGTATTACCTGTTCCCGGTTTTGGTTTCGACACATTCCAGGAATTTTGATTCTAATTTATTTATTATAATATATAATAAGATTTGATATTGATATTTGCGAGATTCTAATATGTTCGTATGTTGTGGTCCTTTCCCAATTTGGTAGGTAATAATTCTGGTGTCTCTTCCAGGTTCATTATTTTTAGGCTTCCTCGTCGTAATACATGTAAAGGTCTTCCAATTTTATGTGGCCTAATGTTATTTCTAAAGGAGTTAAATTCGTTGCTGTTTGAATTAAATTGTTCTAAGTTATTATAGCCAATTTCATTAATTTTTCGATATTATCCTATTTGTTCTGAGTTTTTGATGTTAGAATTACTATTCGGATTACGTGTCCTGCAAATGTGGAGTCCTTTGTTTTTTCAAAAATACTTTCTTCGTAATTGTTTTACTGTTTCGTTATTAATAACTCGATAGTTTCGTTTTCCCTCATGAGTTTGTCTAATTAATTCAATTTGATCTTGTCTATGATTTTTGATATTAACATACGGCGATGTAGGTACTTCGTTTTGAGTTTACCTTTCTTCGAATAAATACTAAATTCGTGATCGATGAAATTATTGCCATTTAGTGTATTCTTTAGTGCTTTGGTATTTGATTTTCTTAGTCTATTTGGATATTTCCAGTATTTAACGAACAAAACCTGCAAACGTTCGAGACTGTAATTTCTAAATGTTACACGTTATATACGGTGAGTCATCTCCGCGGGGAGAGCAGATTGTGACTTTATGAGAAAAGATATTTCGAAGCGGTTTTTTTCCTGTGATAATCACTTACTAGGACCACTTTTTAAAAATATTTTGTATTATACAGGTGTTCCATAACTTGGTAGCTGACCATAGTTATAATTTTTTAACTGACACAGCATGTACATTATTACACTTTTGTATTTCCCATACAATTCTTACTAAAAAAATTATAAGATAGTGTAGGCCTAAAATTTTAGGTTTTAATTTACCATTTTCCTGAGAAATTCAATGTTTTTAGAAAATTATACTTCTCGAAAACGACGTATTAGATGAGCACAATTTTTGGTAGCTTTGTTCATAATAAAAAGTCCTAATATAAACCTATTTTATTTTTTTGCAATTGCTAATTGAATTTGCAGAAAACTAATAGCGAATTTTTACAAATGGAACAACCCTGTATACCGGTTTATTTTTGAATTGTTTAATAAATTTCTCACCAAAAACATGTAAGATGTTATTATGAGTAAATAATGCTTTCATTACTACTTGTAATATCGCTAATTCAAAATCAAGGAAAGCTAAATATGTATGGTTAATGATGAAAATCAGTTAAGAATTCTTATGGCAACAATTGATAATCTACACGTCAGTACCCATGAAAGAAGTCGTTTGCTGGATATTAGCCAAACGACCGTTGCAATGACTTTAAAATGAAATAAATATCATCCGTAATGAATACATTGAAATATTGAGACCGCACCCATCATTTTAAAGCTAGAAGAGTGCTCTGCCAATGGGCAGTAATTAAAATGAATGCTCAGGCAATTCTTTTTGATAGTGTGTTATTTGCGGATAAAGCTGGTTTCCATAGAAACGGAATAGTTAACAAAAAAACACAAAAGAAGTTATGAGGGAACATATTCGACAAATATTTAGGAATATAAGTATTCAACGCCTTATTAATGTCGATTTATCATTTCAGACGCATGTTCAGAAACTTTTAAAAGTCAATTAGAACACTTTAAATTTGTACCTATTTTGATGTTCATATTTATTGTTATTTTATAATTTCTGTTTCACTAATTACTCATCGATTCACGTAACAGTTTCTGTTTCTACAACTACTAAAATCAAGTTATTAATTTTTTGTTTGTTTGGTTTTAAAATTTGTTTATTGTGCCATATTCTGCATATTCTTTGAATTATATTGCTGTATTGTATATAGAACTCATCAGCTTTAACAAAAAGATGGAAATATTAAGAGCAACAAAAGAGCTTAAAGGAACCAAAATATACATTGAAGATGATTTAACCAAAGATATGCTTCAACAAAGGAAACAACTAATACCACACATGGTCAGAGAAAGAAAAGCCGGAAACACAGCATTTCTACACCAAAACAAGTTAAAGGCAAACGATAAGATATATACTCTGGACGAACTGGGGGAACTTGCGGACAAGAAAAGGGGATCTGCAGAGAACATCAAGAAAACCTTAGGAGCGAACCCAAAAAAGGAAGGACAACTAGTGAAAAACCCCCAGACGAAGATAGTAGAACAAAACACCCCAAAGTGGAAACAAGAAAGAAGGAAATCGGGGCAAAAAACGAATAGCTGTACGAAACCGGGACGAAGAAAATAAGGTATACAACAAGGCGATGAGTAAGGAATACGAGCAACAAATAAAAAGAAAGAAAGCGAAAAAGGAAACTAGGAAACTAAAGAAATAGGAAAAGTTCCGAATGGTACATTAGAACAATGCTACAGGTGGGAAAAATAGATGAAATCCACAGAGAAATGATAAGATACAAAATCGGAGTACTGGAGCTACAGGAGATCGGATGCCAGGGCGAAGGCAAAATAAACAAAGAAAAATGTACGCTATACTATGCTGGAGAAAACAAGCAAGGAAGCAATAGCACTGCATTTATGATAGATGAGAAAATGAGGGACAAAGTAATAAAATTTCAAGCAGTGAATGGAAGAATTTCCTATATTAGATTCAAACACAACTATGCAAATATATCGGTTATAAACATATATGCACCAACAAAAAAAAAGTAGTGAAGAGGAAAAACGAGAATTCTATGACGAAATGGAGAAGGTCTACGAGAAAATACCAAAACACGACACTAATCATAGGAGATTTTAATGCCAAAATAGGAAAAGAAGAGTACTACAAAGAAGTCGCAGGAAAATACACAATCTATGACACGACGAATAATAACGGCATGAGAATATGTAACTTCGCAGGGGTATCCGACATGATTATCAGTAGTACAAAGTACAATCAAAAGAAGGAGCATAAAATAACCTGGAGAATACCTGGCTCTCAAGATGTAAGATCTTACACGGGAACAACAGTGGACACAGACCACTATTTAGTAATAGCAAAACTCAAGTTAAATACGATTAGCAAAAAAGTATAGCACCAGGTAAGAAGAACCTGGAATATGAAAAAGTTAAGATCGGGAAAAAAACAAGAACCAAACTAGGGAAAGAAATTACAACAAAAATCCTGGGGGAAAAACAGCGTAAGAACGTAGAGGATGAATGGAAAGAATTAAAAAAACAGTATGGTGGAAGTATCTGAAGAAATCCTGGGAAATAAGGTGACTGACAAAAGCAACTTCTGGTGACAACGAATGTAAAACGCTAATAAAAAAAGAAGGGAGCAACCAGGTTCAAATGGATACAATCGGATGATGAAGAAGACCTACAGAAATACAAAGAAATAAGAGCAGAAAACAAAAATATATTCAGAACAAAAAAGGAAAGATGGTACGACGAGATAATGGAGGAATTGGAAAAAAGCAACAAAGGTAATAAGAAACTGTTCCATATGGTGAAGAAGCGAACAGGCAGGAAACAAACCTCAGCCAATATTGACAGAGTGAAATGGGAAAAACTCTTCAAGGAGCTCTTGAGCGACAAGGAGAGGCAAGGCACAGAAAATACATGGAGGGTGATGAATGAACCAAGCCAAAGAGAAATTAACGCACCTACAATAGAAGAATTCAAGGCAACAGTAGCGAAATTTAAACGAAACAAGTCTCCGGGACCAGATGGATTAAATAATGAAATATTAAAATACGGAGGTAAAGAACTGCATACAAGATTATTTAAACTCTTAATCGATGTATGGGAGAATGAAAAAATACCAAATGATTGGAAATTAGGATTGCTAGTGCCATTATTAAAAAAGGAGATCAATGGGATTGCAAAAACTACAGAGGGATAATGTTGCTGAACACCGCATACAAAATCTTCACCACATTAATTAATAATCGTCTGAAAACCTATGCAGACACAGCGATAGGAGACTACTAACAAGGCTTCAGATGCGGATGGTCTACAATCGACGCAATTCATATTTTAAAACAGATACTGGAAAAGGGCAATGAATATGACATCACACTACATATGCTATTCATAGATTTTCGGCAAGCGTTTGACTGCCTAAACAGAGAAGTCATACTGAAGGATGTAGAAGGGATGGAAATACCAAAAAAAAACTCGTTAGACTCGTAAAAACGACATTGACACACTCACAAGCAGCGATTATGACGCAAGAAGGAACATCAGACTATTTTGAAATAAACAAAGGAGTTAGGCAGGGGGATGCACTTTCAATCATCCTATTTAACATTGCCTTAGACGGAATAATTAATCAAACAGAGGTAGAAGGGAATATTAGAAATAAATTGGAACAAATTATAGCATATGCGGATGACCTGGTCATAATAGGTAGAGACGAAAGAAGCCTGGAAGAAATATTCGGAAAACTCGTAGAAGCGGAGGCGGCAGAGGTCTACATATCAACGAAAAGAAAACAAACTATATGGTAAGCAACCGAACGACGTACGCCGGAAGGAAGTGCAAAGAGATGGGAAGCTACGAATTCGAGAGAGTTGACACCATCGGAACAACAATCAATATAGACAACAATAGAACTGCCGAAACAACTCACCGAATTCAATAAGGAAATAAAGCGTATTACGGGTACAAGAAACTATTAAAAAACAGAAACATCGGATTCGATACAAAAATGAAAATCTACAAGGCAACTATAAGACCAATAGCGACGTACGCGGCCGAAACGATGGTACTAACAAAAAGAGACGAGGAAAACTTCAGAATATTCGAAAGAAAAGTAGTAAGAACAATGTATGGCCCAAAGAGAGAGGCAGAAGGAATGCGAATACTGATGAACCATGAAATCGATCAACTGGTGAAAGGAAAAGATATAGTTAGATTTATAAAGGCCCAAAGAATAAGATGGTATGGACACATCAACACAGCAGGCACATGAGCAACAGTGTGCAGCATTGCCTAGTGGGCACCAGCGAGCGAGAGAACGAGAGGTAGACCAAGAATCAGATGGGAACAACAAGTGATAGAGGACATGAACAAAATGGGAACAAACTGGAGAATGAAAACAAAGAACAGAAAAGATTAGAGGCTAATAGTAGAAAAGGCAACGTCACACAAAAACTTATAGAGGGAATAGATGGAAATGTGGAGTGATCCCCACAAAAAAAGGATCGGAGAACCTAGAAGGGCGGTTACTACTCTGCAGGAGTGTACAGCCTATTATATATATATATATATACAAGAGAAAAATATTGGGTAAATTCCGCTGTAGAGCAACCGTAGATACGTGTTTCTGATTCATTGGTCGTCATCGGTAAGGTGTAGCCAAGGAATAAGGTGGGATAACCTTGGAGATGTATGCTATACGGAAGACCATCAGGAGATGACGACCAATGAGTCAGAAACACGTGTCTACGGTTGCTCTACAGCGGAATTTACCCAATATTTTTCTCTTTCTTGTATTTCATGTATCCGCGATATTATATATAATATAAGATATCCAGAAATATGGTAATAGTAGAAAACCTTAAATTTTAGGCCTGTACTATCTTATATCTTTTTGACTAAGAATTATACGGGGAATACAAAAATGTAATAATATATAGAGTGTTCTATTTAAAAAACTATAACTATGGTCAGCCACCAAGTTATGGAACATTCTATATAATATACGACAGGGATCGTGTTGTAGGTCTTTCGTCTATATGTGGTTCCTTCAAACTTATCATCGCCTATCAAAATTCGACGTTTGCTCGAAGGAGTATTATCGCGTCCAGCATGACTGACACCATTCTGTCTAATTCTGACGTTCTCCGGCATGTGTCACCGCGAACTCAATTTGACCGACGGTTTTGACACTTCATAACCTGCAACTCAATTTCGTTCACGCGCCAAAGTTAATCGAACGTCAGATGGATTTTCCACCCTTCAGTTCTGACGTTTCCCCTAACGTGTAACATAATAATGTGGACTTTGAGGTCATCGTCAGCTGTGTCCAACGACCTCCATATTGGATTGTCGACTCTAGTATAATACTTAATTCTATAGAAAAAAGCACTTTCAGTTTTTTCCGAATTTTCCTATTTTCCGAGCAAGTTTTCGTATTTTTCTTTTCCTAAAAACCTTATTCGAACTACTACGAACATAAAAAAAATAGCAAAATCGGTCTAGCCATTCTCAAGTGAAGCACTTACCAACAAACAGCATTTCATCTTTATTAATATAGATAACAATATCCGTGCGTAATTGTTCTAATAAATTAATTAAATAATAAATAAAAATCAAATACATGAAATTTGTATTGTTGTGGGATCACTATTGCCACCTTCTTGTATTTAAATTATAAATGGCCAAGGCCCTAAACAGATTCGGTACCCAAACTCCAAGAAGGTAGTAAGTCAGACACCACCACGGTAATTAACCTTCCATTTAAATTTAGGAAGACGCTTGTCTATTAAATAATCACCAACTTATAACACTCAAGTCTTACCTCTTACTTCACAGGGGTCGTTGTTAAATATGGGAGTCAGCACCGCCTCCAGCTACAGTCAGAATTAGGGCGAGTTCGAACACAGTACTCGTCGAAGGTTAAGTTGTCAGGGCGCCTATCCGTTAAAATATGCTGAGCCCAACAGATATTCAGACCCCGGACCTGATCCAATGTAAAACTCCCCAGGTGATAAGAAAAATAAGACCAACACACACTCATTCAAACTTAACATACGGTTTATTGAAAACTATAATTTGGAACAAACAGTTCGTTTCAAATATCGAACACAAAACCGGCTATTACTAACTAATCTTTTCCAACAAGATATTCAAAGACACAAAACAATGAAATATGCGTCACAAAAGCGCAACTCAGTTGCCAGTAATAAACTTCTGAAGGAATGAATAAAATCTTAAATGGTCACCCAAGGTGATCCACAACTTCAAATTATCAATGACGTACAATTACAAAATTTAAGAAATTCAAAATGGAGAACACATGAAACAACCTTAAAGTTAAAATAATTACCCGATAATATTCTTACAAAAGCATACAGTTATAAGGCAACTTGCCGAAAGTCCCTCCAAAGTCGAACAGTTTGATCGTGATTTGCAACACGTCAACACCAAAATAAACCACTCTGTATATCAGAGGCAACCGACAATCTATTCGACATTAGAGTGCAGACTCTAAGTTATATGGTATCTAATACTATAAATATTAGCGCTAGTTAACTATGCTTTACATAAGAAAACGTGATTAAAATTAAATTCAATAAATTCTTACAAGATTGTACAATAATAAATTTAAATGGTTGTCTAATTACACTAAATATCAAGCTATGAATTTACACCATACAGATGTGAGGCTGCAACGCCAATACACATCCAAAATTTGTTCAAAGTTCGAAATCCAAAAATAAAAAGGCTACCTAACGTCTCCAAAAATGACAAGGTAACCCCCAAACTGGAGTCACTGTTATTAATAAAGCTACGTTAATTTAATAAATTCAAATTATAAAGGCTCACACGCCACAAGAGTTAATTTACGAAATTACGATGACTTATTTGACTAGCTAAGCCGGAAAATTGAATTTTACTGTACGAAGTACTCGAAATTGACATAAATTCTACCAAAACTGTTTGGCCAATAATTTCTACGTTATGGATAATATCAGGAAAATTTACACAGTCACAGTACCTTAAAGGAAAACCACATCCACAGCTACCATACACGATACCTTCTACGGATCACACTCGTTACAAGGAAAACTGCCTCACATATCTTCGGCTAACGACATCTCAGGAAAAATTAGCGTAGGAAGGCTACAGTATTTCATTAATCTGCACCTCAATTATGTCTTCACCGCAGGATACAGCAATTAATTCCCTTGGAACCGTAAAATTACCATGGGCACGTGGTTGTTAAACTTAACCCAACAGAAGTGCTCAAATGAGGTCTATGCCATGCACTAACAGCTATATTTGAATATAGAACAACACAAATTAAGATCGATTAGACACGTGGAAATTATACTTACAGCAGTTAAACAATTCTTAAGCCACGACAACAATATCCTCAGCAAGTTTATAATAATAACGCCATAACCATATTAAACCTTGAGAAATATTATACTATCCGCTTTTTACTAGCGATTAAACACGATATACTTAACAACCAAACATTTATCAAGATAGTGACTAAAAAGATTGCATCTGCTCTGTGATGTCTTAATGCTTCTTCTACCACAATTAACGTTCAAGAGAAGGAATCCACTTGTCATCCAGCGATCCTAAGCGTTATCAACACACTAGGACTAAAGCCCACGAGACCTAAACTGATATTTCACACACACGACATAAACGCAGATCCAAATGACAATAGAAAAGTGGAAAATAATTATAATTAATTTGTTACATAACTCTAAGCCCAAAAAGAAACTCCAAAACTAATTAGAAAATAATTAAAATACCCAACTATTAAATAAAACATCGTACGCCATCTACCCGCCAACACATGTATACGTTACACACATGAGATAAGGCAGACCGCTCGACAGTAGGAGTCTTATGAAATCCTTCACTAGGTGGCAGAAGGAGTCGATAACATTAATTTAAGAGAAGGTTGATTCATTTAATCCAAAAAGCCAAGATAATTTAAGTATACAACGATAAAACTAAAATTCTCAATTCAGAGATAAAATACAACAATATAATTGTAACACTATATAGGTTTTGAAGGAATTTTAATTACATAATTATGATGTATTTTCGTGCGAGCCGCAGAAAAAATTCTTTGCCTTCTTCATTCTTAGCATTGATCTTGAAGCTCCCGTTACAATTAAGAATTTTGCACTGATTTCTGGTACAATAGCATATGGTATATGGTAATTTTGCCGTATGTATGTGTTCAATTTAATTTCTTCTATATCTGGTACACTTTCTTGTACGTTTGCTACGTCCGATTGTTCGTAGGCTTATTCTTGGTCATATTCCTCATAGTCGTATTTCGCGTTTTTGAATAATATTCTTGGTTCCATGTACATTGCAATTCTTCCTCTTTATTCTGGTAATACAATTCTTCGGTCCAGGTCTAGCAATTGTTGAACTTCCTAAGTCCATTAGAACTTGGTTAGGTTGTCGTTTTTTTTGTAAGTGTCCTGGAGATTTGGAAAATTTGAATGATGGTATCATCTTCGATACGGGTTCCATATCTTGGTAAAATGTAGATAGGTGGACGATAATAACAATATTAACCAACCAGCATTTCGACAACAATGTCGAAATGCTGGTTGAAAGTTAAACTGCTGCATAGGTGGTCTCCTTGAAGTCGAGGGTTGCGGTTGTTTAACATTTTTACTAAAATTTGTTTTTGTTGCGATGGTATGTGAGGCATTATTAGTAACATTTACGTTTTAATAGGCCTGTGATATTTTAAAGGTTTCACATCATGGCGATTTAAATTATATATATAATTTAGATTTTTCTTTTTCAATTACTTCCGTCATTGTCATCTCTAAACTTGCTGGCCTTTTAATACTTACGCGTAGACCTATTATTAATAAATCTCGTAAATACAGAGTGCTTTCTTATTACAAAATTTATTATTAAATTTACGTTTTGTCTCATTCGTATCTGATAAATTATGTTTAGTAAGTACCAAATTTCTAATATTTTTTATTCGTTTAGCTAACGTGCAATGGCGGCTGCTGCAGGGAAGGCAACGGGGCACTGCTCCCCCCCGTGACAAATTTCTTTTAACAGATAAATTAATTATAAATACCTAATTTGTATGTAATTTTTCTGATTTGTTTGTTAACAAATAGTATGTTTTCGGAAGTAACAGTCCGTCTTTTCAGCGCGTTTAAAAATCGCAGTCTGACGTAGGCTCCGGGGCATCACGCGCGACTGCCCCGTCTGTATTAGAAATCGAGCGATGAAACTGGCGCGGGTAGCGCGCGTATATATGTAGGCGGCGGGCACTACTCTATGGTGTCGGGTCCGGGTGGCGGTCCAGTATATAATATACAGCGGTGAGTCTATGTTGTAATTTCTATCGGTGCAAATGCAACTATGAATTGCGTTAGTAACATTAAGACAGAATTAAAAAATCTATGTCTCCCTAGACCCGATTTATTGATTAAACTAGAAGATCAGAATTTGAAAACTAATAAAACCGTGACGAGAAAATTCAACCGAAACTCTTACAGTTTATCAGACTGGTTGTGTGGGTGTAATGTGCAAAATGCTTTTTTCTATTTCGGTGCTATAAAGTTCACTTTACGACATCCGTTTTGGTTGCAAAAGTATTTCTTTATCGCACGCTAAGTTTGTTGTTTTGAAGTTGGTAACAAAAAAAAAATGGAACCAAATTATATTTGAATGTCAAAATGTAAGCCTTTAATGTAACATACATGTGCAATAGAAGTTCTACAAAGAATAAAAAGCACACATGCTAACATTTTATTTACTAATTAACAATATAAATTGTTAAGCAGAGTTGGATGATAAGTTTTCTGATGCTACTATTGTAATTTACTTCCAAGGTTGAATAGTACAACTGTTATAAAAGGTTGTTTTTGATAATATGTCGAGACTATGTTGGCGAAAGATTTTGTAAATTGTCTTCTGCTATTTTGCGAATCTCTGGGGGCGTGCAAAATAGAAAAAATCAAGTGAAGGGTGTTTTTCTACTTTGAAGAGAATAAAAACATTTTCTAGAAATACCATGCGGGAAAGCAGACTATGTGCCTGAGCAATGTGTTCCATTGAAAAACAATTACTGACATCAACACCAAACCTCAATGAATGAGTTATTAATCATTTTGCTGATCGAAAGGAACGGCGGATGGATTTTATTTTCAAACAAGTTAATTAAATAGCATATTCAGTTTATTTTTTGTCTGTACTTAATTTTTGATATTAAACACTCAGACCCCCGGTGCCCTCCCGTCCCAAAAAATCACGGGCCGCCACTGCTAACGTGTATGCATTTTTACTTTTTTTGTAGGAATAAATTTTCAATATTTTCAATTCTAGGTATTCTTCTAAACGTTAGTACAAAAGTTTGATTTTTATTATTGTTTTAATTCGCACCAGGATCCTATATTTTCATGTGTGTCTAAGAACTCGCCTGTTTTATCTGATAATTTAGATTGAGATATCTATAATAAGTGTGCATTAATAGGATCCGTATTATTTTCTGCTGCAAATATGCTAATCAGGTGTTCGCATACAAAGATATAGTGACTTGGTGTGTTAAGATCGTCTTTAAAATTAGGTAATACATATAATTGTGCTCTTTGACACTATATTTCATTTTCGTATTTGATTGATAATTTAATACTACGTTTCCTAATCTACTTTCCCTAATAACTATTCTGTTTGTAAATTCTCTGGTCAGTACTTGTTATACCCGCAACAACGTCGAAACTAAATATTATTGACCAGGTGAGTCACAGTATAGGGAGATCACAATAATGTGGTGGTAGGTATTGAGAAACGCAGGGCCGAGCTAGCTCTAATCGCAGATGGCGTGACGGTTCAGATAACTAAACTTAGGAAAAGAGCGTCGGTCGGCGACGACGCAAGCGACGTTGTCCGGGCACCAGGACACTGTGCTACCTTACGGTAACCTACCTGCGTTCCCTACTGATCTGCCACTGGCTGTGTCCCTCCAGCGGGCTTCCTACGGATCACCCTGTATAGGTCGGCTGCGCCAAACCTTATTCAAATGCTTGTCACAACAATAGCAAAGAAAAACAAGATATGTTGAGGTAAAAATAAAAGAGAAATTACGATGTGTAGAAAGTTCTATATTAAATTGTATGTTCTTTTTTTTTGAAAATATATTACAAGAACAGATTGTATTTTTTCCCCTTTTGCGTCAATAAGCAGTTGAGAACAAAATTTTGAAAATAATAGACAAGTCAGATTAAATTTTAGTACATGTTAAACAAGTCAAAATAAATTTAGGAAATGGAAAACAGTCAGAATAAAATTTTAGTGAATCTTATATACAGTTGACATAACCTCTGCGCATCGGCAGGAGGATGGTCGGCAGCAGAAACGTTTCGTCGCCTTACAGGCTATTCTACAAATGGTATTATACAAGTGCCACCAACGGCGATGTTCTATGTTATGTATTATATGTTACACAATTGAAAGAAAAATGATTTAAGATTAGCACTTAAGACTTAAAAAAAAATAATTATGAGAAGGGTAAAACGTTAAATTTACAAAAACATGGCTTTGATTACAAAATCAAAATTACGAATTAATTAAGTAACTTGTTTACAAATGTTAATTTATTAAATGACGCTTGCAAAAAAAACAAAGGAAAATTTAGTATTTAACACAAAAGAATCCACTGAGCTTACGGTATAGAATTTACAATTGCTTAAATAATTTTAATAGCTCAGAAATTAAAAAAACATGCATGAAAGTCAAAGTTTTAACGGTAATGAATTTTCTAAAATTTTTATTAAATTAAAAATTCAACACATCAACGAGAAATATTACGGTAATGAATTTCCTAGAGTTTTATTAAAATATAGTTCAACACATCAACGAGAAATATTACGGTAATGAATTTTCTAGAGTTCTATTAAAATATAGTTCAACACATCAACGAGAGCCCTATTCGACTCTTACTTAGGGTCACTCTGTATACAGCAAAACAATATGCAAAATAAACGGTAACTTAAATAGGATTGCACGTGACCTCGCAATTGATTAAGTGGTGCATTAGGTATTTTATAACCACCCAAATAGTCTTAGATCACAAAAGTAAGGTAAATGTCCAGATCACTGACACAAAGATATTGACAAATTAGTCGGAAGATACGTCGAAAACTACGAATATAGTTGTACTTATCTGGCCAAGGTGCGGAGAAAATCTCCCTGGCTGGTCGAAGAAAATCCACCAGAAGCCACTAAGAAGGTTGGAGAGGTACAGCTATTAGAACAACGACGGTAGTCACTACGTTCTTCAACAATAATGTACGGCGGCCATTTTCAGTGAATGGCTACTGAGGGCTTGCCTCGTGCCCAACAATAAAATCCTATTAAATCAGAAAAGAAAAGAAACAAAGATAAAACCCCGATTATTAACACAAAATTCACCCACTTACCCCAAATAATGGAGATCCGAGAAATCGTCTCAGAAGTCCCACATAGTACAAAATTTAAATTCAAAAATCCAACACGTGGTAATTCGTAAATTAGGTAGCGGTATTTCGATAAGATTTACGATAATTCACCTATACTAAGGTATCGACACTCACTGCTTATTTCTTCAAAGCCGCCTAAGCGTAATATCTATCTTCTAGACATAGTAATAAAAAACACCAAATAAAATAAGCATTATGCACTGATGTGCTTCCAACAAGTTGGACTTCGTAAGTGAAACGAAAACGTGGTTTCCCGGATAATCCGATACAGCCAATCAGCACGCACGCCCATAATTCGACGCACTCGAAAAAGGGTTCATAATAAAAAGCGGGAGAATTCAAATAAGAGTGACGAACACAAGACTTAATTACAAAGGAGAGAGTCGATAACGTGACCTATATAATTAAACACAGACATGCTCATAACTTAGATGATGATAAAATTTACTGAATCACCCCTACAATGCACGTAAAATTTCTAAAGTTAGGTAATGTGAAAGGAACGTTCACGCCAGAAAGTTGGCAATGCGCGAACCGTCCGTTACACCAACGCACGCAAGACGTCTAACCAAATAGATATGTAAACAAACGCTAAACAGCCCCATCACACATTATAAATGTCCGGAACTCAGGTAAATAGACTAAATCTGACCAAATTGCGCACGCACAAGAACAGACGGGCGTAGTCCCGATCTATACATACTTTGCAGGCATAAAATAACGCACGTGGATACGACGATCTTCGTCCGAAGGTTATGTACATGAAAGGCACGGACAGTGAAATTTCTGTAGACGGCCCCGCTGGCAATCAACAAGTGCATGTCCGGGAAGGAAGAAAATAAGTAAGCACGGAGTTTAAGGCTATTCACATGCCACAATATACTTTTCCTTTTTAGCGAAGAACAATCTATAAAACCAAAAGAGGTTAACCGATTGCCATAGTACTTGATTCAGGTGTAGTAAAACAAGCAAGGTGCTAGAAGAATATTCTATCACAAAATTTCCCTCTACAATTTTGGCGACAGGAAAGCAGTATAACTAAGGTGGAGACAAACAAATGTATCCAGCTGTCGGAGCCCGAAACATAACATGTCGATGAAAATAACAAAGTTACAGCTGGAAAAATAATTATAAATACGTACACAATGCAGGTAGGTCAGAGCAATATAAATTGCCTCGGAAATTAGTCAATTTAAACGTAGGTTTAAGTTCATTTACACAAGTAATTAACCCTATCGTGTGAATGTCCCAAAATTAGATTTCAATTAATTTAACGTAAGAAACAGAAGTGAATTTACAAAATAGATATAAGCATGTCATACTAGTTCACCAGAGATATATACCAGGCACGCTCATAAAGTTGCGATTTAGAACATCAACCAGTGCGAAAAGCATAAGAGATACGAAACATAGCAAAACGTAAAAATAAGCATAACATACTTCTTCAACGTGTGTATCTGTAACAGATGTTTTATTGCTGAAGCTACTCATTTACTTCAAACTATAAAATAGCTTATATATGTTTCGATATTCAGGATTTGATTGCAAATTTTAAAATTCTAAATTCACTTACAGTCTGCATAGTAGTGTTTCCATTTATTTATTTCTTCCGTTTCTTCATGTGGTGTCGATTTTGAGACTCCTCGGAATCGATGTCTAGGTTCCCTGGGTTGATCGATTTGAGATCCGGCATAGGATGTATCACAAACCGTAAAAAAGGAACACTTTCACAAATAGTTTTATACACAAAACCGTCTATAACATCCTATTGACTGCGCCAGTTAAATAGTTTTAATTTTTTTTTATTTTTTAATAATATTATTCAGTTAAAATACAAAGTTTTAGTCGGAGAGGTTTATCATTTATCATAGTATGAAAACATAATATTAATTTGAATGTGCTTACAACTACGTATTATATTTCTACTTTATCTAGTTCTAATGAACAGCATATCGCTGTGAGAATCCATGTGTGTCGTTGTTATAAGCCGTGTTGTTATTTTATGCATATAATGTAGAAGATCTATAACAAACGTTTCGTAAATTGCATGCCGATTCTATTAAACAAACAAAATATTAAAGCGTTTGTTGAAAGATATTAAAACGGAGTTACCAAAATAATTTAAAACAATATTTACTAACAAAATTAAGTAAGTATATGTGTTGTTTTATTTATTACCTGTAATTTATCAAGACTTGATAAACAAAAATCTTTTATTAAACAATAGTTTCTTTATACTATAATACTTAACTTTCACAATATTCATGAATGGCGGTAATGTAACATATAAATAAAGTAAATATATTCAAGTTTTAAGTTTATTTTTGTAATAAATTATTTTGTCAGTAAACTAATGGCAAATTATATTATCAAAACAATAAAGTAAAACGGGTTTCTTAAGCCAAGGTGTATTATATACAAACTAGGGATGGGAAGTTAGGGATTCATTGACAGAATTTATATGGTATAAATAGTTATATTTTAACTATTTATAACATATAAATTCCCCTTACTGGCTGCTAATAGTTATCAGCTAGTAAGCTATATAGCATATATAGCCTATAACTATTGGACCGTTGTATATAAAGTGTGGAAAATATAAAAATTTAAATACTTATTTTTAAATATAAACTAGGTATTCGTTTTCTGAGACTGACTAAAACTATTTCATCTCTTTATGAAGAATGGATTGGTTTTATTTATCGTTTTGAGTTATTAGCATCTACCATATTGCATGGGCATGTTGGGTACTCAAGTAAAATACAGTGAATTGGAATTTGCTAACTCTCATTACTATTCAAAAATAAACATCGCAAGACAAAAACTGTTCTAATATTAATATTATAGACGAGCATTAATGTAATTTATAATTAGTTTATCGCTTTCCTAATCATATGACACGGTAGCAATATTAATGTTTCATTAAAAAAATTGAAATAAACAAAATATGATAACGCTCCGGAGATATATTTAGAAACCAAATATAACCGGTTATTATTTAGATAATTATTTTAATCTTAATTTTTTTGATAATAAACTGAATATATCTAGTGCTGTATAAAATATTTACAATCACTTCCTTAAGTGTATAGGATGTTCCTTAAGATAACTTTTTGTATTGTCTAATAATACATAATGACTATAAGATTTCTTAAAAATACATATTATATAACATATTTACAACAGTTATCTCAACATACGTGTATAAATGTAGTAAAACGTTTTGATGGTTCATAAGACCAGCGATGTAGAAGGTATACCTGGTTAACTGTAATAATTTGCAAATTATACTAAACGTAAATTTGAACTTGTCTTTGCTGGTTTGCCCAACCCTGTGATCGCGCCACAACTCCATTTCTCGTAGTGGAAAAGAATAATTGAAAATTGCATTCTTCCCAATCGATACTCATATAATTAATACGCAAAATTAAATTTCCTCGCCTGTAAGATTCGAACTCTCGTTCGAACTTCTTATCTAACATATTTTTCTTCATACAATTTAAAACGCTCGGCGGTGGAGCAATTGGTTAGTTCGCAGGGTCCGGCAATCCTCTGAGACGGAACTCTTGCACTGATCAAAATGTTTCATTTCAGGATATTTTGAATGTGTTTCAACATTAGCCAAATTAGAAAAAGCAAGGAATAAAATAGTGGTTATTTCTTTAATAATTAATTGTTATATGTACGTGTGTACTTTTGCCAATTTCTTCGAACATCCTTTTCCAATTATTATAAAACCAAACCAGTATCAAAAAACTGAAAAAATATAATATTAACCTTAGAAATGATTAGCACCAAAAAGGTAACATATTTATGTTAAAATAGCTACAACAAATTTAAGTGATTTTCATGATAACTATATATGTATATGATGATAACCAATTGAAACAAAAGCAATGCTTGAAGTGAATTATGACAACCTATATCGATCAAATCCATTTTCCAAATTGTAATTAGTGTCAAAACCCATAATATCTCGATTCACAATAGATTCATTTTGTGAGATAGAATAATGTAATTTACATTTTGAACGACGAATGCTGGAAAGTGTGACACGCCCATCGGTGCCTGTTTGAGAAAAAACTTTTGTAGTATTTTCAAGCAGATATTTAAATATTGTGTGACATTTAATTTGATAAATACAATTACAAAATGGATAAAAACGATATGCACGACGAATCGTTTTAAAAAAAGATGAACATGATTAAGATTTTGACGGATATGCAAAAAACATTGGGCGACGAAGCCCCTTCAAGGACACGATTTGCCACTGGGTAGCTCGCTTCAATCGTCGGACGGGACCGTAAAAATTTGTAACCAGAAATAGTTGAAAACGTTCATGATGCCGTGTTACGTGACCGAAGAATGCAAGTCAAGGAGATTACCGAGACTGGGCATATCTGCTGAATATAAGTATACACCACATTTAGATGTCCAATTAGGCATATAGAGGCTCTCCGTCAGATGGGCGCCACTTTTACTGGATGCAGATCAAAAACTTGAAAGAGCGCGCATTTACAATGACAATTTAAACTTTTCTGCGTCAATCCAATTGATTTTTTGCGTCACTTTGTTATGATTGATAAAACTTGACTCCATTACTGTGTCAAATTGAAAGAGCATCAGCAGTGGAGACAATAGATCCAATACCCCGCTAAAGAAGACCAAGACGTTTTCATTGGCTGAAACCTTAATGGCAACGCTAATTTTGGATTTGAAGGGTATATTTGTTATCGAATATCTCACACAAGACTCAACTTTGTTATGCTGGTCTACTGAACAAAGTAAAAGTTGACTGCACTGTAGACAACGTGATTATTATACCCAGTGCATAAAGAAAACAGGAAAAACATCAACAATAACTATGAGGATCACAGATGAAGTCCGTTACTTGATGTTAATGTCCTTGTCTGCGGAGAAAGACACTGTGTATGTATATTAGTAACAGTAATGTAGTATTTACAAACGATTATTTTTTAAATTGGTTTTCTTTCTACAGGTACGAGGTTATCTCATAAACAAGAAAGTGAATATGGAATATCGATTGACTTTAGTTTCTATGGATAAAGGTCTCAATACTCTTTTTGCACGCTGCTTGGCAATCATGAGCTAGGGTGGAAAAGATTTTAGACAAACTATATGCCAGAAAATTCCTGCGTTGAATGGACACGGAGACGATACTTTCGGAAACATAGCCTGAGCAAGGTAGAAGCTATCCCAAGGGTTACACAGACAATAAATAGCAACAAAGGTGTGACAATGCACATGAAAGAGGTTAACCACACAACTTGTCGATGGGGCAACTGCTCTAGTTGACATTGATGGAGGACAGGTTTGGGAAGATGAGAGGGTTACATGTCGAGACATAGGGCGATTTTTGCTATGCCGATGACCAGGTGATGATCATCGTGGCAGAAACGGTGGTAGGACTCGACCGAATTGTGAGAAGGTTTGAAGTGTATGTCTAGAATGGAAAAAGTTAACAAACTGAACTATTACGAAACCAAAATCGAGGCGGTATGTTTAATAGCACATATATAGGTTTATAGAAACTGAGGAATTTTGACATATCCACCACAGAATCCACAGATACCATATGGTATAAGATAATAATATGCTGAGATAGAGTATTTTAAGAGGAGATTGACCGGTTATTGGAATTTATGCCATGATGCTTCGATGATTATGAAAATAACTTGGAAGGACGAACACATTATTTATAAGATAGTGGATTGTTTATTTAACTTATCATTTGCTAAATACATATCGTAATTTCTGTCACTAAATTGTATTGTAATCAAGCACATATAGAATGTACCATATATAAAAATTTACAATAAAATATATTTTGGTTTAAAATAACTTGTAGATGGGAAAATATAAAGATAATATTCATTTTGGATTTTGCCAAGACAATGTGTGATAGGTTTCTTTTGGACTTTTCCCAATATTGTGGAAGTAAATATTGCAGTGGTAAGGTAGGCACAGCTTCAAACAATATTCCTATTTTTACAATATTACATTCTATAAATCTTTTTATCAATTTATACATTTGTATGTGCCTATCTATTAATTCATACAAATATTTATATTTTATAATTAAATAGATTCTATGTTCTAATTTCATGAAAGTATATGCAAAATAGGATTCTGAACATAAATAAAATAAAATTTATAAGCAGAAATTAAACTTTGCTCATTGATTTAATTATTGAATCAAATACATCAAAATACCTTTTTTACAAGAAATAATATAAATTATATGGAAAGCTTCATTTCTACTCATCTTAGTTTATCAGACATAAACTTCAGGAAAAATGGATTGATTACATACACTAAAGAAATTCAAGTGTATCAGAGTGGTTTTTTGTTTATATTGTTTCCTAACATATGGGCATAAATAATGCTTTAACACGTTTTTATTTTCATGAATGGGTTAAGCAATCTAAGTAACAAAAAAGGTAACAATAAAAAAAAAGTGAGACCAATATTCAATCACAAAATTGTAATGCTGATTAATTCCATCACTTTGTTAAAACATTCATGTTTCAGTGTATATCTCGACACAGAATTAAAAACAAGAACACAACAGGAATTTAATGAGTTTTCTACATTGTTGCTTATACTATAGATATTATTTTGAATAATGTACATAGACAAATATTAAATAGATGCTGTTTTATTCTTACATATAGCAAAATACATTAATTATAGTTGTCAATTTAAATGAGATTTTATACTTATGTTTTCTGTTTATCTGTCATTTGGTAACTTTTTGCGTTAAATTAAAATAGGCCTTTTGATTTAACGCATGCGCAGAACAGACAATGTGACCAATTCTATCTCTTAGTTGAGACGAAAAATTACACATTATCAAGATACAACACACGCAATATAGTAGTATTACATATATGGTTTGATTACAATTAACTGTCAACGTGAATGTTGCTTTAGAGATCGTCAAATAGATGGCGTTTACAAATTTTATGGAAGAATTTTTAGGAGCTGATTGTTTTGCCCCTTAATTCCCACTTGGCAAAATCACAATTTTAGAGAAGGATGAAAATACGTATTTGCTAATGTAGAACAAGTGAGTATATAGTGATTTTGCCAAGTGGGTTACCAGTCTCAAGATTGCATTCAATCACTGGTTAATATATATCTATATCAACTTATTCCAGTACAAGATAATTAAAATAAATAAAATTCAGCATGTTAGAGACGCTTATATTGTGTTATAAGAATGATACACATTGTAGCATTATCCATCTTTGGTAAGCAGTAATTCTTAATGATATAGATACAGATACCTACACCTAGCCCAATTTAGTAGGTTAAAATAAAGTTAAAATAAAGTTATATTTGAAAATAGAATTTAAATGCAAGAAAGTTTATCTAAAATAAGGTTATATAGTACTGAATAAATAAAATACTTAAACTTAGTTTCAAAAATTATTTAATAATCTCACTACAATATTGTTTCGCCAAACTTTGGCATCATCAGGTGATGAGAAACAGTTTCTCATCACCTGATGATGCCAAAGTTTGGCGAAACAATATTGTAGTGAGATTATTAAATAATTTTTGAAACTAAGTTTAAGTATTTTATTTATTCAGTTAAATATGGAGTTTCAACATGTATCAGCCTCATCAATTAACTTTCTAAGGTTATATAGAACCATGTACTTAGTCCAAATATTTATTGAATGATCTATTAAGCCAAATGAAGTAACTGGAAGAAGAAATGCATTTAGGAGAAAGTCATATTTATTTAGTGAAGATACTATGTTATGAATGTAGCAATTATGTAAAATCTGCTAATAATAATAATAATAATAATAACAATACTTTATTGTGTACCCAACAATAAAAAACCAGCAAGGGGAACACTGTAATTTAGAATAGATGTGCGAATTACAAACAATATAATACAGTAAATTACACATACTTAAATAATTCATTTAAGTTTGAGCTCCAAAAAAATAACATTAAAATACTTGTTTCCATTACGGCACATTTGATGTAGTGGACTCCTCAGCATGACATTTGTCCTGCACGTGGAAGCAAAAAACGTAACATGACTTCTGGCCGACTTCCACAGGGATAAACTCCACTGGCCTTAAAGCTCAAGAACTTTAAAAACCGTCTTTAGATGCTCTCCAATTTCAATTTATAGCAGTTGGATGTCAAACAACAACAGTGTGTTCTAGCTTACTGCGCACGAGCGAAAAATAAAGAAGTTCAATAGTGGCTGCATTAGCAAAATGCCTAGGTACTATTTCTAAGTATAAAATCAAGTGTAACAAAGACAGAACTTCATACATTAGTAATATGTTTGGCGAAGGATAAATGTCGGTCAAATAGCACTCCCAAATCTTTTACCTAACGCACGCAGGCCAATACCTGTCCCGCAATGCTATAATCGAAGTCAGTGAGTTCTATCCTTCTAGAATACTTCATAACATGACACTTATTGATATTAAGTGCCAAATCATTGTGCTGACACCATTCATATGGAGTATCCAAATTACACTGCACACGCAGAGCATCCGAGACAGTATCAATACGACGACAGATTTTCAAGTCGTCAGCCTACGCCAGTCCATTACAAGAAAACTATTCCAAGAGGTCATCAGTAAATAGTATGAAGAGCAGAAGGCCCAAATTAGACCCCTGTGGAACGCCTGACGTGGCAGCAAATTCAGCAGATTTGAATTCATAATTGATCCGTTCCCGAAGATATGACGTCAGAAAACTAACCAGATTGCCATGAAGTACCAGAGCATCAAGCTTCCTCAGCAGAATGTGTCTAATAGTGTCAAATGCGCTCGAAAAATCTGTATATATGACATCCATTTGAGAGCGAGAATCAAGAGGGGCACTAATATCTTGGGTGATACAAAGCAGATTACTCGTCGTTGAGCGACCGGTCAAGAACCCATGCTATATAGGAGATATTCTTCTGTAATAGTAAGCATATATGAATTTGTGTAGTATTTGTCATTCCGATCACCTTCCTTCAGAAAAGGGCTTATTCTAACTATCTTCCATCTAGTCGGATAAACATTTTTTCGCAGCGTCAGGTTGAAAATAATTTTTAGTGGGCGTATAAACACCATACGGCAATCCTTAATTAGATAGGAAGATATCTGATCGTCACCAGCAATCGGGGTTGATTTGAGACGAATGGCACTTCACAAAATGTCCTCCTCATTGAGAGATGTTATACTTTTAGCTGATTGTTGATATCAGAACCAGTGGAATTTGAGTCTTTCCGGTAAACCTGGGAAAACACATGAGAAAATCTCTCAACTATATAGGCAAGGTAGTCATAGCTGAGATCGCCGTCATGCATTACTGACGGAATACGAGAAGTACTTTCCTTGAGATGAATATAACAATATAACGCCAAAGTTGTTTTCCGTCACTCATTAGGTTTGGTTCAGCTTTATAGGAAAATTTCAAGTAAAACTCGTGAATCTGATTGTTAGTGATGGTCCTTAGCATACTGAACTCACGATAAAAGGAAATTTGCTGGCTTGCTCTCTATCTGCAATGATAATAGTTTTTAAGCTTAAGATTATCTTTGATTTCATTAGTAAACCAATATGGAAAACAATTATGAGAAGACGACTTACATAAAGGCACAGACTTAACAAGAACATTTACTTAATTCAGACCAGTCAGTTGACAGGATATCATTATAGAGACGTAAATAGAACAAAACAAGCTTGTTGAACTACAGTTTAAACTGGACAATTGTTTCACCACACAGTGGCGGCTTCACTAATGCTTGTCAATCTTTATACAACATTATGATAATCACTGAGAGTTGGTTGAACGATTCCATCATCACCTCCGAAATATTACCTCCATCTTGCAGCGCTATTATATCAGACCGTAAATATTCTTTTGTTCATCGTTCAACTGTGGTGAGTTTTTTATTGCATGCTGTGATACAAATGATTATGAGGTAATAGACACTGCAGTGGTTTCCTCTCTTGTTCCCCTAATTGACGTGGTAGCCTATAGATGTGGTTCCCGTAGTGATTATTTTTACATTGTTGTAGTTTATATTCCTCCGGGTATTTCCCAGCTCCATTGTGAATTATTTTGCGAATCATTGGAAATTTTTGTTTTTGATAAACCAGTAATTCTATTTGGTGACTTTAATATGCCAAACTTTATTTATAATAACGTTTCCTGCTCGAAAACAACCACTTTTCGTTTAATTTGCAACTCTCTTCAACTCAAACAATGCAACTTAGTTACAAATTGTGACGATCGTTTATTGGATTTGGTGCTAACTAATGGTGATTGTTCCGTTGATATTGATCTCGAGGATTCTCCTTTTGTACCCGTGGATCCTTATCACCCGCCGCTATGTATTTCTTTGTCTTCTTTATTTAATTATTCTAGAAAAGTGATTTTTCCATCTAACAATAATATGAGGTATAATTTCCGCAAAGTCAATTACCAAAACGTTATATAATGCTTTGTATCATATTATTGATTTGCATGTGCCTAAAACAACTTCTGCTGCTAAATCCCTTTATCTGCCTTGGTTTACTGAGCATATGATACGCAACCTAACATTAAAATCTTACTACAGACGGCGATGGAAGACAACAAAAACCAATTATTTTTATACCCGATTTTAAAAGATTAAGTGGTCTATGTAAATTATTGATTGCGGACTCTTACAAATCTTACATGGATAGGGTGGAATTATCAATCTTGAAAAATCCTAAGTATTTAAATGTATACTGAGTAAACGTGTCACTTCACGTATACCTAACATACTATATCATAACAACCAACAAATTGACTTGCCACAAGATATAGATAACGTCTTTGCTAATATGTTTTCCTCCGTTTATCAACATAGCTCTCAATTCTCATTTGATGATTCTCAACTTAATAAAGTTGCATTTACATTATCCAGTGTTTCGGAAGACAAGGTAATACGAATATTGTCGTCTTTCAATCAAGAGTATACAGCTGGCGATGACCAAATCCCAAGTATATTTGTTCACAATGCCAGAATTGCTTCAGCTGAGCCTCTGGCTATAATAATAATTACTTCAATAAGGACAGCTAGTTTTCCTTGACGCTGGCAATGAGCAAGAATAAGCCCAATCTGTAAAAAAGATGACAGAACTAGAGTTGAGAACTACAGGCCAATATCCATTCTACCCAACTGTGCAAAGGTTATTTATTCCTGCATAGCTTTCAATACAAAATCTTTGATTTCTGAATGTCAACAAGGTTTTATTCGTGGACGGTACAGTTACGAACCTACTAACTATAACTCAGTCTGTCTCTCATGAATTGGATGCTAATGGCCAATTAGACGTGATCTACACTGACTTTAGTCGCGCGTTTGACACGATAGATCATGGTATCCTTCTGGAAAAGCTCGTAGCAATTGGATTCAGCCCGTACCTGCTCAAACTTTTGCATTCATATTTGACAAATAGGCGCAACTATGTCTTTTACAATGGATTCAGGTCATTTGAGTTTACTCCCTTATCCGGGTTGCCACAGGGCTCTAAATCAGGGCCTCTGTTATTTACTCTATATATCAACGATTTGCTTCAATCAATAACATGCAATGTACACGCATATGCGGATGATTTAAAGATCTATTGCTCTATACGAACTTGGAACGATGTACTTCATCTTCAAGAAAACTTGAATCATATATAAACTTGGTGTTCCAACTTCAATTTGAAACTAAATATAAGTAAATGTTGTTATATGTCTTACTCTCGCAAAAATAACAATATGTATACCATCTACCTATTCTATTGAGGACAACCTGCTCAGGCGAGTGGACAGCATAAAGGACGTTGGCGTGTCCTCTGACATACATTTGAGCTTCTCCAGTCATATATATTTCATTTGCAATTCAGTTTCAACAGTTTTGGGCTTTGTTTTGCGCAGCTGTAAGTTTTTTTAAAAACTCACTGCTTCTGAAAACTTTGTACATCAGCTTTGTCGTCAGTAAGCTAGAATATACATCACAAGTTTGGTCACCTCAGTACATATATCTACAACTAGCCATTGAGAGAGTGCACCGGCGATTCCTGAAGTACTTATCTTTCAAGGATACGGTACTTTATCCGGAACGTGGCATCGATTACAATCTCTTACTGCAAGCACATGACCTCCAGTCACTGTGGTATCGTCGAGAGTTTCATGGTCCATGCTTTATATGGAAACTATGTAATGGAATAATTGATTGCCCACATCTAATATCATGCTTAAACTTTTACATTCCCAGGATTTCCTCTCGCTCCTTCTCCACGTTTTGGTTGCCCTTTTCGAGGATTAATCTTCATCAGGGATCGCCACTTGTCACCATGTGCGGACTGCGAACTTATATTATGAAGACATATTTAATGTTCCTAATTCAGCAGGTAATGCATAATTCTTCAATTTTATATATAAATATGTGTATATAGTTATAAATTGTTTATATTACATTGTTAATTACAGGCCTATATGTATTTCGTCTTGTTTTTCTAAGATATTTGAAAATATTTTGTATACAAACATATATAGAAATGTAAATAATTTGATTTCAGAGCATCAGCATGGTTTTACTTCTGGCAGATCCACGATAACGAATTTACCTAGCTCATATCACTCAGTTTATTAGTGAAGTCCTTGACAGGAGAGAACAAGTGGATGTGATCTATGCAGTTTTTTCAGAGGCTTTCGATATCATAGATCACTCACTCTTAATTCAAAAATTAGATTTCTTTGGTTTCTCGTATGACCTCACTAAGTTTTTGACATCTTACCTTACCGGTAGACTTAATTATGTCCATTACAATGGCTTCACGTCTAATAGTCTTCACGCACGTTCCTGCGTGCCGCAGGGTTCTAATTTTGGTCCACTTCTTTTCAATCTATTCATTAATGACCTCATAACATCTATAAACTGTCATGTGCTCGCGTATGCTTGGATGATTAGTGGTAATAATGATTGTGTCGATTTACAAAGCAACCTCACTTTGATACATCAGTGGTGTTCGACTTAATATCGAAAAATGTGTAGTTATGTCATATGCGAAGATACGTAATCCCATGGTGTTCAGGTATCATGTCAATGGTACTCCTCTTACACTTACAAGAAAGGATATAGTCAGGGTTCTCGGAGTTCTCTTCGATAATCGTTTATCCTTTTCAGAACATGTCAATTCCATGTGCCGTCCATCATCCAGGTCTCTGGGATTCCTGATTAGATTATTATCGTTGAGTATCACTTATTATGGTTGTTGTGTGGTAAATTATTATATATATTTACCGTAGTTGTTGCCGGTTCAGCTAGCTCTAATGGTGAATTACACAAAAGGAAAAAAATCACAAATTATATGATAAGAAAATAAAACAAATGTAAGAGTTAATATATTTATTTTCCTGTAAAAGAATCGTAATTAGTAAATAAAATATAAGGGAAATAAAACAACAAGAATGTCCTTAACTTCTTTAATAAATTATTTACTAACAAAAAAACACAATATTTAACTCAAGTATGGGAGTGAGTGAGAGAAGGAAGAGAGTGAGAGTGAACGAGTTGGGTCGTTCGAATGATCGTTCAAGATTGAGGGGGTCGATAATCTCAAAGCCGTAAATGATTTTAGGATATATTAAGAGTGAATAAAAGTAAAATTTAATGTAGCGAATATTAATAAACAAAATAATAAATAAGGATGGCGAATTTTTATACTTTTGTGAGGTCTTCGTTGTTCCCGGGCTCCGCGAGTCTGTAGTCGAAGCGTGGAATAATGAGGCAAATCGGAGAGGGTCCGACAGATATGCGAACTAATTAATCGTAACAGGCGAAGAATCGGGCACTGTTACTTGACTTTGTTATGTTGAAGCGCAATGGGGCACTAAAACAAACGTGACTTAGAACCGCGAGGGGCGCGAGCTTGAAGCGATGTAGAGCTGTAAGAGACGTAAGACTAAGAGAGCGATTCTTCCTTGGTCGCGACTTTATATAGAGAACGCGGTAAGAGCCGAAAAAACAGAATCGGAAACGACAGAGTGGTGATAGCTAGGCCGCGAACTATTTTAAGAGAATGAAGGAAAACGTGATTCGCAGGGCAATAAATCATGATCCAGCGGAACAAACATTATAATGAGATTCGTCATTAAATACTGAAAAGAATTACATCTGACTCGAGGTAGTTTGTCTAAGGATTACGGCAGGTACGTTTGTGCGGCACCTACATTAACAGGTAATAGAAGACATTACGAAGGTGAGTCACAATAGAGTGCTTTCTATAGCAAGTTATGCGTATTCTAATGCGATTGGAAAAGTGGTGATTAAGAATACGTGACACATATTAAGACAGAATTAAATAAAAATCAAATACTGAATAAGTCGTAAGTACTTGCTTCGAAATGTATGAGCTTCGGATATGGGGTAAAAGGGTGACTAAGGAACATTATAATGTGAGGCCTATAGTCGTCTGATAATTAGATCGCGAGTAAATTAATTGGCTGTTGGACAATAAATTATATTATTATTACAAATAAGAATATGATTGATTTGTTTTGTATTAATTTACGTTACTTCTTTGTCCTGTAATTGGTTTGATACTATATTATTATTATTATTATTATTATTAAGAATAGACTCGAAGATAGTGAGTGCACTAACACTAGAATCAGTAATATTTAAAGAACAATAACTAGGAACATTGAAACCGCCAACAAGAATCACAGGATAATCAAGTAATAAAAGTTCAAGGAATTCAATAACTAAATTAAAATCATCAACGATTAAATTTGGTGGAATATACAGAGCAGCAATATAAAGTATATAGTCAGCAAAGTGACATCTGCATACTAGGACATCGACCAAAGGAACGCTATGCGTGAGATAAGTAGTATCAATCACATGATACTTAATGTTTTGATTTAAGGCAATTAACACGCCTCCACCGGTGGCGAAGTTTACCAAGTTGAATTTCCTGTCACTTCGACAAACAGAAAATTTTTCTGTAAAGAGTTCATTGCTTGCAAGGGAATCGTTGAGCCAAGTTTCAGAAAAAACAAATATATCAGAGCCAGAATTTAAGAAAGGTCATCATTCCATAAAACAATACATGAAAGCAAAACCGAAAAAATGGGGATACAACGCATTTGTTCTATGTGGCTGGACTTATTGATCACGATCCTGATCTTCCAGATGTAGGTAGGTGTTAGTGGTAATGTGGCTTTACGTTTGTCAAAAATAGTACCTAGAAACCTGTATCACAAAATATATTTTGATAACTGGTTCAATGGTATTCAATTACAAATAGAACTACATAAAATGGGCATTCATAGTTTAGGAACTGTGCGTCCTAATCGTTTAGAAGGATGTGAATTTATAAGTGACAAAGAAATGAAAAGGAGAGGGAGAGGGTCTGTAGAAGAAATGAAAACACTGATAGAAGGTGTTGAACTAATAACTACAAAATGGTATGATAATAAACCGGTGCATCTACTGAGTTCCTTTGTTGGAGTTTATGCTACAGCACAAGTCAAACGCTGGGTTGCCAAAACTAATAGTAAAATTGATATAGATTGTCCTAATACAGTTGCTATTTACAATCATTTTATGGGGGGGAGTCGATTTGGTAGATTCCCTAATTGCGTTATATCGGACAAGAATGCGCAGTAAAAAATGGTATCATAAAATTTATTTTCATCTTCTGGTCCTATGTGTTGTAAACAGTTGGCTTTCATACAGAAGAGATGCACTAAATCAGATTTCTAAAAAAAGAGCAACTGAGCTTACTTCAGTTTAAAGTAGATCTTGCCAGTTCATTATGCGCCAGTGGTGACATACAAAAAAAAAACGAAGAAAAAAAGGACGTCCTAGCTCTTCAAGTTTACAACACGAAATTGAAAAAAGATCTAAAGGAGGTAAGATTGCCGACATGCCAACATTAGATACACGAAGGGATAGTGTAGGACATTGGGCTACGTTTCAAGCAAAAAGAGGAAGATGTAAATTTTCACGGTGTGATGGTATACCAAAATTTTGTTGTTGTAAATGTAAAGTACATTTGTGCTTAACTCCTTCGCAAAATTGTTTTTATAAATTTCATCTTGCCAATTCATTATACGCCAGTGGTGACATACAAAAAGACCAAAGAAAAAAAGGGCGTCCTAGCTCTTCAAGTTTACAACACGAAATTGAAAAAAAATCTAAAAGAGGTAAGATTGCCGAAATGCCAACATTAGATACACGAAGGAATAGTATAGGACATTGGGCTACGTTCCAAACAAAAAGAGGAAGATGTAAATTTCCACGGTGTGATGGTATTCCAAAATTTTGTTGTTGTAAATGTAAAGTACATTTGTGCTTAACTCCTTCGCAAAATTGTTTTTATAAATTTCATAATGAATAAATTTCGTTAAAATGTTGCAATTTTATTGCCCGATATAACTTGCAAGTAACATACCCCGAAAAATTTATAGGGATGAATGGATATTAATAGTTGTAGGTTTTTGACAATAGTAGTATACTAGATTAATTAAAAATAGCAGTTAAAATTTTGTTTTGAAATTCTTAAAAATTTGGGCCATAGAGGATTAAGCATGAAAACAAAATGCCTTAAATGCATTATAATAATAATTAATGTTTTTTTTTATTATGCCAGAGAATGTGAATTTACCAATAATAATTGCTTAATTGCTCTTTTACGGTTTCGCTCAAATTCGGTGTAAAATCAAGGTAATGTACTATTTAGCATTGTTTTATTCTATTTTATTTTATTATTTTGCCTAGCATAAACAGAAAACGAAATTTTCAGTGTCAACTCCCTTTATTTACATAAAAGACATAGCTATTGATTACACATGTTTACATATATATTTACAAGACACAATTCAAGAAAAAGAAAGTCAGATATAATTGTTGCTTCCAAAAGCAAATGTACAAATATTAACGTTAACCTTACATTTGATTAAATGTTGATTACATGTGACAATAAACAAATAACGGTGTAATTAATCATTCGTAGCTAAATCGTTCTGTTGTGAACATTCATTAAATAATATACAAAATACATAACATTTCTGTTTACGATGAGAAAAATTATATTTTTCTTTTTACGGGTTCTTGATTTACGACAAGTATGCGTGATCGTATGTATGATTTCGTTGAGGGAAATTTCGATAAAAGCAATATATATTCAAATATTTCACGAAATGAGATTACTCTAGGACATGTGAATTAAAATTACTTATTTAATCTGATCATAATAATTAACCTAGAAATGGGAGAATAATCTTATGATCACGTAATGGTTGCACAAGAGTATTCATCGGGAAAACTTATTATCACGCGGTGGCTGTTAATAAGTTTATTTCTAAAGGACGGGTAGACTTACACTTGCAGCGGCAGTATAAGAGGGGGTTAAATTCTCCCACGAAGAGTCTGAGAGAATTAGGTAAATTATTCTACGAAACGTCTGAAAGAACTCGGCGAATTCTCCCACGAAGAGTCTGAGAGAACTAATTTCCCTAATAAAATCGTGGCTTTAAATAGGACTAGACTTGCACAAATAGTACTTAAAAACAGTATTTTTGCCGTGAAGCACCCGATAGTATCACATGCAAAATGCATGTACTGAACTCAACAACATGTTAATACGTCACGTAGAATATTAACAAAGATATCACTTTTCTCGATGCTAATTGACAAATATAAACGTTAAATAAATTAAATGTTTATAAGAATACATTCGTATAGAATTATCAACCCTATTAAGCTAAAAATTAAACATAAAGCATTTAAGATTGATAATTTTATACAGGGACGGATAAAAGTCCGTTACAACACCGCATGTACCAAATTCTCAGATGCTAGTTTAAGTTTTATAGGACGCTTGCGAGTTTTAACTGTAGGATCAAACTTGCCCAATCGTACAGGTAGAGAGATGTCATCAGGCGAAACGGACAAAAACGAAAGTACATCCCTAACTAGTGTAGTATGGAGAGTGAGTGGTTCATTTTTGGAAGGCGCCAGTCCGGGTGCGTTGAAGAAAATGATACTATATTTCCGCTTTTCACGTTCGGCCACTTCAAGAATAATAATAATAATAATAATAATAACATCTTTATTGTCGTAAATTCAATACAACATTGACATTGTCATATAAAAAATTACACAGATCAGGTACAGCTCTTGCAGATTACAGACTCATTACCTGGTAGTAATGAACCAATATATAACGCTAGTCAAACTATAAAATCGTTAATGCTGTAGAAGGCTCCCTCCAACAGATAAAGTTTTAGTTGCTTCTTGAATGCACTGAGATTTGTACCGCTTAGCGATTTTAAGTTAGCCGGCAATGCATTATAAGCCTTTACCGCCATGTACCTCGGAGATATTTCATAAAATTTGGAGTGATGTAGCGGGACAGAAAAATCATTATTGTGGCGCGTCACCATAGTATTGTAGATCTGATTATTGCGTCTGTATTTATCTGTATTTTTGAGCAAAAAGATAATCAATTCATAAATATATAACGAGGCAACCGTCATTATATTCATTTCCCGGAACAAAGGTCTGCAACTACTACGTGAGGAAACACCCCTCATGGCTCTTAACATACGTTTCTGAATAATGAAAATGTCGTTAAAGTATGTAGATGATCCCCAAAAAATGATCGCATATCTTAAGCGTGACTCGATACAACCATAATAGAATAATTTCAGGCTCTCCAAAGAGACAACCCTACTCAGCATACCAATAGCATACAACATGGGATTCAATTTTTTAGATAGGCCCACGCAATGCTCGCCCCAACGAAGACACCTGTCCACCGTCAATCCTAGAAAGACGGACGACTCACTCTCAGTCAATGATTTGCCCCCACACTCAACTGTGATGCGTCAATATTTGCAAACACATTATCAATCAATGTCAAAAAAGTCGTTCTGGTGTTATCCTGAACAAGGGGGATCATACCAAACGACGCAAATAATTCCACAACACTATCAGACAATCTGTTTCCAGCATTAAAGTTAATATTAAAGTCTCCACACACGAACATTATATTCTTCAAAGGGTTGTCATATTCTAGAATCTGTAGCAGCTTATCCCGAAAAACGCATAAATCGCCCGAAGGTGCCCTATACACAGACAATAAGTATACGTATCCTATTTCTTTTGATAGCTATACTGCAATACTCAAAATCTTTCTCTATCGGGTTAACATCGCAAATCAGTGGCATAGCCCCAACACCATCTTTGGCAAGCACTAAAACCCCACCACCCCTGTTTTTCGTTCGACAAAATGCATTCACTAAACGATAATTTGAAAAACCCAAATATTGTAATTCCGGATCCACAAGCCAATGCTCAGACAAACAAACTATCGGTGGGTACTTTAGAGACTGAAAAAGCAAATCCAATCTATCCACTTTATACTTAACACTACGTACATTTAAATGAAAAACTCCCAACATTATGCAGTCCTTACTGCATTCAGTATTGATTGAAAATTTGACCCCCCTCCCCACGTTAGTACCCCGTCTATTCGAAGAAGCCTCCACAGCACCAATATCGTGTACAATATATATCAAATTACTAGACCTATTGCTACATGAAACAGCAGAAGCATAGTCATAATTCACAATAATACTTGCTACATGATTGACCAACTTAGCTTTACCCGATCTGCGATAATGCAGACCATCATGCGATCTATCTTTTGCATCTGTAATCAAATTAGTTTCTACATAGGCGCCTCCTTTATAATTATTGATATAGTATTATAAATAGCACAATTAAAATTATAAACATTATTGTTAAGGTTTGCATTATCGCTATCGTCAAAATATGGTATAGACATATAGATGAAATTTGTATGACACGACAAATATCTGATGCGCTTTAATGTACTTGTTGATAGATGCCTATTCGACAATATGTCGTTGGTCCCCGCAAAAACAATAAGAAAGTCATTCAGACTTAAATTCTAGCACAAGATGCGCTCGTCGCTTATAACATTATCAATACAACTATTAAATTTGACTATAAATTGAACAGAGTATTTATTTTTCAAAGATTGAATAAATAAACTAGCCAAATCCCTACCGTGACTGTCCGCCAATATCACTTTATTCCTTGTCACGCTACTGGAATGACTTTCTCCATGTCAATTGAAAAGGCAGTAGCGGGAAAAGAAGTTCTAATAGTTTCCTTTAATGGAGTGACTTCATGTTGAAGATTAATAATAAGAGATTTTAAAGAATTAAGATCCCCTCAAACTCTCACAGCCTTTGCAGGTGCCTCGCAAGTGTAGCAGAAACTGACACGTAATCAATATCATAATCTTTACCACATATCGAACAACAAATAAATCTGTGCTATTTATTATCCTTTCCACAGCAAACATAACTAACCATTTTATAAACAACAAAATTGCAGTTTGTTAAATTAATATATTAAATAAATACACAGGCATAAACACCAAAGAAAGCGTGCAAAACAACTGTTAAAAGAAAAAAAGGTATAAGAAATATCGATCGCTTATAAAAATGCAAACTTACATTTAAATAATGTGTTGACTAAACTATAATATATCTCGGTACAAATACTCAATTATAGAAAGGATTTGTATACATAATAAGAAGTCTAAAGACATTAATAAACTCCTTAAAAGAATAATAACTTTTGGCCAACAACATATTTTTCACTCTTGATTTAAATATTTAAACCGGCAAATCTTTTAATTTGTCGGATAAATTGTTGAAGTTATATAAGCTTTTCATTAAATGCTAGACTATGTGATGCATATTTATGCATATTCGCGTTTCTTGTATTGTACGCGTGATGGTAGTTCAATTTCTTACATAGATCTTCAATATGTTCTCTAAAATCGCAGTGCGAATCGATGGTGATGCCCAAAAAGCTATTAGAATCAACCAAGTTGGTTTAAACTCAATAAATACAGTTTTATTTACATTCAAAAACAAGTTATTTTGTGGAAAGTAGTTGCCCAACGTCATCATCGTATAAGTTAGAGCTCCACACGTATTCTTTGCGTTATTGGTGGAGACAATAAATCATATATCGTCCACAAACAATACTGATGTTAGAGTTTCAAATCGTTCACATACCTATATTATATATTGTACCGGTCCAATGAAACTGCGCTGTTTCACTTTTATATATGGATTTACTATTAGCAATATTTACATGTTGTACTCTATCGCTGAGATAGCTTACAAACCGTTTATATGCTCTACCTCTTAGATCGTAGTACTCCAATTTCCTAATCAATACCCTGTGATTCACAAGGTCAAAAGCTCTACTCTAGCCCACGAAACAACACATATAAGAGTTTCTCGTATCCGTACCATAATACAAAATATCAAAGTAATAATAATAATAATAATAATAATAATAATAATAATAATAATATTTATTGCCCAACAGCAAGCATTTACAGGACAAAAATTATATGAGTGCAGTACAAAACCAAATATAACAAATACATAAATTCTTAAATACTAATACATAATAACAAAAATAATACAATAATAATAAAGAAACAAAAAATTAAATGAAATTGATGTGAGTATGCTACATGTAAAGAAACACGAAAGCGAGAGCAACTAGCAACTGACAAAGGGTAGATATACGATTGAAAATCAGAACTACAACTGCTTCCTAAAGTTACCAACTGTGTCATTAAATATATCGTCATACAGAGTATTCCCTAATCGGGACATATTGTAAAACGGTGAATGTAAGGGAGTATTCGTCCGTGGAGTCGGCATAGTAAAAGTCACCGAGAAACGTGAAGATGCTCTAGGGACAAAGAAGTTAAGGCAAGATAGTAACATAGGGCTATCAATTTTATTGTTCACAAGCTTCCAGACAAACCGAGCAGCATATAAGTCTCTGCGTGCAGCAAGAGACCGCATGTCATGACTCTGCAGAAGATGATGGTAGTCTGTGCCACGAGGAGGATAGACACCTTGTATCTTAAAAGAAAGATACTTTAAGAAGCGACACTGTACCTTTTCTAAAGACAATTGATAGCTAATATAATTGGGAGACCAAGCAATAGAGCAATATTCAAGTTTGGTTACCACAAACGAATAATATAAAGTCTTAAGGACAGAAGTATCTAGAGCTACGCATCAGGAATCCCAAGGTTTTGGACGCAGCAAGACATGAAGACGATATATGGTCATTGAAGGAAAGACGAGAATCAAACAACACACCCAAGTCCCTGACAAGATCTACTTTAGTTAGAGATTGTCCGTGAATGTCATAGTGAAATACAAGACTCGTCAAAGGTCATACAACAACATTTAGGAATATTGAGAACCAACCTATTGTCAATGCACCACTGGTGAACATGAAGATCTTTCTGCAATAATAGTGAATCATCTTGTGAAGAAATACTGGAATAAATCTTCAAACCATCAGCATAACACAAAACAGGGTAAGTCAGAGAGGTTAATAGATCATCAATGAAAAGAGTAAAAAGAAGTGGTTCAAAGTTAGATCCCTGTGGTACACCCGAACTAAAGATATATGTCCTAGACGCATAACCAGAATAAAAAACATAATTGATCCTATTGTCCAAGTAGGACTGCATCAAATGTATGAACGAAGAGCTCATACCAAAGGAAGACAATTTCCTAAGTAGAATTCCATGATCAACTATGTCAAAAGCACTAGAAAAGCGAGTGTAGATGGCATCAACTTGGTTGCGACCATCCAAATGATTTGATATATATTGTGTAATCGTGACTTGACTGTTATAAATCGCTTTGTAAATTACTATGTCCAAGATTTTTGCGAAATTTGATAGAATGGGAATTGGTCTGTAGTTGTGAACTTGTTTTGGATCATTTTTCTTAAATATGGGACATATTCGGGCACGCTTCCAGATATCAGGAAAAACGTGCGTTTTTATAGCTAGGTTGAATAAGTGGGCTAAAGGTTTACAAAGAATATGCCTAGCATCTCTGACCAAAAAAACTCGGTATAAAATCATCTCCCGTTGTAGTTTTTTGCGGCATACGTGCCATAATCTCGAGCAAGTCCTGATCTGAGACAGAGTGCAGTGAGAAACCAGCCAAAGTAGCATTTACATCAGTACAATCATAGTCAGAACTAATTATGAAAGAGTTTAAAAAGTGGTTAGCAAATCCATCCACAATATCCTGAGGAGAATCCAAAAGACAATCGGTGTATACCATACTACTAGGAATTCTGGAGGTTCCTTGTCTTGAGCGAATATAATTGAACACTTCCATAGGATTAGTTTTAATAGTGTGTTGTATTTTATCCAAATAAGCAACATAAGCAAGCGATATTTGTTCTTTACAGATTGCACGTAGTCTCACAAATTCACCACCATAATATGAACTATTCAAGCTTTTCCATCTACGGTGATAGAATGCTTTTAGGTTTAGGTTAGATCTTATGTTTGAGTTAAATCATGGTGGAAAACGTGATGATATAGTTTGTTATAAAATATATCAGTTGCAACATTGACATCAGTAGTAGTAGTGATAGGTGACCAGTCCGCCGAAAGTATATCACTATATAGTTGACAATAATTGGCCCTACGGAAATTGTACCTTTTACTGGTACTAGATGGAAAGTGATTGAACTTGACAATGTTAAAAACAGACAGAGATATTGATAACGGAGGATGATGAGAATCAACCGGCACAAGCGGCAGCGTGTCTATAGAAACATCCACCGACGACGCATCACTATAAAGTATCAGATCGAGAATTCTATTAGGTACTCACGTTAGTAATAGTATTAAATTGGAGCAGGTTTAGAAAATTGCACATACACTGTAAAGAGGTATTCTTAGAGCATGAGGAGGGAGAAGTATTACAGAACAATGGTAAGTTGAAATCCCAAATCACCAATACAGGCTTATCCACCAGGAAAGTTTCTAATGCTTCGAAAAAAAGTTCGATATCGGTAAGTGATAAGTCAGGTGGTGTATATAACGAGATCACAAATAGCAATGTAGAAGCAATTTGACACTTGCACATGACAATATCAATCAAAGGAACCAAATTCTGTATGTAAGTTGTGTCAACAATATCAAATCTTATGCAGGAGGAATCAGCGAAGGCAATCAGTACACCACCTCCGACAGAACGATTGACCAGTTCAAATCTCCGGTCACATCTATAAACAGTGTAAGTGTCAGGAAATAATTCAGATGAAGAAATTGATTGATTTAGCCAGGTTTCCGTCAAGACGACAATGCTGTAGGAAGACTCACAAATATTGGAAAAGAAAGTATGTGTCTTAGAACACAAACCACGAGTGTTCTGATAATAAATATTTATATCTGTAGAAGTGGTGTTGGGATGAGATAGTTTAAAGAGGAGATTATACTTGGTATACTATTGGAGTACTTTATTTTTAAATTGGATTCCCCCCTCTCAAGGCGATTCTTCAAGTCGTGTCTTGCATTGTTATGTGTTTTTAATTGCAATGGTGTTTTATCACGGGAAATGAAGAGACCAGCAAACTTAGAAGATGACCTTAAGGTACCCAATGAGCGAAGTGTAGCAGAAACAATCGACTCAGATGGCAAAGCAACTCTGATAGGTCGACACCTATCCATCTTGGTCACGTCAAATTTCCCAAGTCTCTGCGTCTTAAGCTCACCACCATTCACGCCAAGAGTAGAAAAGATTTCTTTCACCACCTGTTGATCAAGTTGATTCTGATCACGGATAGATTCCCGAGGAGCTTCGTTAGAACCAAAAATAATTACGTTGAAAAAACACCACGTTTATAAATAATCCACAACATTTGATGTAGTATTCGCCTCTTTCTAAAACCAAATTGATTCAAGTTTAGTTTATGTTTGCTAAAGTAATTTACAATTCTCTCAGCTAATATTTTATTACTAATTTTGGAAAAGTGATTAATATTAATATATAATATAACATTATCTATTGAAGTACGACACCCTTTTTTTAAAGACGGAAGCTTCTTAGCAATTTTAAGCTGTTTAATAAATGTACCTTCCAAAAATGAAGTATTTGTTAGACTGTTAAAGGTAACACAAATTGATCTACGTTTTTTTTTCAATAAACAAGCGTTAAATGTTATTATAGCAACTTGATCACTTGTTTTTTAATTTTTTTATTGTCAATTTATGCTTTTCTAATTTATTAGGTTGGTTATTTGTTAATTCAGGCCGTTCTTTATTTTCGGATGGCCTATATAGGGAAATTCTATTTATATGATCATTTTTAAACTGAATTTTATTATTATATATTTTGTATATATTGGCGCCATCTATAACTATTATTATTATTGCGTGATGTCTGATTTTGAGTTTAATTAACATTTCATTATTTTATTAGCTTAGTAATTTATAGTGCTCGGCCTTTAACTTACTATAACAAAATTTTGTTCTTAATGTATAGTGTAAATAAAGTTGTGTTAGATTCTACTGCCGACGGGATTGTTTCATCACTATCAACCAGAACCGATGTTATTCCTTATTTAGTAATTATATTTGGAATTGTACCTTTACGTTTGAGTAACTCATTCACTAGTAATTAAATAATATGTCTCTTCCATCAGGACTATAGAAACTAACCTTGGAGTTGTGGCTTGATATTAAAAAAAAATACTAAACACTTTTACCACACTAAAGCACCATAAAGTAAATATGTATTTCGACAATTATGTTGTAATCTTCAGTAGCACTGATTAAAAACCGCGTTATCTATACACCACAGCGTATACAGAACAATACCACAGATAAGTATAACAGATAGCTCGTCCAATACGATTACGAGAAAACAAGCGTGTTGCATAGTTAACGGCGCAAAATTTTATAAATCAGTTAAATTTGGAGTCTTGCGGATACTACGGGGTGCGGGCGGACCTAAATAGGTATAGATATCTGTAGGTTTAAAATAACCAAGTCGTATGTCAGTTGAAATCTACTATTACAACATGAAAACAACTCGGACATCTAGTATCTAAAGCATAGGTTCCCAAAGTGGGCGATAACGCCCCCTTGTGGGCGCTGCAGGTCTAAAGGGGGGCGGTAAGAGACCCAGAAAAAAAATGGGGGCGTTGTGTAAAGGCTTAGGGGGCGATTTGTAATTTCATCTAGAATCTAGGAGGACTCTTAGACACCGACTGAGCTCTCGACTCTCGACTAGGGATGGGCGATAAACATCGATGTTCATTGAACATCGATATTTTAGGATCGATGTTCGATGTTTTTGCATCGATGTTTGCAATTTAGATTTATCGATAAACTATCGATGTTAGAAGAAATATAGTGAACATCGAACTTTTAAGCTTGACAAAATGTATTTGCACTAATCACAAAATAAAACAGCGTCCTCTGTTGACAAATACAAAAATGTTTCCAAATTAACAGCTCACATACAGGCTACGAGGATGTAAAATTGTCTACGAATAAAAGAAGTATTTAAATTACACAGTGCTATATCATATAAATTCGAATATTTCATTTTAGGCTCTTTTAAATATTACTCAGTATAAATATTTAAATAATATATAATTAAATACATAAATTTATAGTACTTTTAATGTGCAGAATAAAAGTTAAATTATGTATGCATGCAGAATAAGTGAAGGAGGTAAACGTATTTTCATAGAAAAAGAAGGGAGATAGACATTACCGATGTATACTTCTTCGGGAAATTCCCTAGTGCGTACAATCATACACGACGATACACGTATTAAATGCAAGATGACACATCAGAAATATAAAACCATATCCATATGTATCTCGGTATTTGCCAGCGTAGTCAAAAAAAAATGCAAGACTATAAAATCCCAAATAAAAATCGTTCTCTTAAAAAGCTTTGATACACGTAAATGTATATATTTTTTAAGTATCAGACGATTTAAGTCATGTGGTTGTTTCATGCGTAATTGCATAATATTGTTTTTTTATATAGTTTTTTTTGAGTAGTTTCTAAAGTTAACTACATATTATAAATGTATATATTTCTTTTATTATTTTTTTTGAATAGTGATATCTTTTATATCATTTTGTTAAGGACGTAAATTAATTAAGTTATAATAAAGTTTTTGTTAAACTGCCAAAAAATAAATCTATAAATATAATTATCGATGTTTAAAAACATCGATGTTTGGTAGTCGATATTTTGCAACCATCGATGTTGATCAACGATGTTAACATCGATGTTTGATATCGATGTTTACCCACCGATGTCCCATCCCTACTCTCGACTACAGCTTGTGAACATCAACTAATATTAATTAAGAGATTGCTCAAACCAACTCGGTTCGATATTTCTCTCCGAGTAGTTCATATATCTGTCCTGTTTTATTGAATAAATAAAATAAAAAACATATCAATCGGTCGCTCCGTTTCGAAACGAAAAGAGACACAAACAAACAAATAAAAAGGCAACTGTATCAATCGGCTGGTTCATAGAATACTTGTTCTTACTTGTTGAGTACGATTGAGCGTCGAATGAGATAAACGAGTTTATGCATGTTTGTCTTATTCCTGTCGGTGCGTGCTGCTTATGCAATCCTATATAAACAACGTAATATTTATTTTATTTTCATTTGCGGTTTCGCGCGTAATAGATAAGCAGTACTTAAGTTCAACACTTATACTTACGTATTTCTCAAAACAAAACAATGTCGGAAGTAAAAAAGAAGAGACGGCAATACTGTGCGGAATATATTAAATTCGGATTCATTGAAAATCCTACAAACCCATCGTCGCCTTTGTGCCTTCTATGCCTAAAAACATTTTCGAATGAAGCAATGAAGCCTTCAAGACTTCAAGATCATTTGAATAAAATGCATCCAGATAAGAAAGACAAGAATGTAGCATATTTTCAAGACCTAGAGAAGAAGCATAATACTCGGCCAAGTGTAGCAAAACTCTTTTCGGCGGCTGCTAAGCAAGATGACGACGGACTTCGAGCTTCGTACAACATCTCTTTGTTAATTGCTCAAAAAGGCAAACCACACAACATCGGAGAAGTGTTAATTTTGCCAGCAATAAAGGAAGTAATAACTACTGTGCTTCATAAACCGGCCGCAGATATTATCGGAAAAATTCCTTTGAGTAATAATTCTGTGCAAAGACGAATTGATGAAATGGCCGGAAACATAGAAGAATCATTGTGCAATCATCTGAGGACTAGTCAATTCTCAATTCAGCTCGATGAGTCCACTTTACCAACTAATGAAGCATTGTTCCTGTCTTACGTGAGGTTTATTAAAGATGAGAAAATATGTGAAGAACTATTGTTTGCTAGAAATTTAGAGACCGATACAAAAGGCGAAACCATATTCAATACATTGGAAAAGTTTTGTGATGAGAAAGAGATTCCCTTGAAAAATATTATATCAGTTGCTACGGATGGCGCTCCGGCTATGACAGGGTGCCATAAAGGCTTCATAGCGTACGTAAAAAATAAAATTCCAGATGTCCTTGCTGTACATTGCGTTATTCATAGACAACATTTGGTTGCTAGAAATTTAAGTGAACGACTATTTCAATCACTGCAATATGTCATCAAAGCAGTCAATAAAATCCGTAACTGCTCTTTGAATGATAGATTATTTCATCAGCTTTGTGTTACTAATGACGAAGATTTCAACCGTTTGTTGTTTCATACCGAAGTTCGTTGGCTATCAAGAGGCAATTGTCTGACTCGATTTTACAACCTGTTTGACTCTGTGATAGAGTTTTTGGAAACTAAAGATACAGAATTGCGCAACAAGCTCATTACATCAAAAAATGATATAGCTTACATGACAGACCTGTATAAATTGTTCAACAACATGAATCTCCAACTGCAAGGCGATGAACTAAATTTAATTAAAACAAAAAATGTCGTTGCTGCTTTCGCAGCCAAACTGCTTCTACACAAAAAGAATATGGGCAGACGTGAGTTTCATAATTTTCCGAATTTATCAGTATCCTGCAGTAACGACGACTTGTTTGCCTACTGCCAACATTTGGAAAAGCTCCACATTGACTTCACCGAACGATACCAGGATATTTTGAACTTGGAAATACCAGACTGGGTGTTGGATCCGTTTTCAAATGTCAACACAGCAATATCACCACATCTGGAAGAAGAACTTATAGAATTGACAACGAACGAGTAAATAAAAATCAAGTTCAAAAATGGCTACCAAGAATTTTGGCTACAAAAACCGATCCCGCAATTGTACCCTGGATTGTGGTCAATCATTCAACGATTCTTGATAGCATTCCCATCGTCATATTTGTGTGAACGTGGATTTAGTGCTGTAGCAACGCTGCTTACTAAAAAGAGAAATCGTTTGCATGTTACCGAACGTGGTGACTTGCGGCTGTTCTTGAGTAAATTGGAACCTGATATCAACAAACTTATTAAACAACATCAGATTCATCCTTCACATTAGTTTTTATATTAGAATCGATTATGTTTGTTTTATTTTGAATTTTGAATAAAAGATACTTTGTCTGAATACTATAAAGTTGCGTTTCAATAATCATTCTCATTGGCAGGTGTAGCCCGTAAAAGTTAACTTGAGACCTGAGCGCCGTTGTGTACTACCTACTACGCTCAGGTCTCAAGTTAACTCATTCATTCTAAACGAGACTTTTACTATAACCCATAGTAAAAGTCTCGTTTAGAATGAATGTTTAATCTCCGCTAATATAGCTCACAATAATTAATTTAATTTGAAGTTATAGTGGTTTTTGAGTAGGTGAAAAAATGGGGGCGCTAAAAAATAATTTATTCTCAAAGTGGGCAGTAGGCAAAATAAGTTTGGGAACCACTGATCTAAAAGACCAAATATTAATCTTTATATACACGCATTACACAATATATGTTATTCATATAAGCCCATAACATGAATGTGTGAATACATACAAAAAAATGATTCAGACCACAGATGTGAAAATGAATGGCACAATTGAGAGTATTGTGTAAAAAAAATCCTGGAAATAATTTTGTCAATAATTTTTTCTTTGCCAAATCTCCTCTATTATATAAAATGTCTGGGAATTTTAAATAATGTTGGAGGATTTTTAAGTTTACCTTTTTTTGACAATTAGGGAGTTTTTTTAATCGAAAAAAAAGCTGCCGAAATTCATTCGATTTCGTATACCTAGCTGATATGGTTTCATATTTACATATGTCATTTATCTATAATAATTTTTAGTTCCGGAGCTCTGGTTTTGTTTTACGTGTTGGCCGTCGTTACGAATGCTATTAATCGCCATCACTTTCTAATAATATTGGTTTATAATTTAACAGTTATTTTGTTTCCAAATAAACAAAAATATTTAACGAAAAAAATAAGAGACAATGAACATCCTTTATTTATCCTACAAAACAGTTTAAAAAATTAGAAACACTTTTGTATTTAGTGATAAAAGGGCGAAGGTTTTGCTAAAGCAATCTAATAATATCGGTACATAAAAAGAGATCCATTGATGAGTATCTCATAAATAGGCCGCGGACACGAGCGAGCCATGACTCATCGCCCATGGGCGCACTATTGAGATGTTGTATTTTTAAAGAGGTTTTAATTTTATTTATATAATTGGATAACAAGTGGCTGGTGATCTATAAAATACAAAATACCTTATTATTTGTTCATTTTCTCTTCTGTAAGACTTGTTCTCTTTGAATTAAGTACATCCATGTAAATAGAAAACGTCCTTTCTACATCGCAACTGGTTATATGTGCGTACTGGAAATATTCTTTTATTTCAGCATATTTAGCATACACAATTGCCGCAATGTTATTAAATCTGGATTTCTATTAAAAACTGCGTCTAACTTTTGCCGAAGACCACATCCGAAGTCACTTGGAATACTTGTGAAATTATTAATAGCCACATCTAATGTGGTTAATCCATTTTTACTTTCTTATACGTAGTATAAGAAAGTATTGTGATGACCAAAATTTTTGACCTCGAGATTTTTGCAGATGTCCACGTTTTGAAGTCCCCTGATACCAAAAAAGTGGTTTTTAAAAAATGTCTGTGTGTCTGTAACCGCTGTAGATATCTATTCCAAATTTTGTATTTACGTATACAGCATGTGTCAATTTTCATTAGCCATAGATGATTAATCCATACAGTACGTGGCAACATAGTACCCCTTCTTTCCTTTTCATTGCCAGCACGACCGATGCATGCTCGTAAATACAAGTTAGCGTGGTTAGCAGTAACTATTCGACCACCGGCTTGGGTGTTTGTAATGCGTTCAGAAATAATATTTACGAGTTGCAAGGATTTGTTTTTCTTTTTCCTTTCAGTAAATGCAGAGAATTATTAAGCTGCGTTCACGCAGCATGACACAAACAAAAGCGTAATTCTAATAAAATTAAAAATAAGGTAAATAAAAAAGGATTCTGAAAATAATAATAAACTACTAGATCAGGAGATCGCGGCGGCCATTTGATGTTTCCCGTTCCAGTAATAAGACGGCTTTTACTGCAGACTAGATCGCAACCTGTTCGCAGCTAAACATTGAATGTAAAATCTGGTGGAAAGAAGTGGGAAGATCGGAGAAAATCGTTGTGATGTCGACTGTTGCCGGGATTGGTGACGGACAGTAGGGGTGCCACGTTGCCACGTATTACTTGTATACGTATAAATCGCACGTAAACATTGAATCCCTATACCTAATGAAAATTGACACACACGGTATAATCTCCCTCTTGAGATCTGATTAGTTTTTCAGTAAAATCGGTAGACCGGAAGTACTAGTTTACTTCAGTCAAAAAATCGAATTTTGCAAATATTTCGTCAATTACTAAGTTTAAACAATTTATAAAGAATTCAAATGTATTCAAAATTAAATTTGAGACAAATTGTCTTAAAAAAGTTTTTTGAAATTCCTACCGGAAGTAGGTCTTTTACTCTTATCGAAAATCAGTTTTTTGCGAATATCTCGCAAGTCATGCTTTCTAGACAGGTACGTTACGGGTATAAACGTATTTAGAACATAATTTTCAATACCTTTAGTGTAAAAAAAATTCTAAGTTCGGACCGGAAGTAATACGTTTACTTTTATCGAATAGCGATTTTTGCAAATTATGCATTCTATATATATTTGTCAACGGATACATTTGCTTTAAATTAATTAAAAAGTATAATTGTGAGACTTGTGAAAGAAGCGTATAATCCCAAAGCACATTAAAATCAAAAAGTCAATTATTTATTCTAAATAAAGAATATGAAAACAGCAAAGACTTTTCTATAATTCTAGAAAACCAAATGATCAAATAACAGCCTTTGTGAAAAGGTTATTAAAATCCCTTCACAAAATATTCAACAAAAATAAAGATTTAAATCATATTAGGACAAAAATTAAGCAGAGAGTACTGGAAAAGAATGATTTAAACATTATTTGTAACAAACACGAACATCAAACGTTCTTTTTAGACATGTTACTAATAACAAAACTTTATAAAGAATGTAAATGCCACAAATATCGGACATCTAAATCTAGATCTGAAAAGTTGAATATTTTTCGAAATATATAGACCCTATTTATAAAAAATATATGTATTTTTATTACCAAACCCTTCCATATTTACTATAAATAAAAATTTTGTTTTATTTTATTAATGCTTTCATTTTTTCCCTATATTTTGTTTAACAAACGTACTCAAAAATATATTCATTAAAAATCAATTGTTCTCAGTTCACTGGGTTATCTTACAATCTTAAAATCCCAAACAACAAAGAAACTGTTGTAGTCTCTGGTTATGCACCATAAATATAATTCTTTTATAGTCACTACGTCTCCATACATATTATGCGGTAGGATATGCGTAATTGTGTGCGTATTATATACAACACATATCCTATATATACATATATATATATATATATATATATTATATACAGATTGTCGTAGTTAAAAGTTAATATGCATCTTCAAATACACACACATAAACATGTACCTATGTATAAGACCGGTGGTGTGGGGAGATAGTGGGGAGATCGAGAGCGGGGACAACACATTCGTTCCGTAACTTTAGAGCGTGAACGATACAGTATCTGAGCAATCTCGCAAATATTAATACCGCTGAAGGAAATAGAGCGATTGATTTGGATAGCTTAAGAGAACAAATTCTTAACGCCATACAAATGATTACTCCTGAAATGCTATCGAATGTACGAAATGGGTTTTATAATCGTTTAGGGTACTGCTTGATGCAAGAGGGACAGACATTTGAACATCTTCAACATTAAATTTTGTATAGTTCATTTAATATTTTGTTTCGTTTTAAATGTGAGAATTTTATTTAATTTTTTTATAAGAATTTTATTTTAGTTACAAATTTTATAGAGTTTTGTTTCAGTTCAATGTTAATACATCAGTTACCAAAATATTATACAAAAGCCGTAAAGAGCGTAGCAATTCCTTAAAGCAAACGTCTACACACTAACTTTCAACGTTTTGCACTAAAGCCTCGGTACCCCGGTGTCCCGATATGAACTGATCTGTACTCCCCTACTATCGTACCCCTCCAATTCATGTTTGCATGCACTTGTGTGCGTGTTTGTGTTTCCCTATATCTACTTTTATTTCAGTCAAACGGTATGTTGGCATGTGAGAATTGAGAATACATATATGTATAGTAATCTAATAATACAATTTTATAATCTAAAAATATATTTTTTAAAGTGGTTTTTTGTTGTCTTCAATAATTACGATAAAAGTCAAAAAAGCACATAATTAATTATAGGATATAATAAAAAGTAAAAAAATTAAGTGTAAAATTTAAAATGTTAAAAATAAAACGACATCTATATTTTATTAGTACAACATACATAGATTTGTTTACATTGCAGCGCCAAAACCTTCCTGCTATTTAGCGGACGGATTCCATAGTAATAAAATTCCAGCTCCATTTCGAGCGAAATGCCGCTTCCAATTGTCCCATAAGGATGAGCTATCTGTATACTTATCTGTGACAATACTATTGTTTTTAGTTTATTTCTGTCGTGTCACGTGTTTGATCAGGACTATAGTTTATGTAGTAATAAATTTGTAATTACTTTAATTTGTTATTTTTGCCTATTACCAAGTTTTAATTGAATTGTCGTGGAACATCATCAATGTTTTCACGCAATGTCTAATATTTTCAGATCACGTTGTTTATTTAATACTATGCACGATTTGTGACCATAGCTACTAGGTGTTACTCTCTCCATGTAGAGCTCGTATTAAATTTAAATTTTATTTTGTAAACCTCAAAGCCGAAGGAAATCTCGTAAGCCACTTTAGATTTATTATACTACGTTTGTTAGAGTCAACAACCAATTACAATATTTTATCGGCTTTTGACTTAACCGCCTCAAGGTTGGTCGCATTGTTTTCTTTTTATTGGGTATTTCAAATGTTTTGTATATATTTACCTAATTACTACTGTAATAAACGTATTAGTTGTTGATTAAATGTTCCTTCTGGAGGAGTTTCCTGCTTTCCTTCCTTGATTAACTTCCAGTCAAGCAGTTAATCGGGGGCTTGAAATTTCTTAATGGAAGGTAGCGCTTAATTAGTAAATGAAACCTACGACCATTCTTCACAGAGCTGGAGGCAGGCAGAACTCCTGATATTTACAATCGAGAAGGAAAAGGAAGCTCGCAGGTAGAGCATTATCTGTTCTGTGATTGCCAGTATAAGGGAGTATTTAACGAGTAAGGGATATTTTTAAGTGACTGCTGACTACTGGTTGTTCCATTAAGCCTTCGGTTAGATGGACTTTGGAATGGTTGTGCCATAGTGCGAATTTATCATTGCACACAAGTTACTATGTGTTGTGTTTAGAATCAAAATAGCACCCCTGTTGGATAGGAGGGCCGCAATATTAGCTACCTCAATATCTGTTGTTGGACTTAACAAGAATGTGTTACAGTTCAAAGAGATATCTGCCAAACCTGCTCCCTCCCCCCCCCCCGATCGTATATTAGTATGTTATGATGAACCTATAACAGAACCTAAGAGCAAATACTTAGGTTCTGTTACAGGTTCACCATTAATGTACAGCGTGATTGTGCCTTTGTTATTTGTTTTTTGGTTTGTGAATTGATTCCACGCCACTACTCAATATTAAAAAAACATAAAAATTTTATTTACACATTTTCGCATTATCACCTTCAATGTTTGTCAGTTGTGGTTCAATAAGCACATGTGATAGCATTGTCATATAATGGTGAAGTTAGTTCTTGTCCTTCATAGAGTGATTATTAATTTTATCTATGTTAATGTAGTTCAATTTCTATATCGTATGTTTAGCTCCAAAATGTCAATTCTCTCTTTTTTATTTAAATTAATTAAATCTTTTTTCAAATCAGTAAGAGATGCATGCTGAACACATAATTTGAATGAATCTAGATAACTGCGTTGATAAACGATTACGTAACCATCATTCACAAATTCCAAGCTAAAATATTCATAATTTGGACATAGCATTAGCATATTACCTGATTTTAATTCATATTGCAAACAGATAAAGATGTATATTAACTTCGATTAATATTCATTTATCAAAAAATAAGCAGTTGTAAAAGATATAATTTAGTTATCTACATGCAAATAAGGAGAATTGGAATATTATATTAGTACATATTAGTATATTAGTTAGATATGTTGGAAATATTCACCGTTATAATCCATAAAAAGCAAGCTTCCTCACGTGCAATTATTTTTATATTCAATATGCGTTCATGAACTATCAGGGTGACTACATAAGTTTTCAATATTAATACAACCAAAAATAGAAACCTTTAAGTTTACATAGTATGTATCTATGTATAAGTCTATATTACAAATGTGAAAACGGATGTTTTTAAATACTGCATACATATTTTCATACAATTACTTGATAGAGTTCCCAATAAAATATTCCATTCTTAGTTTTGATAACATAACATGTTATTGTCATAATCTTTTGGAAAGTTTGACTAAATAAGATTGACGTAACTTTAAAAACATATCCACTGTTAAACTTATATTTAAAATATTTATCAGTACGCGTTTCTTAAATTAAAAAGAACATATTAATTTTATTTTTCGTTATAATGAAAGTATATTGAACTGGTGTTGATTATGTGACAACACCAGTCAAATACCCACAAACACATACAGTCACCCTTTAAAACCCCTTGAATACAGGCAACCATATATACATCGGCGATGCATTATGTTTGGACCCTTGTATAAGAGTACAGGTAAAAAAATTCCTAAAAATTAATACAGATTTTACTAACAATTCTAGTAAATTCTGAGAACCCCTTCAAATTGTAAATATTAGAAAGAAATTCACCCCCAAATTTAGAAAACCAAACCAATGACTACTCTTTTCAGGAACCCCAACTGAAACCCCCGTATTAAATACTTAAAATTGGATTTAAATACCTGATTAGTTTAAAATACACATTAGTCTTATTTTTATACTTATATTTAGCAAATTTCCACAATACAACAATAATTAGTTAAATGTTATATAGGCAAAGTAATTATATAAAATGAATCTGACAGCCATTACAAATGGACAATTTTAAATTACAAATTTCAACATTTATTACCACACTATGAGCATTTAAATGAGTACCATTTTATAGTGTGATTTCTCAAGAGTAAATTGTCACAAAAAGTTACAGGTTCAAGGTTAAAGCAAGGTTGATAGTATCGAAAGCATCATCCCAAACTTTGGCAAAAGTATTGCACATGCATGACAAATTGTTATCTAAAAATGCAGAGCTTAAAACTAAAATAAACTAATGGTGAACATAAAAAACATTTAAACCATAAACTAGTTTACAAGTTACAAGCATGGTAACAAACAATAAAACTCTTAGATGCGCACATTTAAGTTAAGCATCATTTTAATTCTCAAATTTCGACGCGCCATTTTGACAAAGGCATATTTAATTCCAAATATTTCCTATAAGTAATCAAAGTAATTATAAATTCACTCTAGCAGTTACAAAGTCTAGCAAGACGCTTTTATGTTGGAATATTTTTCAATGTCATATTTACAAGTTGAGTACAGATATTTAAATAAGCATTTTGAATAATTTGACAGTTGTCAACATAGGTAAAAGAAAAGTTTTATAATATTAATTACAAGCTATTTAGATAATTAAAAAAAAGTGGTATAGATTAAGAAAAGGTCATAGTTTCATGTTATAACAGTAATTCGTAATTAAATTAAAAGACCATTTAGTTATTACACTTCAAAAACTAACCACACTAATTTTTTGTATAAAGAAAGATTTTAAAAAGGATTAAAAGATGAAAAAATATTGTATGTATTTATAAGTTTAATTTGTAAAGGTAAAGTTCTACTAAAAAGGCATTTTAAGCCAAAATTCTGATATTTAAATTTATTTTATTAGCGTCATTGACGTCATCGAACAAATGACAGTCGAAATGCTAAATTTGCCCTTTAATTTTTAAAAAATTGTGTTTTTCTAAAAGAAAACGAATTAAAGTGATTTTATTGTACCGATTGAAAGACGAATTAATTTAACTAAGATAAAACATGATTCCACAAATATTCAAAAATAAACTTGCCCGTAAAAAGACTTTGTAAAATTCTACCGTATAAAATTGCCATGGTTACGACGTCCACAACAGAGATTGATATAAAAAGGCACACCCGACGAGAAGCAAGGATTATTCATTGATTATTCATCGATTGATTTTTTTTGGTGAACAGTCATTAACGGGCCATTCACTTCGATTCATTTTTTTTTGCGATCATGCAATCATCAGTCGATTAAGTATTATGCGATTTATTTTATTTGTGATCATCCATTGAGTTGATAGACGCGTAAATTTTCATTATCGATCCATATTGATATCCAGCCGCTGTCAAAGTTGATACATCCAAACAAGCCATAAAGTGTCTGCTGAATCATTTCCACTTACGAGTCAGAAGGTCATCCATTGAAGAAGTCGACCTTAAACCGTGCCGAACTAGGTCAAGGACACACACACCGTACACCGATGTATGACAGCTGGGACGACCGTAGAAACTAGGACACGAGCTGCCTCTATACAGAATCACATCCCAGTGGAACAAGTACCTGCCCTTAAACAAGACAAGGAATTAGTACACAGAAGGTACCAAGTCTGTTATTAGTTAATGCACCTGTCTCTTGACACAAATGTGGGTCAAATCTAAATCTATGTCACATTTATGTAACGTCTTTTAATTCGATCTTTTCTATAAATTAATTAAATTCAAATCTTTTTACATAGCTTATATAAACACTAGGAAAATCAATTTAAAATTTCAAACAATAAAATGCTTATTTAAAAAAATATCAGAATATACTTACAGTTAAATTTAATCCTATCTTATTGTCATGCAGTCCAGTTAAATAGTTGGTACCTAAGGGCCAAACTCGTATATTTTGCCTTGATTTCAATATATCAAATCTGTAGAACTTCTGCCTAATTAACTGCTGTTCTTGTACACAACAAAAGTGTATTGTTTAATAAAAAAATTTTATATTGTTGTATTGTCGTAGAATTTCATTGTTATGTTTTAAATAAATTCATATCTGTTGTTTTCAAGTATAAAGTGTTTGTTTTCATCACTGTCAAAACTCATTCTTCAATCATAAGAGGTACACATATTCTGTTGGAGCCCCAGCATTAGAGCTGTCTCTCCAAATTGACTTTATAGGTTAGTTTCTTCAAGATCATCACCCGACAACTGGAAGGTATGGTATCCCGGACTAAGGTAAATCAAATTTCGAACCTCCGTAACGCCCTGTAGATAACACAATTAGTCACTTAGATATCACCCACTTAGTTAGTCACATAACTTTTAAATCTTGTTTTTTTTTGATTACTTTAATAGACACACATACACAATAGTTATAGCGATTTCGCGCGAATTTCAGTGTTTGTTCCACCTCTTGGATAAACGTCTATCCCGATCTTGCGCAGTCATACGTTGAATGCCGCGAAATTTTTGAATTACAAATAACTTTGTATTTATCTATTAGGATAACTTTTGAAATACTAAATGATACATAAACTAAATATATAATTTCTCTCCGTTGTCATAGAATGCAACCCCCTTTAGCTAGCCGGCCAAATTATAATTGAAAAGTTAATAGTTCAACATATTATTGTGTTTAGCAGTTTTTGTGTTAGGATAAAGTAAATTAAGCGCTCTAAGTCTCATTATCTCTCCATTCATTATTATATCTTAGGGTCGTTTTACACATACAGTACCCCCATTACATTTTGGCGCACCAACGATTTGGGGCATATTATTAAACTTTAGCCGGATACTTACTGTATTTTTCAGCTACTCCAGAAGACTAGAAGATCACCAGAAGCAGAGGATTCTTATAAATAAAAAAAAAAAATAATAATTGTAAAATAAAAATATAAAAAGCAACATGTGTTTTTAATTTTTTCTTTATTTCTTATATATGTGTACTTCTATAAATTGATGGTAAACAAACAAACACTGACAAAAGTAAAATCATTTATTTGTCTTTATTAAAAATAGTAGAATCAAATACAGGTATTATTATTATTCACATAGTAGGTACAATACGTTATACAAGGGTCTTATCATAAAGTATTATCAAATTTTTATTATTTTTGTGTGTATTTGTAAAAATATAAACCTACAAGATGAATACAAGATCCAGAAGCGTTTCTAATGTCCATCAGGAATCATCCAGCGAAGGCGAAGATGAATCTCTACAAAATCAAGGTGATAACACCCAAATTACAGCGACGCCCACAGAACAAGGAACGGGTTCGAAGTTAGATCAAAAGGAGTTTCTCAAACAGATGAGTTTAATGTTCGAACAAGCAAGACAAGAATTTAAAAAGGATCTACAGGAACTGAGAGAAAGTTTCGGGACAAATAGAAAACGAGATAGGGAGGAAGACAAACAAGAAAATAAAATCTATATGGAAACAAAGGAGGAAAATAAGAGGGTAGAAAATATGGTGGAGAAAAAAGATAAAGATGAAGATATAACTGTACCAGAAGTACAAGAATCAGTCCATACATTACCTCCAAGAAATGATGTACAGGTTTTAACAAACAGAGACACAGTTTCTCCATGTAAAATGGTAATAACAGATATAACACTAAAAAGGGAAATGGTACCAATTAGTGAAGAAACGATCCTAACGAAAAAAATGGATGAAGGCCCGGTGCAATTACAAACTGTACCAGAAGAAATAAAAACAGACGTGCAAAAATGCGAAGAAAAAGAAAATAAAGCTGATGAAGAATCAGTACCAATAGAAACAATATTTGCAGAACAGATAACAGAGGAAACAGAAGTAATAGCTACAGGAAAGGATGTCGAAGAAATCACAGAAGATATGTCAACCCAAGAAAAAGTATTAGAAAATATTGAGAAGGATGTACAAAAGGGCTTTAACAATGAAAAGGACCCAGCAGAAGTCAAAGAAACCTCCGAAATAATACACATACAATCAAAAACAAAATATATGGACTCCAGTAGGAAAATCTTGAGAACGCACTTGGACGCGCTTCTAACAGAAGAGGAAGAGGACAGATATTTATGTTTCCACACCTCAAGAAAGTCAACAGGTACGTTTACAGGTGCCGAAAAATATACAAGTTCTCGGAAACAGCAGGTACTTACAACACAAATTGGCATCATTAGCAAGACACACAAAGAGGTAATCACATTTAGGGGCATAGACACAAACACATGGACAGACATGCGAAGTAAGTCAATTCACACACACATAGAAAATTCAAACACACATACACACAATTTACCAAACTTAAACGTACACACTCACACCTTAGAAGACCTCAAGGAAATAAACGCTTACTTACAATACAAGGAGGAGATTAACTACGATATTAATAACGTTATTATAGCAGATAGAGAAGATAATGGAAATACGCAAGAAGATTTAGAAGAGGCTATGTTTGAACTTCCAAAAGAAGGAAGGGAGAAAACATACGCCGAAACGGGTATAAAAGAAGATACTTCTAATAACAAAATCATAAGAAATGAAGCCGACATACGGGAAATCCTAGCAGATCAAGAGTTAAAGGAACCTTGGATATTAGAAAATCTTTTAGACATACTTTCTAAGAATATACGGTTAATTAACGATGAGGTAGTATTCGCCAAAGATTACGAGCACAAATTGCTAATTGACGATGACACACCGCTGCCCTGCAAGAACTACCCCATCCCTTATCATTTTCAACAAAGAGTTAATGAGGAACTGCTTAAATTAGAGGAGGCTGACATTATCGAGAGGTCCAACACTTATTTTATAAACCCAGTGGTATTGGTAAAGAAAAAAGACGACTCCATCCGCATCTGCATTGACGCTCGCTTGCTTAACCAGAGGATCAAACCTGAGTACGAGATGCCTCAGAATATCGACGTTTTACTCACAAAATGCGGTAACAAAAGATGGTACACAAAACTAGATTTAAAGAATGCTTTTTGGCTGATACGTTTGGAAGAGTCCTCAAGGAAATATTGTGGTTTCAACGTGAACGGGGTCACCTACAATTTCACTGTTTGTCCCTTCGGAGTCCGCAGTTCTCCCGCAGGATTAATCAGATTTCTACACCAGATATTGGATAAGTACGAGAAATTCGCATTACATTATTTGGACGACATCATTATTTTTTCCGATGACATCGAATCTCATTTGAACCATATAGAAACTATCATTCATACTCTACAAACAAATGGAATGAAGTTGAATCTCGCGAAATGCCAATTCTGCCGAAAAGAAGTCAATTACCTAGGATACGTCGTAAATGAACAGAACATCTTGTTAGATCCACAAAGGCTCGAAGAGATCCAAAACTACCCACGTCCGACCAAATTGAAAATGTTGAGAGGATTTCTCGGTCTGTTGAACTATTACCGAAAATTCGTTTCTAACTACAGCCAGAAGACCAACACTTTATTAGCGCTGCTGAAGAAAGGAACCAAATGGAGATGGACACCCGAATGCGAAGAATGCTTTCAAAATTTGAAGAACAACTTTGTTGAGAACCTTAAATTATATCACCCCGATTTCAGCTCAGAATTCATCGTCAGAACGGACGCATCCAACAACGCTATCGCCGCAGAACTGGTACAGATAAAAGACAACATGGAAATTCCGATTTACTTCGCATCACGGACGTTAAGGCCATGCGAGACCCGATATGCCATCTCAGAGCTCGAAATGTTAGCCGTCATCTTCGCATTGACCAAGCTCAGATACTATCTAATAGGAAAAAAGTTCATCCTCGAATCGGATCATAAAGCTCTACTCAACATTATGACGACCAAATTAAACAACAACCGTATCTACCGCTGGACGCTACTCATACAACAATACGACATGGAGATTCGATACAAGCCAGGGAAAGAAATGATCGCTGCAGACATCCTGAGTCGTAAGCATGGAGAGACCAAGACTTCAAATGTTCAAATAAACCTAGTAATTTTAGCACAAGAAGGCACTTTTTCACTAAACCGAATAAAAGAAGCACAAGAAACACCAGTGTTGAGGGAAATTAAAGAGAAATTACAAGAAGTGCAGGAATATAAAGGGATGAAAATGCAAGAGGACGTCATAATCAAGAAGATAGGGAGAACAGAAGTATACGTCACAGACGAAAAACACACAATCGAGATCATACAAAATATACACGAAAAGTATACCCACATAGGAGCCAGAAAATGTTGGTTGATTTTCCGGGAGGCCTACTACTGTAAAAACGATGAGAAAATAATTAAAAATTTAATCCGACAATGCCGAACATGTGAGATAGCCAAGGAGAAGAACTTTACTAACCAAAACATAAGCCAGAGCATAATCGCAACCGAACCACTACAATTAGTAGCCATCGATTTCATTTCAAATCTTATTCCAAGCACAAGAAGATATAGAAATATTCTTGTCATATGTGACATTTTCTCCAAACATGTACGTTTAATCCCGACTCAAAAATGCAACACTGAAACCGTACTACAGGCAATACAAGAGTATATCACAGAATACGGAACTCCCAGCATCATACTGTCAGATCACGCCACATACTTCACGAACCAGCGATATCAAGAATTTTTAGATGACAGACAGATCAAATCATATCACACTTCAATCAGACACCCGCAAGCAAACCCTTCTGAAAGATATATAAAAGAAGTACTAAAATACCTCCGAATTTTGTTAGTCGACTGCCACCATAAATGGGCCAAACATATCAGACATATAGAGTTGGTCATGAACAACACTCCCAGCACTGTACATGAAGCATGCCCCATCACTATATTCACTGGACAGCCACCGCAGAGACCATGGATAAGCGATGAAATAGCAGATCTAGGAGAACAATATGAAATAGTAAGACGGAAACTCCTAGAAAAGAAAAACAAATGGGAATCCAAACAGAGAGAGCAGCAGAAAAGATTTAAAAATTATCAATTAAACGACAAGGTCATCGTACGTGCACTCAAAGTCACCGATAGGAAAAATAATATAATCGCAAAACTAACCCGCCCATTTATTGGACCGTTTCTCATTCATAGGAAGTTAGGATTGAACACCTACGAATTAATAGACGAGGAAACTGGGAATATCAAAGGCACCTATCACGTTTCCATGCTACACGACTATTTAGCCAAAGACATGGTTGACGAGTAGAAATTTTAGAAATTTAACGGAGCAAGGCGAAGGGATATACAGGCGACCTTCGATGGGATAGCGACCCCACTCCTACCTGAGCAACACCAAGAATCACAGCCTAAATATACCGGAGCAAGGCGAAGGGATATACAGGCGACCTTCGATGGGATAGCGACCCCACTCTTACCTGAGCACTACCAAGATACAAAGGCCTATCCACCCCATAGATCAATATAGGGGCACCACGAGTCCCGACACCCCAGGAGTCATTTGGTCGAGCCCAAACCAAAAGGAGCCAGGAATCTAAACAAAATGCGCTACATCGGACGAACCCAACCCTATGATAGCGGAATCATCCCACAACCAATACAGACGAGCCCAATCTGTATATCCAAAGATGTAAATACACCCGGAATTTTATAGTATAAGAGTTTGCATTTAGAAGATGAGAAGTTCATCCATAAATAATTTTAAGTCACATAGTAAATAAGTTTTAGTTTTTCCCATTCCTATATCAATCAAGTAGCAACGCATAAGGAGGTAATATAAGTTGAGAAATGTCTGGAACACTTCAGTAAGAAAATAAAGAAAATGTACAAATACACAGCAAGAGGATGCAAACATGTTATGGAAAAGAAATAAGAAACACTAGGAAGAACAAATCTTTGAAAGAAAACATATAACAAAGCGTATGGAACCACTACCATTAGAAGAAAGAAAAATTACACAACTGCCTTTATATAAAATACAAAAATAAGGTTACAAGTCAAAAAACCAATCAAGAAACATATTCACCTACAGAACAAAAAGGATTCAAGAAGGAATGACCAAAATATGAAGGAAAAGAAAATATTTAAATATGAAGAAAGGGCCTAAGAATTAAAATATACCACGGAGCGAAAATAACGCTTTTATAAATCAAGAATTGAATCCATGAAGAAACCCATGAAAAGATATGGTATCGTGGAAGAAAAATAGATATAATTAGAATTTACCTCATAAGTAAAACCATGAGAAGATATGGTATTATGGGAAGACAAAAGGTGATGTACAACCTAAAATGGGTACATCAGCACGAAAAAGTGCAATATTAATTGAAAATATGTTCCGCAAATAGGAAGATGAATACATGACAAAATGTCAAATATAATAGGTAACAAGAATAATTATTTGAAGCAACAAAGTTAATTTAAGTGTAAATACACTCAAGGTATATTAAAATAGGCCACTATTATCACAGTATAGAATTTGAATCCGAGACACTATAGGTAAAAGAAGCATAGAAACAAAAGAAGCATAATTGGTACACAATAAAACTTTATAAAGGCAACATTCATAGAAAATTACAAGAAGGAAAACCATACGCGCACATACAAAGAGGAACTAGTGTTCATATTTATCAATAAAAATATAGGTACACAAATACCTAACATATACATAGCATCTTACACTAATACCCATATACAGGGACAAGTCATTAAATAAATATTGTTAAAAATTAAATTTTGTTAGGAAAATTTCCATACACACATACAACTTATATTACAGACATATGACAAAACTACAAATACAAAAACTCAGATAATTAAGCCCTTAGTATAATACAAAATAAATATATCAGTTTGTTAAAGAAAAATTTTGTCACTTAAAATATATAAGTTAGTTAATTATTACAATTACATTATAAGGTTTATTTATAACGAACGCATTTTTTTATATACATAAAAAACTACCTTCGTTAAGGGGCAAGTTGAACTGGTGTTGATTATGTGACAACACCAGTCAAATACCCACAAACACATACAGTCACCCTTTAAAACCCCTTGAATACAGGCAACCATATATACATCGGCGATGCATTATGTTTGGACCCTTGTATAAGAGTACAGGTAAAAAAATTCCTAAAAATTAATACAGATTTTACTAACAATTCTAGTAAATTCTGAGAACCCCTTCAAATTGTAAATATTAGAAAGAAATTCACCCCCAAATTTAGAAAACCAAACCAATGACTACTCTTTTCAGGAACCCCAACTGAAACCCCCGTATTAAATACTTAAAATTGGATTTAAATACCTGATTAGTTTAAAATACACATTAGTCTTATTTTTATACTTATATTTAGCAAATTTCCACAATACAACAATAATTAGTTAAATGTTATATAGGCAAAGTAATTATATAAAATGAATCTGACAGCCATTACAAATGGACAATTTTAAATTACAAATTTCAACATTTATTACCATACTATGAGCATTTAAATGAGTACCATTTTATAGTGTGATTTCTCAAGAGTAAATTGTCACAAAAAGTTACAGGTTCAAGGTTAAAGCAAGGTTGATAGTATCGAAAGCATCATCCCAAACTTTGGCAAAAGTATTGCACATGCATGACAAATTGTTATCTAAAAATGCAGAGCTTAAAACTAAAATAAACTAATGGTGAACATAAAAAACATTTAAACCATAAACTAGTTTACAAGTTACAAGCATGGTAACAAACAATAAAACTCTTAGATGCGCACATTTAAGTTAAGCATCATTTTAATTCTCAAATTTCGACGCGCCATTTTGACAAAGGCATATTTAATTCCAAATATTTCCTATAAGTAATCAAAGTAATTATAAATTCACTCTAGCAGTTACAAAGTCTAGCAAGACGCTTTTATGTTGGAATATTTTTCAATGTCATATTTACAAGTTGAGTACAGATATTTAAATAAGCATTTTGAATAATTTGACAGTTGTCAACATAGGTAAAAGAAAAGTTTTATAATATTAATTACAAGCTATTTAGATAATTAAAAAAAAGTGGTATAGATTAAGAAAAGGTCATAGTTTCATGTTATAACAGTAATTCGTAATTAAATTAAAAGACCATTTAGTTATTACACTTCAAAAACTAACCACACTAATTTTTTGTATAAAGAAAGATTTTAAAAAGGATTAAAAGATGAAAAAATATTGTATGTATTTATAAGTTTAATTTGTAAAGGTAAAGTTCTACTAAAAAGGCATTTTAAGCCAAAATTCTGATATTTAAATTTATTTTATTAGCGTCATTGACGTCATCGAACAAATGACAGTCGAAATGCTAAATTTGCCCTTTAATTTTTAAAAAATTGTGTTTTTCTAAAAGAAAACGAATTAAAGTAATTTTATTGTACCGATTGAAAGACGAATTAATTTAACTAAGATAAAACATGATTCCACAAATATTCAAAAATAAACTTGCCCGTAAAAAGACTTTGTAAAATTCTACCGTATAAAATTGCCATGGTTACGACGTCCACAACAGAGATTGATATAAAAAGGCACACCCGACGAGAAGCAAGGATTATTCATTGATTATTCATCGATTGATTTTTTTTGGTGAACAGTCATTAACGGGCCATTCACTTCGATTCATTTTTTTTTGCGATCATGCAATCATCAGTCGATTAAGTATTATGCGATTTATTTTATTTGTGATCATCCATTGAGTTGATAGACGCGTAAATTTTCATTATCGATCCATATTGATATCCAGCCGCTGTCAAAGTTGATACATCCAAACAAGCCATAAAGTGTCTGCTGAATCATTTCCACTTACGAGTCAGAAGGTCATCCATTGAAGAAGTCGACCTTAAACCGTGCCGAACTAGGTCAAGGACACACACACCGTACACCGATGTATGACAGCTGGGACGACCGTAGAAACTAGGACACGAGCTGCCTCTATACAGAATCACATCCCAGTGGAACAAGTACCTGCCCTTAAACAAGACAAGGAATTAGTACACAGAAGGTACCAAGTCTGTTATTAGTTAATGCACCTGTCTCTTGACACAAATGTGGGTCAAATCTAAATCTATGTCACATTTATGTAACGTCTTTTAATTCGATCTTTTCTATAAATTAATTAAATTCAAATCTTGTTACATAGCTTATATAAACACTAGGAAAATCAATTTAAAATTTCAAACAATAAAATGCTTATTTAAAAAAATATCAGAATATACTTACAGTTAAATTTAATCCTATCTTATTGTCATGCAGTCCAGTTAAATAGTTGGTACCTAAGGGCCAAACTCGTATATTTTGCCTTGATTTCAATATATCAAATCTGTAGAACTTCTGCCTAATTAACTGCTGTTCTTGTACACAACAAAAGTGTATTGTTTAATAAAAAAATTTTATATTGTTGTATTGTCGTAGAATTTCATTGTTATGTTTTAAATAAATTCATATCTGTTGTTTTCAAGTATAAAGTGTTTGTTTTCATCACTGTCAAAACTCATTCTTCAATCATAAGAGGTACACATATTCTGTTGGAGCCCCAGCATTAGAGCTGTCTCTCCAAATTGACTTTATAGGTTAGTTTCTTCAAGATCGTCACCCGACAACTGGAAGGTATGGTATCCCGGACTAAGGTAAATCAAATTTCGAACCTCCGTAACGCCCTGTAGATAACACAATTAGTCACTTAGATATCACCCACTTAGTTAGTCACATAACTTTTAAATCTTGTTTTTTTTTGATTACTTTAATAGACACACATACACAATAGTTATAGCGATTTCGCGCGAATTTCAGTGTTTGTTCCACCTCTTGGATAAACGTCTATCCCGATCTTGCGCAGTCATACGTTGAATGCCGCGAAATTTTTGAATTACAAATAACTTTGTATTTATCTATTAGGATAACTTTTGAAATACTAAATGATACATAAACTAAATATATAATTTCTCTCCGTTGTCATAGAATGCAACCCCCTTTAGCTAGCCGGCCAAATTATAATTGAAAAGTTAATAGTTCAACATATTATTGTGTTTAGCAGTTTTTGTGTTAGGATAAAGTAAATTAAGCGCTCTAAGTCTCATTAGCTCTCCATTCATTATTATATCTTAGGGTCGTATAAGCATATACAGTACCCCCATTACAATATATACTTCTCTTTATGCTTTATAATGAAAAAGGTCCAACCAAAATTCCTTATCATCATGGAAAGTCTATTGTGGACTGGAAATAATTATATAATATACAATACAATTTTTTTTGAGATAATTACTTTTACAAAGTACGTGAAAACACTTCAGTTTAGCAATCTAATTGACGTACACCTTCGTCCTATTTTTATCGGCTACATAGTTTCAATTCAACCAAGTATCACGGGCTCCTCTAGGAAGCCGTAATAAATAGCGCTTTCTGGAAAATTTTCTTATTAAGATTGTCTGTATGTACCTTAAACTCCGCGACTTTCGCTGTTCTTCTGAGGCCTCCCAGGGATGTTGCTCTGGGGGACTTTGTTGCCAATCGCAGGCATCGGTTCTGTATCATTTGCAGTTAGAGAAAGCTGTTGCTGACAACGTGCTCCATAGTGGGCTGGCGTAGGTCAGAATCGGACGGATGTACGTCTTGTACAGCCCTGCACCCGCCTTCACCGAGAGATGCCTGCTCCGTAGGAGAGGGAGTAGTTGGCACATCCTTCCTCTTGGGTTTTTCTGCGTGTTGGCAGTAGTTGAGTCTCCTGTCAAGTGTAACCTCAGGTACTCAATGGATCTACTCCAGTCGATCTCTTCTACAGCGATTTTCATAACATAATCGCCTGGGACTTCCTAAGGTTGATCGTCGTAGAAGGCTTTGCTAGCCGGACCCCGAGTTCTGGGTTGTGGGACTTTGCCAGCACGGCGGTGTCGTCTGCGTAGCGTGCATTGATGACTCTATGGTCCGCTAGCTTGGGAATGTCAGTGATGTAGATCGTGAAGAGGGCCGGTCCAAGGGTTGAGCCCTGGAGAACTCCTCCCATCATCCATCATATTCCGTTTACTACTGTAGTAAAACTCCTGCCGTCGAGGTATGACTTGATGGTCTTGAGTATCCTGGTGGGGAACACGGCTCTCGACATCTTTCACATCAGCCCATCGTGCTCGATCTTGTCTAATCCCTTCTCCAGGTCACGTGATACCATGGACGTGATTATTCTTTCTGCGAGTCTGTAGAGCTGTAAGGTCATGGAGTGTTGTGCTCTGAAACCGAACTGATTATTGTCTATTATTTCAGATACCTCTATGAATTGTTGTATCCTTTTCAATAGTATCGACTCCAAGATTTTGCCGTTAACGCTGAGAAGGGAAATGGGCCTGTAGCTCTCTGGAAAGTGGGGGTCCTTCCCTGGCTCATAGATTGGCATGATCTTGGCCGTCTTTCACTTGGTGGGGTAGTGGGTCAGGCGCAGAACTGCGTTGAATATCGCAGTGAAATTGACTAGCAACTTCAGAGTGACATTCTTCACAGCGGCGTTGATCACCTCGTCCCTCCAGGGGCCTTCTTCATGGGGGTCTTCTTGATCTCCTCAAATCCCTTCGAGAGTGATGACTACCGGAGGTCCAGGCTCGGCCTCGTCGATCTCCCTCAGCGTTTGTCTGCAGGTGATTTCCAGCGCAGGAGCCATGGTGGGCGCTGGCGTAAAGTACCCTGCAAAGGTTTGTGCGATTAAGTTGGCCTTACCCAGGTCGTTGTCTGTACTCTGGACGCCGATCTTCAGCTCTGGAATGGGTTTTCTGATTCTACTGAGTATTCTTGGGATCTTGTGTGGATCGCAGTCTTGCGTCCTCTCCACGAAGTCCTCTCACTTTTGCGTGGTGTACTCTTGTATCTCGATAGAGATTTCCTTCTGGAGTCGATGTAGAGTGACTTTCATCGGCGGATACCTGGTGTGTCGGTTCTTGTCGGGGAGCTTACGTTTTTTCCCGCACGTTGCAGGGCTTGCTGGATGTGCCTGGTGGTGGTTTTCACTGCCTGCTTCAGGTCATCTACTGTAACGATAGGAGGGTTAGATCTTAGCTTTTCAGTGATGATCCTTTTGTAGATGTCCCAGTCGTAGTATTTCTGCGGACCGGCTCTAGGTGGAGGGAGGGACATGTAGATATACATGATCACTTGGTAGTGATCAGATGTTAACTACTGCTCGGTGCGGATGTGCGTGCGGAATGGCCACTTACTCAGTAGGCTTGTGTCCAGGACGTCTGGTTTGAAGTGTCCCGCTGTGCAAAAGTGCGTTGGTTCTATGGGTGCAGTCACCTCAATGTCGCCCTGTTGGTCGAGCCAGTTTTTGAGACGGACTCCATAGGGATTGTCGATCCGCGAGTTCCATGATCTGTGTTTACATTTCAGGTCCCCCGCGATTGCCACGTGGCCCCCCAAGTTCGCCAGGTGCTCCAGATTATCGGTGAACTTTACGTTCGGTTTCAGCCACGTTTCGGAGATAAGCGGTATCTCGATCCATTTTTCAGGAAAAGTGTCAGCTTGTCTTTCTTGCTGGCGATTAATTGTGCGTTCCAGTGGGCTACTCTGAGGCTCCTGGAGTTGGTGGGACTCATTGTTCAAAGACTTCACGCGCCAGATCCATGAGCAAGGTCAGTCTTTACATTGAGATGGTGATGATCTGCAGGCCTAACATACCGATTGCTCCTTTCCGGACGATATCTATAATAGGTAAATCAACATTATCTTGATGTACTACTCTGGAGGCGTAGACTGGTACGTTGGCATAGTTTTAATTGATCCGTATTTTCATTTTAAATTTAAGAAAAACGCACATTCACAATACTTACAGATTTAGTCTGTGAAAATGTTTTCGGTAAAAGTGTTTTTATATCGCAGGTTAAACCATATAAGAGAGAGTAGGATAAAACAAATGGTGTGGTTAAACAGAATATCGCGTTTTATTTTAAAACAAATAGTGGTATCTATCTGGTAGGGGTGAAACTTAGAAACATTTTGTACCTCTACCAATGCTCGGCTAGTGATTAAGCTACTTTAGTTTCACTCTAGACAGCTTAACACACAAATCACTAACGTTCAGATAGTTGACGCGTGTACATTCGATTCAAACCACAAATCGTGAATGTTTCTGGTGTTTGAAGGAAGAAGTTGTGTAATTTAGCGGTAAATTCAAACGGACTTTAGCGATAACTTTTGCGTGATTTATAGAAATTATCAGACTGGGTATTACGACCAGAAACATTTTTTTGCTCATTGAGTCATGATACAACTTCATCTTGCAGCAATGAATAAAAAAATGCATCTGTGCGTAACTATCAGATTTTGTTCATGTAAAATTGGATTACATTATAAAAAGCCTAGGAGCACTAATAGTGAATAAAAAAATCACATGAAGATGTAAACTGTGCATAATCAGCAATACAAACGAATTTAAATTACGTTAATTATTAACAATAACAATGCTTGATTATCGTTTTAGTCCATACACTAATAAAGAATCCAAATTCTACAAACTATCATTATCTATTATCTCTATGCATACCCTTCTTGGGATTTGCGAATTGATGTAGCAGCACTGTTTTATCAATAGAACAAAAAGGAATACAATATTTGAGGTACCCCACGACTAATTGTGTTTGTAATTTGCGAGTAGATGACACTAGTAATAATAATAACACTTATAAATCACAACTTCAATATCTTAATTGAATGTGAACTGTAAACAAATTTGCAAGTGGGTAACAGAAACAATGACATCAACTACACTTATTAATCACTGGACGATACCTCGATCTTTACTAATTGTAAACTACAATAAGGTAAAAGAAAAACAAATTACTGATAACGGGTCATGGAAATAAATTACTTGTCATAGCCACTCTTGTAATTCTGCGATACATTCCACGCTGTGCCACACAATAACAATGGAGGTTCAAACTTAAGTTTTCATTGGCGTGCTATTTAAATATATTTTTTAGGTTACTCTATATACGCAAATTGTTATTGTTTACATGGTGTGTCAGCTGCTAACTCCTGATGTAATGTATGAATTAATTAATAATTAACACTAAATTTAATCACCCTTGTTCAAAAAGGTTGAGAAAATAATGATCGTAATTTACCTAATTTAATTAAATTTATTTCAGGAAAATTTAAGTTGTTACTCTACTTAGAAATTATAAGAATTATCTTTTTGTACAATATCTGAAGTAAGATTACAATTTAGCAATATTCGAAAAACCTCAAAATTGACATATTTGCTCTTGTTTGAAATCGAATGAAGAGTTTGTAAAGTATAGCCAAATCAGAAAATCCACAATACATTGGAAGTTTGCTTGTCTTGCACTAATGTAGAAGGAAATTAGTTTCCCAAAATTGATGTTTCCGTGATATAATGCATACTTAAGTGCAATATAAAATATATGTTGTGTGTGATTATATCATACGTAAACTCTTGTAACACTGACTACGTCCATAAGGACATTGCCAGTGTTGCAAGAGGGATAATAGAACTTGATATAAAGTAAGTTTAATGCTCCGGGGCACCTTGCTCGACTGCACCGTCTATATTAGGAATCGAGCACTGAAAGTGGCGTGGGTAGAGAGCGGGTATATGTCAGCGAGAGGGCACCTCTCTGCGGTGCCGGTGACTCAAGTCCAGTATGTAATATACAGCGGTGAGTGTATGTTGTAATTTCTATCGGTGCAAATACAACTATGAATTGTGTTAGTAACATAATCGATATGATAGAAAATAACACACTGAGCTATGACATTAAGATAGAATTAGAAAATATAGGTCCCCCTAGACCAGATTTATTGATTAAACTGGAAGATCACAATTCGAAAACTAATAAAACCGTGACGAGAAAATTCAACAGAAGCTCTTACAGTTTATCAGACTGGTTGTGTGGGTGTAGTGAGCAAAATGTTTTTTTTTTGTTATGTGTGCTTAATTAGGAATTCTCCACAAAGCGACCTTGGCTGGACTTCTAAAGGTATTAGGGATTTAAAACACTTTGGTGAAAAAGTAAAAAGACATAAAGTAAGTGAAAAATATCTTATTAACATGATAGAATATTCAGTTTTGGGAAAGGTAAATACCTATAATGTGCCAGCTGAACACTGCTTATAGATTAAATATAATTCAGTACAATTAAAACGTCAGTAAAAACAGACATATTCTTGACAAATTAATAGACTGCATTAAGTTTTGTGGCATGTTTGAAATCGCTTTAAGGGGCCATGACGAAACACAAGACAATAAGAATCCCGGGATTTTTCGTGGATTGGTTAATTTATTGGCAGCAATTGACAGCACCCTCAAGGACCACATCAACAAGTCTAATAATAGAGTTTTTATGGGTTTGTCAAAAATCATTTAAAATGAATTGCTGGACAGTGTCTACGAAATTTCTCGCACTTTGATTCTAGACGAACTTAACACAGCCCACTATATCGCTATACAAGCGGACGAAACGACAGATTCGGCATTATTTTCCCAGTTAGCTTTTATATTTCGATACGAGTTGAACGGAAATATAGAAGAAATATTTCTGTCTTTTCTGCAACCAGAGAATCATATTGCTGATGCAATTAGCAAAAGTTTATTGGAAGAACTTAGGAAAATTAAATTGGACCAAACGCCTGCAAAATTAATATCCCAAAGCTACGATGGCGCCTCAGTAATGAGTGGTAAAAACAACGGTGTTCAGGCAAAAATTAAAGATATTTACAAAAATGCAAGTTATATTCACTGTTACGCGCACCAGTTAAATCTGATAGTTGAACGAGTTGCCTTACATAACAAACAAGTGAAAGTTTTCTTTTGCAATCTAGATGGTTTTTCTACTTTTTTTTTACAAGATCCCCAAATCGCACTGCTATACTGGATGAGGTTGTGAAAAATCGACTTCCGCGGGCTGCACCAACCTGATGGAACTTTAAATTAAGATGTGTTGTGAGTGTCTTCAGATATAAAAAAGATCTTATTACATGTCTGACGCGGATCATAGATGATGAATCTAGTGACCAATCGACAATAAGGAAAGCTGTAAGCTTGAAAAACCTTTTAAATGGTTATGATTTCAATTACTCGTTATATTTTTTTAATAAAATCATGCCGCATTGCGAAATTCTCTACAACCAATTACAACATCGTCAAATTGACAGTATTAAAATACAATCTTGTGTGTCATCATTTAAATCATCAATTCAGCATGGAACTCAACTGATTACGATTATTACAATGAAAATAGTGATAACGATGAAAAATAAGAGGAACATTCCCGAGAACGGAACAGAAGACCCCGTTATGAAGACAAACACAAAATGGTTGCTAAAGAAGTGTGCGACATTATTATTAACAATATTGATGACCGTTTTTGGTTTAGTGATCACCTATCTGTAGCTCTTCTTTTTCAACAACACTTATTTTCAACATATCAAAATTCTTTCCCCGAAACTAAATTACAGATGGCCGTGAAGACTTTTAATTTGGATCAATTGCTTTTAAGCATAAATTGGTAGTTTTGTATAATAGACCAGATTTTGGAACTGCTTCATCTGCTCTAACATTATTGTAATGTTTCTATGAAAATAATTTAATAACTAGATTTGCCGAATCTATGAAGCTATTGAAAATAATTTGCACGATACCGATGACAACAGGTGAAAGTGAAAGGTCTTTTTCTACTGAGAAGAGAATAAAAACATTTTCTAGAAATACCATGCAGGAAAGCAGACTATGTGCCTTAGCAATGTGTTTCATTGAAAAACCATTACTGACATCAACACCAAACTTCAATGAATTAGTTATTAATCATTTTTCTGATCGTAAGGAACGGCGAATGGATTTCATTTTCAAACAAGTTAATTAAATAACATATTGAGTTTATTTTTTATCTGTACTTAATTTTTGATATTAAACACTCAAACCCCCCCCCCCCCCACACACACGTATGTGGGTACATATTGGCACAGTAACAGTGAAGCTTTTCATGTATTGAGGTTGTACACGGACTTCTTACTTTCTTCTACATATTGTAATGGACAACATTTTCAACTTCTAGTTCTTTTTGTCTTATCGAAAAACAGTATTTTGCAAATATCCCACATAATAATATAGAGCTCGCATAGGAACAATTTTTGTATATAAAAAATATCAAAATTATTGAACAGCAGCCTTTTGCGATTATCTCGCAAATTACCTATGCATTCTATACAGATTTACTATAAGTGCGAGAGTATTTAGAGCTAGATTTGGAACAGTTTTTGTACAAAAGATATTTTAAAATTTGGACCATAAGTAATACTCCTCTTATCAAAAAGCAGTTTTGGCAAATATCTCGCAAATTTTACGTTCTATGCAGATTTATTAAGAATACAAAAGTATTTAGAGCTCGAGTTGGAACAATTTTTGTTAATAAAAATTTAAATATAAACTAGCAATATTTCTCACATTATGCGTTCTATAGAGATTTTTAACGGAATAAAAGAACTTTGAACTTACAGTAAAATGTTCAAAATTCGGATCGGAAGTACCACTTTACTCATTTGTTTCACTTTATTAAGAACGCACATACGTATAAGAAAGTCGTGTGGTACCAATAAATTGCCCATAAAATTTTATGTTTTCACTTATTTCTACATTTGTTATGCTGTGCATTTAAATTTAAATAAATAATTAGATTGTAGTTTTCCAGGTTCTACCTTTTCTTTTGTATTTATTACTAGTGTACTTAATTCATTTAAAATGTTTGTATATTGTTTAAAAGTGTCTATTAGCTGGAAGTATCTACACTCCGCTTCATATTTTCAAAATGTACAATATTAGATGAATCTGTGATACAATTCGTCACCATTACGTTGTAGGCAAAGTAAGTTAAAAACTCGACCAAACACTCAACATCTTAATATTGTAAATACACACTCTTGTCATTACAGGATGTAACTGGAGATGTCAAATTTTCAATTTGAAGCAATTACGATCTTTGGTTTTCCCATATCTATGACCTTGTCTATAATTAAAATATTTATCCGTGATTAATTTAATTATTGGGATATCCTTGATCACATATTTCTACTGAATATTTCCATTTTCCTTTGTGTTTAGAAATGCATAATGAATTGTAACCACAGTTATGGAAAATAAATATAGCAGAAAACGCCAATGTCTAGTCGCAAACCCTGGTTCAACCTGGGCGCATGTAAGTGTCAGTTTACAGGCGAAGTTAGTTGAAAGTAAGTAGATGTAGAGAGTATTATGTTTTTTTATTATTATATATAGGTACATAAAACAGGTTTTAGCAATTTGCTTTTTTTTATTTATTAATATATTTCACTTGTTTCGCAATCAACAGTTAGGTAAGATTGGATACTGGCGGTTGGAAGTATACCATTTTATCCAAATAGATCGTCAATTTCTCTCTCAGTTGTTGAGTGCAATAGGAAAATATACGAAAAAAACGCAATGGCAGTTTTGAAACAAGGACAGTATTATTAGTAACACCTATTGATGATTTAGTCAGAAAGGACTAAAATCTTATAAGCCCGTTTTCAGCACGGGTTATACAAGAAATTAGTACATTGTCTCCACGGAACTAAGTCTGTTTGGTTTAACTCTCGATGAAGTAAGAAGTTTGGGTTTTGAATTAGTCAAACGCAAAGGCTTTTCCAATATATTCTACAAAGACAAAGAAAAGGACGGTAAAGTACCCAGTACATATTTCAATTGAGACGTGCAAAGATAGATACGCAATTTTTCAAATAGAACAACTTTTTGTCAATGCATTCATGAAAGTTGCTAACATTCAAAAATCTATTAACGAATTTAGAACAACGAATGTCTTACAAGCGATAAATATTATGCAAACAGTGATTAGTTACCTCTAACTCAAAACCCAGAATACAACTTAGATTTGCATTGATTCTCGTTTGGACAAAAGAAATCAGTTGTACATATGATACCGTTTTTTGTTTAATTAGCTATAATATAGATAATATCACATGTTATTGCGAGCTCTTCTATCAACTTCTCCTATTTTAGAATTACTCTTACATCATTACAACAAAAATGAGGTGTGGTCACCGCACGACTTTCTGATACGTATGAGCGTTCTGAAATTTGTATACAAAAGAATTATTCTAAATCCAGCTCAAAGTACTTCTATTCTCTTAATAAAACTCTAAAGAATGCATAATTTGAGAAATATTTGCAAAAAACTGATGTTCGATAAGAGTGGTGTTATTTCCGGTACAAATTTTGAAATTATGTTTAAACATAAATTAATCCGACTGCAGCTCTAAAAACTTTTGTGTTCTTAATATTTGCAAAAAGCTGTTTTTCGCTAAGACAAAAAGACCTACTTTTGGTAGGAAGTGCGAAAAACTTATTTTATAAAATCTTTCTAAAATTTAATTGTTAGTACTGTTGTATTCTTCAGAAATTTGTCTAAACATAGTTGTTGACGAGAGATTAGTAAATTTTGATTTTTTTTACTGAAGAGAGACTACTACTTCCGGTCTACCGATTTTACTATAAATCTAGTCAGGTCTCAAAAGAAAGATTACACTCGTAAATACAAAGTTTGCTATAGCTAGCTGTAGCCGTTTGACCGCCAACGTGGTCATGAGAGAGAGAGAGGGGGGGGGGGAGTGACAAAGAAAAGACGAGTGATGTTTGCAAAACCCATTTTTTCGGTAAAAGGGGATTTCAAAACGTGGATACCTGCAAAAATTTTGAGGTCGAAAATTCTCATCATCATAATACTTCCTTATACTACGTATAATAAAATGATATAAAGAATAGCTTTGTATAAGACAAGTATTTGTTAAATGTTTATAACTAAATTAATGATTAGAATATGTGTCACAGTAGGTATACTTTTCAACACGTAACAAATAAAAATGTATTAAATTCACATTTCTTCTAGATATTGAAAAATTGTTATTTAGATATTTACTTCCGGATTACTAATTTGAAAGTTTTAAAAATAAGATACATAGGTATGGAATGGGAACATACTATCAATCAATTAATACTGTGAAATGTTTAAACGCACTACTAGATTTGATTTTTTTACAATCAAGTATACATTATTTGATAGTGAATAGTTATTTTACGTCATACAGTTCAAGTTCATATTGTAACGAAATATGTATGAGGCAGACCAGGCGACGTTAAAGAAGGCCATAAATCATCTCGGCGCGGCGTATAAAAACGAAATATAAACAGTGAATCATCTCCACGCCGTATAGCGAAAGGACGAGAACGTTTCTCGTACATGTGGAGAAAAAGCCAGGCTGTGCCGTATGTTCTGGAAATCCTCGCATGTGTATATGAGGCGACTGGGTCACCGATAGAGGGATAATTCGGGATTAAGAAAGTCCGTAAGAAGTAGCCGACGCGCCTAGAAATAAATATAAGTCGTACGATACAAAATAAATATAGTGCTGCAGTTTTTAAATAAGTAGTGCCGTGTAAATAAATAGAAGTGTTAAATAAATACGGACGGAGATATTAGTAATAGAACTAAATAAATACAAGTGTTAATTTTAATTTATTAATAGTAGTTTTAAGTGTGATACGTTAGTTTTTATATTTTATATTGTTATATAATTTTAAGTATATAAATATACAGACTGTTTTAAATAAATAAATTGCACAAGTTGTTTATTGGAACCCGAAAACGTTACAACTTGGTGTCTGGTGTTTAGTGTGAACAATAAGTGCAAAAGAAAATAAATAAAAATGTCTACCAAACGTTTGGAAGAATTAAAAGTCACCGAGCTAAAGGCAGAATTAGAAGAAAGGGACGCAGATACGTCTGGAAAAAAATAATTCTTCAGGAGCGGCTCCGTGACATTTTAATAAATGAAGGTAAGGATCCCGAAAGATATTTGTTTCAAATACAGGCTGATCCAAGCTTAATAATGAAAACTTTAAAAGATGAGATGTTAACTGAAATGGCAAATAATTCAAAAACTTTAAAAGATGAAATGGCAAATAATTCAAAAGCTTTAAAAGATGAAATTGCAAATAATTCAAAAACTTTAAAAGATGAGATGTTAACTTTAAAGGATGAAATTACAAATAATTCAAAGCAATTCGAGACTCTAAAAGATGAAATTGCAAATAATTCAAAACAATTCGAGACTACTATTGAGACCCTAAAAGATGAGATGTTAACTCTAAAAGATGAAATTGCAAATAATTCAAAAGAACTCGAGACTACTTTTAAGGAAGACATTCAGAAGAATGCATCGAATATGAGACAGGAATTTTCTGAGGCCATCGAAGCCGTAGAACAGAAATTGAGGGACGAATTTAAAATTCAGCTTCAATTACCAGCGATGAACGACTGCAGTTCCCATGACACCTCAAGCAGAAGCCCGGAAATCTGCCAAACAACAAAGGCAAAGGTAAAACCTCCCACCTTCGATGGAAAGACGTCATGGATGACGTACCTAAAACAATTCGAAGCCGCTGCAGGAGCAAATGGATGGACGTCCGCGGAGAAAGCTACTGCTCTGATTGTGTCGTTAAGAGGAGAGGCCAGTGACGTTCTGCAGACCTTGCTTCCGGAAGAGTGTCAAGACTACCCTCAATTAATCAAGCGTCTTGAGATGAGATATGGGCATGCACACCTGGAGCAGGTTTATCACATACAATTGAAGAATCGTCTGCAGAAAAAGGGTGAAAGCCTCCAAGAATTCGAAGCGGATATCGCCCGTTTGGTTCGTCTGGCATATCCGACAGCTCCAGATAGCTTCTCGGAACAGTTGGCTGTGCAAACATTCATAGATGGTCTTCGAGATGGCGATACACAGCAAGCACTGAGGCTGGCAAGACCAAAAACCCTAATCGATGCTTTGGCACATAGTCTGGAGTTCGAAACCGCAAAGCTAGCCTCTCGAAACCCTGCAAGGGTATGTTCTGTCAGAGATCTACCAGAAGCCGAAGAATCCTTAGAACAGGTAGTACGACGAATAGTGAATCAGGTGCAACCTAAGAAGAGAACGCTCCGATGCTGGAATTGTGGTGAAATGGACCATGTTCGTAGTAAATGCGAAAAGGAGCCCAAGAAACCCATAGCTGAGCAGCAGGAAAACTAAAACGGGTCGGTGAGAAGAGGGAATCGTCGACCCAGTATCGTAGAGCCTCAAAATCAATAGCGCAAATTGCATCTCTGCAACACCATGCCAATAACCTCTACGTAGATGTTATTTTGGAAGGAAGAACTTATGCCGGCCTATTGGACACTGGGTCGACGAAACCCATAGTGCGACCCGATGTGATTCAAAAGAAGAAGCCGTTACTACACAGCAAATGGCAACTTAGAACGGCAACAGGCGAAGCGGCTACCGTAAAAGGAGAAGTTGGTGTGAAGATCGGCATTGGACCAGTATCAATCCAACATCGCGTCCTGGTTGCAGATATAGAGGAAGAGGTTATTTTGGAAATGGATGTGATGAAGCTATATGGGTTCCAGTTGGACCTGAAATTGGGCGTCTTGAAGATAGGCAATGAAGAACTCGTCCTCCGTTCTATGAATAACCATTTCATACGCATTGTACTGGCAGAGGACACTGTCCTGGGTGAACGGGCTGAGATGATCCTGGAAGCTTGCATGGAAGGAGACCTGACTGAAGGGAAGGTTACGATGATGGAGTCAAAGGTTGATGATGATGAAGTGGGCCGAGGAATAATGATCGCAAAGGCGCTGGTAACATCCCAGAGGACCGTGCCAGTAAGGGTAATGAACGTCAATTATTACCCCGTGACGTTGGAAAGAGGCACTGTATTGGGATGGTGTTGTCCCGTGTCGGCCATCGTTCATCAAGATGAAGTGGAGGCAGGTACGCCTGCTGACGTTCCAGAAAAGCTCCGAAACGTCATCAATTTGGCTTGCCGAGGTCTGAAAAAGAAGGAACAGCAGCAAGTTAAAGACCTGATATGCCGATATCGAGATGTCTTTGGAATAAAGAAAGGCGCCAAAGGAAGAACCAATGTAGTCACGCATAAAATCAATACAGGCGATGCACACCCAATTCGGCAAGCACCCAGAAGACTACCATTAGCAAAACGCCAAGAAGCCGAACAAATTGTACGAGACATGGAGAGTGAAGGTATAATTGAGCCTTCTAACAGTCCTTGGGCTTCGCCAGTGGTACTTGTGCGGAAGAAGGATGGGTCAACCAGATTCTGCGTAGACTATCGCCGACTCAACGAGGTAACGAAGAAAGACAGCTATCCTTTGCCACGAATAGACGACACATTCGACACTTTGGCTGGGACGAAATGGTTTTCCACCTTGGATTTGAAGAGTGGTTATTGGCAAGTGGGAATGGAGCCTAGCGATAAAGAAAAGACTGCGTTCACTATCGGGGCGGGCCTGTGGCATTTTACGGTCATGCCTTTTGGGTTATGTAACGCGCCTGCTACCTTCGAGCGACTCATGGACACAGTATTAAAGGGAATCTCGTGGAACACTTGCCTGGTATACCTTGATGACGTGATTGTAGTTGGGAAAACCTTTCAAGATCACGTGAAGAATTTGGAGGAAGTATTCCGAAGGCTACGAGGTGCAAACCTGAAGTTGAGCCCTAAGAAGTGTCACTTTTTCCGCAAAGAAGTGAGTTACCTGGGGCATGTGGTATCTGGAAAAGGGATTGCTGTCGACCCAGAGAAGATAGAAGCCTTGCGAAAATGGCCGATCCCAAAGGACAAGCATGAAGCGAGAAGTTTTCTGGGATTGTGCACGTACTATCGGCGATACGTCCCGGGGTTCGCCAACATTGCAAAGCCCCTGACTCGTCTGACAGAAAATGGGCCTTTCCACTGGAATAGCGAATGTCAAGCTTCTTTCGAAGTACTGAAGGAGACTCTGATAAGTGCATCAATCCTGAGCTATCCGTTGCCAGTTGGTAAATATATTCTGGACACTGATGCTAGCAATGTTGGGATTGGCGGCGTACTCTCCCAGGTACAAGAAGGGCAAGAGAAGGTAATTGGATATTTTAGCAAGACGCTTTCCAAGCCCGATCGGAACTACTGCGTGACCAGACGTGAGCTACTAGCGGTGGTCAAGTCCATTGAACATTTTTACAAATACCTATATGGAAGGAGGTTCTTGATTAGAACAAATCATGCAGCGTTGAAATGGCTCTTACATTTCAAGAACCCAGAAGGTCAGGTGGCCAGGTGGATTGAGAGACTGCAGGAATACGACTTCGACATCGAGCACCGAGCCGGCCTTAAACACCAAATCGCTGATGCTCTTTCAAGGAGACCATGTCCAGAAGACTGCAGGCATTGCAACCGGGTAGAAGAAAAATCGGCCAACACACTCAGAACTACCGTGGTTGACGATCAGTGGCAACCTGACAATTTGAGGATCGATCAGGAAGCTGATGAAGACCTTGGCTCCTTGATGGTTTGGAAAGGTACTGGTCACAGACCGACTTGGCAAGAAGTAGCTCCTCGTTCACAGGGGCTGAAATCCTACTGGGCTCAATGGGACTCCCTGAAGGTGGAGAATGGCCTACTTAAGCGTGTTGTTGAGAACCCCGATGAAGAAGGGCAAAAGATACAGGTGGTCATCCCTAAGAAAAGGATACCTGATGTACTGCAACAGCTCCACGATGACAGCTCCGGAGGACACTTCGGCGTACATAAGACACTCGAGAAAGTGCGCCAACGATTTTATTGGGTAAATTGCACACGAGACGTGAAGGAATGGTGCCGAAAATGTGCAACTTGTGCCGCCAGCAATGGACCCCAAAAGCGTCGATGTGCCCCTATGAAGCAGTACAATGTAGGAAGCCCATTTGAAAGGATTGCCATAGATGCGGCTGGGCCATTTCCTGAGACTGACAGTGGAAATAAATACATAATTGTCGTAATGGATTACTTCACCAAGTGGGTCGAAGCTTATGCCTTGCCTAACCAAGAAGCCGCAACAGTCGCGGAAGTGCTCGTAAAGGAATTTATTAGTCGGTTTGGCGCACCCTTGGAACTTCATTCCGATCAAGGGAGGAATTTCGAATCAACTCTATTCCAGAATATTTGCGATCTTCTGGGTATTAGGAAAACGCGAACGACACCGCTGCATCCGCAGTCAGATGGAATGGTGGAACGCATGAACAGGACAATGCTCAAACACCTGTCCAAGGTAGTGGCAGACCATCAAAGAAACTGGGATGAACACCTACCCCTGTTCCTCATGGCCTACAGAGCTGCGGTCCACGAGATTACCGGTCAATCTCCAGCAAATTTGTTATTCGGAAGAGAGCTCAGGCTGCCGTGTGACCTGAAGTTCGGCTGTAAGCCTGGAGAAGACCTGGCAGGAGAAGACTACGTTAGCGAACTTAGGCGGAGGTTGGAGGATGCCCACGAACGAGTACGCCTACATATTCAGGATGCCAGCGACAGGATGAAGGATCGTTACGACGTGCAAGCTGAGAAAGGTGGTTATCGAGAAGGGGGCCTTGTTTGGTTATATAATCCTCAACGTCGCCGAGGCCTGTCCCCAAAGCTCCAACAACATTGGGAGGGACCATGTGAAGTACTAAAGCGAATAAATGACGTGGTTTATCGCATAAGACGAACACCCCATAGCAAACCAAGGGTGGTACATTTCAACCGATTGGCCCCATACCATGGACATAACAACGGCGCAGTAACGGATGTGCGACAAATTACCAGTAAAGATGGAGAGCCATATAGGAATTTCATGCAAGAATATTCTGGTACCAAGAAGGCTCGTTTTGGAATCACCACGGAAAGGCAACAGGATCTTTTTACGGTACCCCTGTGATTATGCCTTAGCTCACTGTGTGGCCCAGGACCTATGTATGCGCAGAGGGATTTCCGTGGAATTCAAGAGGAGATATGGCGGGGCCAATGAACTGACCCAACAACAGCCAAGGGTTGGTAAAGCTCTAGTGATAAAGCGTGGCAGGAGATCTATCTTTTACCTGGTCACAAAAGAAGTCTCCAACGAAAAGCCGACCTATCGTGCATTGTGGGAATCCCTTGTTGATTTGCGAGGACGTGCACTCGAGCAAAATATAAGGAGGCTGGGAATTCCAAAACTGGGCTGTGGATTAGACCGTTTGGAATGGAGAACCGTGAGAAACATGCTGGAGCTGGTGTTTCGGCATACTGGTATGGAAATAGTTGTATGCAGCTATCAACCCAATCACCCCGTTATACAACCTAAGACGGTGGATTGCCATTTCTTCAAGACAACTGGGTACACCCGTGGCTCCCGATGTCGATTCCGTCATCCGCCAACGACAAGAGCATGGAATAGTGTGTTTCGGGACGAAACGCAGTTTTTAAGAAGGGGGCAATGTAACGAAATATGTATGAGGCAGACCAGGCGACGTTAAAAAAAAAGAAGGCCATAAATCATCTCGGCGCGGCGTATAAAAACGAAATATAAACAGTGAATCATCTCCACGCCGTATAGCGAAAGGACGAGAACGTTTCTCGTACATGTGGAGAATAAGCCAGGCTGTGCCCGTATGTTCTGGAAATCCTCGCATGTGTATATAAGGCGACTGGGTCACCGATAGAGGGATAATTTGGGATTAAGAAAGTCCGTAAGAAGTAGCCGACGCGCCTAGAAATAAATATAAGTCGTACGATACAAAATAAATATAGTGCTGCAGTTTTTAAATAAGTAGTGCCGTGTAAATAAATAGAAGTGTTACATAAATACGGACGGAGATATTAGTAATAGAACTAAATAAATACAAGTGTTAATTTTAATTTATTAATAGTAGTTTTAAGTGTGATACGTTAGTTTTTATATTTTATATTGTTATATAATTTTAAGTATATAAATATACAGACTGTTTTAAATAAATAAATTGCACAAGTTGTTTATTGGAACCCGAAAACGTTACAATATGTTATTGACATCAAAATTTAGAAACGAGTGTTTAGATACATATATTAAAAACATCGATTGTTCTTTATGTGCAAGTAAACCAAATTGATATTTATTTTTGCTACTATTACCCGATCTATGATGCGAACTTGTTTTGTGGTATTTAACAATTTCTGAACTGTTTTTACTTGTATGTACGCTATTCATGCTATTCGAAGATCTATTTACGAGATAAATTACATATTTTTAAGAAATACTTGGATCTATTTTATAAATTCGAAAATGTGTTTTATTTTTTTAGTTTTAATTTGCAGATTTTCACGTTCTGAAGTCTTCTGATACCAAAAAGTCTTTTGGAAAAACTCTCTCTCTCTCTCCCTCTCTCACCCGATCGCTCTTACTATGGGCGTGCGCGCGTGGCTACGATAGCGGTCAAATAGCTAAAGTTATCAATTCCAAGCTTTATATTTACGAGCACACTTTTCTTCTTGAAATCCGATTAGATCTTCTTTGAAATCGGTAGACCAATAGTAGTAGTTTACTTTAGTGAGAAGATCAAATTTTAGTAATATCTTGTCAAGTGCTAAGTTTAATCAAAATTCTAAAGAATATAAATGTAAAGTGAATTCGAGAACATTTTTATAGAAAATATTATGGGTTGGGATGGGTTGGGATGGGTTGGGTTGGGTTGAGATGGGATGGGTTGGTTTGGGTTGGCAAGATGCATATTAACCAGAAACGCGCTGGGTTTGTAGTTACGGAAATTACATCCAAAAATTTTACAAACCAACGATTATTTTCGAATGTAAGCAAGCAAATGAGAAACTGTTAACGTATAGTACTGGCAAGTAAGTTGGCAAGATGTACATGAACCACAAACTTGCTAGCGTTTGTAGTTACGTAAATGACATCGAGAGATTTTACAAAATTTCAGACGATTATTTTCGAAAATAAGCAATCAAATGGGAAACTGTGAACGTATAGTACTGGCAAGTAAGTTGGCAAGATGCACATGAACAACAAACTTGCTAGGGTTTGTAGTTACGAAAATAACAACGAGAAATTTCACAAGATTTCAAACGATTATTTTCGAAAGTAAGCAAGCAAATGGGAAACGTGAATGTATAGTACTATCAAATAAGTTGGCAAGATGCATATGAACCACAAACTGGCTAGCGTTTGTAGTTACGGAAATAACATCGAGAAATTTTACAAAATTTCAGACAATTATTTTCAAAAATAAGCAAGCAAATGGGAAACTGTGAACGTATAGTAAGTTGGCAAGACGCACATGAACCATAAGCTTGCTAGCGTTTGTAGTTACGGAAATAACAATGAGAAATTTTACAAAATTTTAAACGACTATTTTTGAAAGTAAGCAAACAAGTGGGAAACTGTAATCGTATAGTACTGGCAAGTAAGTTGGCAAGATGCACATGAACCACAAACGTGCAAGCGTTTGTAGTTACGGAAATTACATCGAGAAATTTTACAAAATTTCAGACGATTATTTTCAAATGTAAGCAAGCAAATGAAAAACTGTGAACGTATAGAATTGGCAAGTAAGTTGGCAAGATGCACATGAACCACAAACTTGCTAGCATTTGTAGTTACAACAGACTAGTGGATTTATTGTGACTAATTTGGCGTGTATAATTAATTCCTCTTTATTTATGCATTTCAGTCAAATACTTTGATATGGATATATAAACTTGTTCTTTTCTTTTAAATAACAAGACACTATATGATTTCTGGTTGATGTTGGATTCATTTTCTGACGTTGATACAATTTTGATTAGTTCTATAATATTACTTATGATAAGCATGTACCGGAATTCTCTTTACCAAAATTGGTTTTCTGAAGAAATCATTATACCATATACATTTAATTTCTCATAGAAATCACTGGCGTTTAACTAACAGTCCTCATTTTGTAACAGCTTTGTTTCTAAATCAATTATTTGCTTAGTGCTGAAGCGTCTTTACGGTGAGATCCTACTGATATTTTACAAGTTAATTTTTACTAGAAACAATACATCCAGAATTCCGAACACGTTGCATTACTAAGATGTTCTGTTGGATACACCTCATAATATTGTTGTTGGTTTTTCTGTATCACACATTGTGCCAGTTTAAGCTTACTAACAATAATTCTTATACTACTTTACCTCTTTCTTAGCAACTTGTGTCGGAGGTGGAATTCAGCGCTATTGTGTCATTTTTTCCATCAAATAACACTGTGAGAGGTGATCTGATACCCAGTTTTTGGGTAGAGAGCATGCGCTACTTTTGCAAAGCCTGTAGCCATGAATTTATCTATAACGACGTCCGTGTGTACCAAAATTACTCAATTTTTTAATAACGGTGGTAAACCATTTATATCAAATTATAGACCAGTATCCATTCTTTCCAATCTAGCTAAAGTTTATGTGCATACATATAATTTATAATACATTTATAGCAATCTAAAGTCAGGTATATCACCTAACATCATTGTTTTGTGCCCACCGCTGTTCTGTAGGCGGAACACGAAGAATTCTATACGACATGAAGCGGCCATTTTGTATCAAATTGATTTCGAGTGTAATCACGTAACCGTTAGTACCAAAATTCGTCGGTTCAAAAAATTCGATAGCAGCAAACGTGTCGAAAATCTACACATCGTATTCTACCCGATATTCCATATTTCTTTTGTGTTTCTAATAGTTTGTTTTGCGGCTAGTATGAATAACATATAAAGAGACAAATAACATTTTTAAAAATATTGGGACTGTCATGTTTTGTTTCTCGCCGTGAGCGTCGTGGAATCCGTTCTATATGGAATTTCATTAATAGTTTCTCTAACTCTGAGGCTGCTTGAGAAGTTGTATTTCTGTGTGCCCAAGATTTGTATCAGGATTTTCCAATTCTCACAGTGTGTAAAGCTTGGTATGAAACAACAAATTTGCACTTTGATGATTTTTTTAAATTCTATTTTAATTGCTTAGTATGTATGTATTATTTACTACTTTGTCCTATAATTGACTAAAGTTGTTGGACAATAAATAGATTATTATCTATACTCTAAATATATGTACAATTTTTACTTACGTAGGTACATACATATACTAAAATAAGTAACTTATTGTTCTCATTATTGTCGAATATAAAATTGATTTGAATGATTTTTGGTATTTTTAATTGTTAATTGAAACGTATTAAACAAGTTTTGATTTTGGAAAAGATATAATATTGCTTACTCTACCTACATATATTAAGATACCTTAAATTATTCTTACATTATTCTTCTATAGTATTCCTTATATGAAACGGTATATTTGTCGATAAGATAATTATTTACGCATACGAACTATGTTTTGATATTATTAACACCTTGTCATATAAAGAAAATCTAGGAATCCATCAAATGCAAACAAATATTTACATATGTAATTGCGTGAGTATAGAAATATGAATATCCTCGTAAGCATCAAATTGCAAGTTGTACAAGAATCTATGCCAGACTAAATAATAAGGTCGCGTGCCAAACACTATTTATAGCTTTCAATGTTACATTGCGGCTAAATATATGATCCTACATATTACGATGCATCATAAACCAATGCATTTTATCGCAGTAACTCTATGCATATTTACATAAAGTTTAATGCCCAGCAATTGTGTTGACTGTCTTGGCTTTAGCTTCTACGTTTGCATATACTACATACAAATAATAAGTGTGGGCACTACACCACATTCTGATACGAATACTGACATGTTCGACGTTAGAAAAAAAAGTTTATTTGAAGACAGTTCTAAATTAACGTAAAGATAAAATGGTGAGAGTAAAAGCGTTACTTCGGGCCCAATTTTTTAAAATTATGTTATATAAAAGCTCTTTCAAACAGGCTCTAAACACTTTTGTATAACTTTTAAATTTAATAAAACTAACAATCAGTTCCAAAATATTCGCAAAATATGATTTTCGATCTGAAGTAAGGTGCTATTTCCATAACCTTCTGATTTGCCTCAAAAACTAATCAGCTCTTTCTACTAAAATTGCTTGCTTAGACGTAATCGTTCTCCCAGATATACGTATACAAAGGCGCACAGTAAAAACAGCATCATTCGAGAGAGGAGCTCAAAACATGGACGGCTCTCGAAAAAATTCCTCGACAACAATTCACTGAAAAGAAAATTCCACGGCAAGTACGGAAACTTTTCTTCACACTTCATCTCGGCCTAACACGGGCACTATAATGCAGTCGTGTTTAAAAGCTTGTTCTCTGTGTTTCTTTTTTCAATTTTTTCTTATACTCTTTAGCAAATAAGGTTGCGGGCTATACTACGCAAGTAATCGAAAAACGTTCTCTCGTCGTAATCCGTTGCAAAGTCTATTATTCGTCTAGGACAATCACGGTGGGTTTCAACGTCTTTTACGTATTGCTCTGAAGCTCACCCAGACTTTGGTCTAGTTGGCTCTTACGAACCTCCATATACGAGAATAACTTGATGGACAGTGAGACATAAAATTACTGTTGATTCTAGTAAACATACACGTTTGGCCTACGATTATCTTGCATGCGGCTTCGCGTACATAACACGAAAGGAGTTGCCAAACCGTACCTACCTAACAAATATACATACGAGAGCCGACCAGTAGACCTTCAACGAAACCAAATTAAATTCAATCATAAAAATAATAAATCTGAAGGACTTCTTATAATATTAACTTAAGATACTTTTTTAAGAATATTACGAATGGGCATAATACCTAAAAATGAAGATAACAACCCCTGCAACATGCATACATGCATTATATTGGAATCTTTTGATGATAATGATCATATCGGCCTGCCGCCTAGCGTCAAACAGTACTTGCCCACATGTGTATTGGCAACAACGTTCGTTTCAATCCATGGACTTGTCGCTTAGATGCAAGGTAAATACAGACCGAACCTGTATAAAGGAAAGTCCACAACGCCCATTAGCATGAATATCCCAAGAAACTACTCGATTTCACTATCATTTATATTTATAGATGAACCGCTACTTTGCACAGAATAAATGTTAGCCTGCTCAGAAATAGGAGATAAGGTTTTTTTTTTAAAATATCTGTAGAAATAAGTAGTATTAGAAGTGTATTTTCTTTTGGATCTAGATTTTCATCCAGACGTGATATATCCAACCGGTTCCATCTACGGATTTTGAACAGGAGATCACTTACATAAGGCAGCTGTTCGTTATATTGAACAAGCCTCTAGAAAGGCAGGTTGTTTTTACTTTCTTATACGTAGTATAAGGAAGTATTGTGATGATGAAAATTTTCGACCTCGAGATTTTTGCAGATGTCCACGTTTTGAAATCCCCTGATACCGAAAAAGTGGTTTTTAAAAAATATCTCTCTCTCTCTCTCTCTTTCTCTCTCTCTCTCCCTTTCTCTCTCTCTGTGTGTATGTGTGTCTGTGTCTGTCTCTCTCTCTCTCTCTGTGTGTGTGTGACCACGATAGCGGTCAAACCGCTGTAGATATCAATCCCAAATTTTGTATTTACGTGTATAATCTCCCTCTTGAGATCTGATTAGTTTGTCAGTAAAATTGGGAGACCGGAAGTAGCAGTTTACTTCAGCGAAAAAATCGAATTTTGCCTATATTTTGTCAACTACTAAGTTTAAACAAATTTATAAAGAATTCATATGTATTTAAAATTAAAATTGAGAATAATTTTATTTAAAAAGTTTTTCGAAATTCCTACCGGAACTCTACTCTTATCGAAAATCAGTTTTTTGCGAATATTTCGCAAGTCATGCTTTTTAGACAAGTACGTTACGGGTATAAAAGTATTTAAAACATAATTTTCAATATCTTTTGTATAAAAAAAAATTCAAAATTCAGACCGGAAGTACCACTTTTACTCTTTTCGAATAGCGACTTTTTGCAAATATGTCGTAAGTTATGCATTCTATATATATTTATCAAGAGGACAAAAGTATTTAGAACTGGATTTGCAATATTTTTTGTATATATGAAATTTCAAAATTCGGACCAGAAGTAACACTTTTACTCTTAGCGAGTAGCACTTTTTTGATAATATCTTGCAAAGTATGCATTGTATAGAGATTTATTAAGAGATCAGAAGTACTTAGAATAGGATTTTGAATAATTTTTGTATAAAAAAATTCTTCTCATACGTAGAAGAAAGTCGTGTGGTGGCCACACCTCATTTTTTTCATCAGAATTATCATCTTGGTCCAGATCGGATTCGAGAATAACTTCTCTTGGTTCCACTCATAACAAGTAATTATTTTGTCCATCAGCGTAATCATTTTTCAAATCTATATCTGCAAAAATATAGCATACACAAAAATGCCTTACCTTGTTTAGAGTTATGACTTACCTACCGCCAACATGTTTTTAAATCACACGTAGAAAACCCCATAACTACGTGAAGTCAATAAAAGTCTGTTAGGTACACCAATGTTGGTTGGAAACAATGGATCACGAAAACAACTTTTTTTTTATAAATCACAATGATTCATTCGTAAAAACAACTAAAAAAGTGAACACTGCTCTACTATAATACGAACTAACATGTGTAAGACTTCGCTTAATTTTTTTTCCCTGTGTTATACGCGGCGACCAAGTCTTACCATTTTGCTGTGCCATTTTGATAAAGATAAGCCTAGGCCGTTACGTCAGATAGAACTACATCATCAATCTAACGTACCAAATAAACGTATATGTCTCTTTCTGACTGAAACTTGCGATATAGTATAGTCAAAAGAAACATATTGGTATCAGTTCTACAATTAATTTGAACGTATATAATATAAAATATCAGAATTTGAATTAAAATAATATCATGGGAGAAAATACTGTTTTTTCAAAGCATTAAAAATAAAAAAAATTCTAATACAAAGAATGAGAAAGCCATGATTTAATTAGTCATTTGTTTTCCATGCATACGATTTGTAAACATTTGTAAATAAAATTCCATTCCCTAATATTTCTCAGAATGTTGCGATACATCTTTTTCGAATTACCTTTTAATATCAGGAAATTATAAAAATGTTTTCTGCGAAATATATTATTTATAACGAAATATGGCATATTTTACAAATACATACTTTGCGGAATGGCAAACATTTAAATCACACTACTGCATATATTCCGAAAAGTATTTATGATCGATAATAATGTTTCAAGTAATTGGCTTGGAGTTATTGGGAGACATTGAAGCATGGCTTATGTATTATTGTTGTTAGTTATTCTACTATTATTTAAAATGTATTATTATTCTTATATTTAATCATATTGATCTTAATTCTATAGTAACCTTAATTACGATAGGGTTTAAATTCAGAATTAATTTTTTTGTTTTCTGCTGTTGGGCTCAGTTATGAGCTTTAAGTTTGTTAAGACTACAATACTAACTTCAGGCAAATTATAAGATTATAAATGGCATACAAAGCACATTGTCGTACACGAACAGTAGCAAGAATAATCTTAGACTATTTTGAAGTAGGAGGTGCATTTAATCTTATGACCGAATTGTGGCATCTTGGCAGCCATTCTTTTAAGCAGAATAAATTTAATTTTTCTGGACAGTTCATCAACAACCTTAAGGGACACTTTAGCGCTTCTTGTACTACTGCGATAACCTGAAATAGACTTAAGGTTATCGCAGTGGTAGAAGAAGTATCAATGGCAACCATGAAAGCCTTATGCAATGCTATAAAATTTGTATGATACACATTTTACAAAATTATACCTATTAATTTCATTATTAATAGACTGATTAATTGCTGTATTAATAAATCTCGATTTAATTAAAACATATTTGCTTATGTAACTTTTTTTTTTTATTACAGTATAAACTATTTTAATTTGAAGTATTTATTATTTTGTTTATTTCCACATTAGAATGAAAGGATTTTTATATAGCCCAGTCAAATTGTCATAAATGGTTACATTAATTAGGAGGGTAGTTTTGATTTATTGAAATGTTGTATACTTGGCTGGTACACTGTTGAAAAATCCAAGTTTTCTAATTCCCCCCACCACCGCGGGTGCCGCCATCTGGAAAAAACCGCAAAATTTTTGGACTTGTCCCTGTTTTTACATAATATCTTCTAAAGTATTGGTCTGAGCAAAAAAACTGTTTAGACTTTTATTAAAGTAGAGAAAATATTCTACAACTTGATATAAAATGGAATATTTAGCTCTAATACTTCCGGAGATAGACCTCTTTGAATTTTGAGAATTTATGTTGAAAATGTAAAAATTACGGATTTTTAGTTGATTTTTGCTCGATAGTAAATAAATAGTGTATCCTACGCTAAAGTTTGACATTACATTTATAGTAGAGGTAAAAAGCTAAAGTTTAAGACCAAACTGATTCTTCAACCTCGTTTAGACTATGAGATACAATTTTTTGAATATTTTGTAGTTTCTTTTAGGCAAACACTCATTTATATATCAATAAATAAGTAAGTATATAAATAACTAACAAATAAATTATGCACTACACAAACTTCATGATAAAAAGTGTCTGCTGAACCACAACTTTACATTTTCATAACTTTTGAAGGGCCTCTGCCAAGTGTCTCGTTTATTTTGGCTCCCATTTCGCACATAGTAACATTACACTACTTCCAATTCAATGTCTTCATATTCCAGTTGTTCATCAACCATGTTAATTGGTGCTGGAGCATCTCCTTTTTCAGACTCGTTATCTAAAATGGCTGGCATTGCAATTTCGCAAGACTGTCCAACGCAATGTAGTAAAGAACAATTCAGACCTGCTTTCCTGCAGCCTTTTTGCAAGTACAGGAAATGAATTGAAGCAGATACTCTGGTGCTGGATCCTTCTCTGGTTTCTCAGAGAAGACGCTTAATGAAGTGTGCATCCAGCCCAATTTCAAGGCATCTTTTTCGTTTCTCAACAATGTTTGCACCTGGTAGTAACTTCTCATGGCATGGAGTTGATCAGCATCGGTAGTTGGTGGCAATCTACGAGGTTAAATTTAGTTTCAGCTGCAGCTTTAACAAATGAGTGGTGCCGTAGTTCCCCAAAGTTTTGAGTTTCTGGATCTCCCCCATACAAAGTAACAAGAACATTTTCCCCTACTTCTGCTACGTGTTCCGTTGTTGCTTGAGTATTAAGAAATGATGCTGCTGTACTCAAAAGTTCTTCATGTTCCAAAAGTATACTAATAAATTTGCTTTTACCTTGGCCAAACAGCGCTGATGTGGTATCACAACTACTGATAGTGGTAAAAGTTCATTAGGGAATTTATGGTTAAATGATGTGGCTGAGTAATAACTATCTTGCGTTTTCTCTTTTCCACACTTTTGGAAAAAAAGGCTACTGTGTGTCGATGCCAATGCAGTTAGGAGAACTAGAAGTTGAATATCCCCACTAACTGCATACAGAGAGTCATACTGAGAAGCAACAGAAATGACTGTGTTAATAATCGTGAGGTCAGCATCTTCAACTGCCTGATGCTGCATGCAGATATTAGCTTTTTGCAAAGCCTTCTCGTGCAGTTCGATATAACGTTTTTTATTACATTCATTTGCAAGCAGACTTTCTTGTGTACATTGCGAAAATGTTTCTTGATGAAACATTACATCAGGAGAAAAATGGGCTGCCCGTCAAAGTCGTTCACAATTTTTGATGTTTTTTTTTGTCACCACCAAGTTAACCATAAAAAATGAGGTGTGGTCACCACACGACTTTCTTATACGTATGAGCGTTTCAAACTATACAATTTTAAGAATTTTTTTATACAAAACTTATTCAAAATCCTATTCTAAGTACTTTCATTCTCTTAATAAATCGCTATAGAATGCATACTTTGCAAGATATTCGAAAAAAAGTGCTACTCGCTAAGAGTAAAAGTGCCACTTCCGGTCCGAATTTTGAAATTTCATGTATACAAAAAATATTGCAAATTCAACTCTAAATACTTTTGTACTCTTAATAAATATATATAAAATGCGTAATTTATGACATATCTGCAAAAAATCGCTATTCGGTAAGAGTAAAAGTGGTACTTCCGGTCCGAATTTTGAAATTTTTGTATACAAAAGATATTTAAAATTATAATTTAAATACTTTTATACTCATAATGTACCTGCCCAGAAAGCATGACTTGCGAGATATTCGCAAAAAACTGATTTTCGATAAGAGTAAAAGACCTACTGCCGGTTGGGATTTCGAAAAACCATTTTAAGGTAATTTGTCTCAAATTTAATTTTGAGTACATTTCAATTCTTTATAAATTTGTTTAAACGTAGTAATTGACGAAATATTAGCAAAATTCGAATTTTTCACTGAAGTAAACTGCTACTTCCGGTCTACCGATTTTACTGAAAAACTAATCAGATCTCAAGAGGGAGATTATACACGTAAATACAAAATTAGGAAATTGATATCTAAAGCGGTTTGACCGCTATCGTGGTCACAGACAGACAGACAGACAGACAGACAGACATTTTCTTAAAAACCACTTTCTCGGTATCAGGGGACTTCAAAACGTGGACATCTGCAAAAATCTCGAGGTCGAAAATTTTCATAATCACAATACTTCCTTATACTACGTATAAGAAAGTAAAAAATGAGGTGTGGCCACCACACGACTTTCTTATACGTATGAGCGTTTCAAATTATAGAATTTTAAGAATTTCTTTTACAAAAATGATTCAAAATCCTATTCTAAGTACTTCTATTCTCTTAATAAATCTCTATAGAATGCATACTTTGCAAGATATTATCAAAAAAGTGCTACTCGCTAAGAGTAAAAGTGCTACTTCCGGTCCGAATTTTGAAATTTCATATATACAAAAAAAAATTGCAAATCCAGTTTTAAATACTTTTATACTCTTGATAAATATATATATAATGCATAACTTACGACATATTTGCAAAAAATCGCTATTCGATAAGAGTAAAAGTGGCACTTCCGGCCAGAATTTTGAAATTTTTTTTATACAAAAGATATTGAAAATTATGTTCTAAATACTTTTATACCCGTAACGTACTTGTGTAAAAAGCATGACTTGCGAAATATTCGCAAAAAACTGATTTTCGATAAGAGTAAAAGACCTACTTCCGGTTGGAATTTCGAAAAACTTTTTAAATAAAATTATTCTCAATTTTAATTTTAAGTACATATGAATTCTTTATAAATTTGTATAAACTTAGTAGTTGACGAAATATTGGCAAAATTCGATTTTTTCGCTGAAGTAAACTGCTACTTCCGGTCTACCGATTTTACTGAAAAACTAATCAGATCTCAAGAGGGAGATTATACACGTAAATACAAAATTTGGAATTGATATCTACAGCGGTTTGACCGCTATCGTGGTCACACGCACACATACAGACACACAGACAGACATTTGGTATTTAGCACATAATAACGTTTATTGAGCAACCTACATATATGAATATATCTACATACCTATGTTACATATATACATATGTGTTTGGATATTTTTATTTACGTCTATGAAAACGTAAGTACATATATTAATCTTTTCTACTTCTAAACAATTCCAGAATATTTAGGTTCCACAGTATTCTCGACTAAGTACATCAATTTAGAACATTGCACGGACCGATTTACCAGAATGATATACCCCATTTCTTTTAACAATACAATAAATGGTACCACTTTATGTTTAATTGTAGTGACTATGGGGAAAGCACGATACAATTAAAGAAATTATTATGATTTGTAACAGATGCAGCTGCATATATGAAGGCAGCTGGTCGGTACTTGCAACAAACATACAGTAGTATCACTCATATTGTTTCGCACATGCTCTTTATCGAATATCAGAGGAAGTTAGAAATTGCTACTCGAATGTAGAAGCCTGCCACATGTGCCACTACCACCAGAACCTGTTGTCACGCGCTGGGTCACATGGGCACAATGCATTTACTGGATCCGAATGATACCCTTTCTATTTTACAAGCTCAACAAGCATTTATGGACCCCAACTATTCAGGTAGATTTAGCCAGTATTTATGAACATTATGCCAGAATATCTGTAGCCAATCTCCATCTGGAACTTATTCCGACCAACCCACAATATTCTATAACATACGTCAATTCCTTTCCCAATTATCTGGAGCTGCTGCTAATAATATCAAACAAAAATTTGAAGCGGTTGTAAATAGCAATCCAGGAATTCGTACTGTACGACGAATTGTTGACTGGTAAGAAGGTAGACTTTTCCGAACGGGAGATAAATATTCCGGCACTAAAAAACTTTAAAGATGCTCCTATTTAGATGTTGAACGGTCATTTTCAATGTATAAACGTAAAACTGGACAAGATGTATTTACTATTACTTGGTGTAATGTATAGTGTAATGTAAGGATGAGATGTTGGCAATAATGCTGTATATGGCGAAATGTGTGCATACACAGTGCGTAAGTCAGTGTAAAATGTTGAGTTGTAAACGAGTTTAATAAACTTTGTAATAAAAAATATCGTGTTTTATTAACAATGAAACAACAAACATACTACTTGGTAAATAGTTTCTTCTCTATACGTATTTTGATTCGTGTATGAAAAATATCAAACGGGATTCGTGATGTCCTTGATACATCCTTTGCATTGACGTCATGTAAACCAGGCTGCCGATCCATAATTATTACTTTGCACTGAAATATTTACATATATACGTGGAAAATTTATAGAATGAAAGTTTTCAGAAAACATCAATAGACCACTTGGATAGAATAGAGTACCTACCAAATTATTATTCTCAAATTTATCCTGTATGTTAACTTGATTGACATTACTGTCATAAAATGTACAAAAAAAAAATTAGTTAAAATAACAAAGACTGCAAAATAAGAAATAAACAACATAAAAGTAGTAGTCTTAACATTAATAATATCGATATTTTCTAGGTATTAGTAGTAAATGAAGTTTTGAAAGTTATAGAACAATGTATAAATTTATTTTGTTCAGTGAGTAATGGAAATGTAGTTTACTCAGAAGCAAATTAATATATCTTTGATTTAGAAAATAGAATGCTCACATGCTCAGTTTATGTTCTTCAATTACATACAAATAACAAGAAAAATCCAAATATATTACAAAATGTGTTTTTTATTCTTAAAAATTCCCTACACGTGATTTTAACAAACAAATGTATTTTTTGACCTTCGACACATGGAAAACGTTACATACATTTCATATACTTCTGGTATATCTTTTATCATTACCCCCAGCAAACATGAAATCAACAAATATTTGAAATTACACTTGTTGTGCATGCAACAGACGAATGGTGGCAGGGGTTATCAATAGTAAATACGTAATATAGCACTAAATAACATCTTATTTTTGAACCAACATACATCCGTTAGTTGTAAACCGATACAATGTTTTAAAAAGAAAATAAATAGAATATAATATCAAAATCTTTACATTACTGCGCCGGCATCATTAAAATTTAAGTATAATTAAATAAATAAGGGCAAGTAGATATGTGGTAGCTACCTACTAATTAAATGTCACATAAGTAATATTAATATTTTATTCCTTTTGGGCTTATGCTTATGCTGATATTTGTGTTTAACATATGTTATTCACAGTACTATTAGCTTTCCTTCTCTGCCAAAACTTTTTTTTGTAATACATTTTAAAAATTTATACCGTAATATGTAATTTTACATTTTGCAAATGCTTGAGGCTCTAAGTATAAGAAATTCTTGTTAACCTACTTAGTAGAAGATTTCGAACAAAAAAAAACAAAAAATTAATTATCCTTAAAGCTCTACATATAAATATTAAATTAGCCGTAGACAAATATATTAAAGACATGTATAAAAATAAAGGCAATGACGACCTATGTGCTAAGGGACCCACTAGTAATAGAACAGAGTACTAGATTATTATGAATTATGGATGTAGAAATGTGTAAATTAAAACTTCCAAGTATAAAGCGTTTAAAACTTGTTAGTTATCTTCATTACAGTATAGCTAAGAAGGTGTGTAATGACTGAATAATATATGTAGCACCTATAAAGTTTTATCCTAAAGAATCTCAGACTCTAAAACCTAAGCTTGTTCACAGTGTTAACCAGAAGTTGACAGTAAAGTAATCTATTCTGTGAAAATGCCATATTTTCAGCCAGGCATATTAATAAAAACATTAAATTATTCGTAGCCAAACGTATAAAAATAATCTAAAATGTCAATTTTGAGGAAGAAGCTGCACTGAAAGCTAATTACAAAATATCAAATAAAGTAGGAAATATCCTCGAATTATACGACACAACAACCAACATCACTACACGGCAGGCAGTGCCAGGGAAAAAACAAATCAATTGATACGGAAATACATGCTGAAACTTTATTTATTTTAAACTAATCAACTTTAACATAAATTGAATTAAAATTACAGGTTCTAAATGCTATTTCGTCATATTGACAATATTTTAATTACATCTATTAATGATTATATAATTAAAAGTTGAAGTTTATTTTGTAATTTAAACTATCGAGGCACGATTCTGGTGGTATAACAAATGAAGAATTTTCCAAGTTTCCGATTTAATAACACGAACATTTGAAAATCGCAATGAGTAAATGAATTACAGATACCCGCTATGTGGTATCAAATTTTATATTGCGGAAAGCTAATAATCTGCTACTACTACTACTACTACTACTACATACGTACAGCTCACAGACTGAGAGCTGGCCGGTGAGATGCCCCTCCCACAGGATGCGCAGTGAATTCTTATAAATATTAGGATAAGCACGAGCAGTTTGGAAAAATTGTCAAGCGTTACACATCGAACAGCTATATGTTTCCTATATATGTATCTCTTTTCAGTATATTACAATTTCTTATCTGCATTTACTCCTTCGTCCGGCTAATGTATGCGATGATGAACAAATGTTATCATTTCTTTTTTCCGTATATTTTCTCTGTCTCGCACTCACCTATAAGTTGCGCCGCGAGGACTCCGCCTGTTACCGTCGGTCCCCTCCTGACAGACTGGCGCCGTGTTTTGCACACGTTCCCACGGTCCGGAACACTTGCGTCTGTGACGTCACGAGGCGACGACGCACTAGCTTCGCCTCCGGACCAGAAAGAGGGGTGTCAAATAATATAAAAGGGGACGACACGCCAGAAAGGCATCAGTTCATCTCTGATCATTGTTCCACTGCAAGATCATATCTGAACACCAGCAACAAGAACTACCAAGAATTCTCACCCAGCAACAAGAACTACCAAGAGTTCTCAGCAGCCATCGAACTCTCGACAGTTCACCCTACTCCGTTCAGGGCCAAAACTTCTAAAGGACCGATTACGAAGAATTCAACCGTTGGAAAGTCCTAAAACTGGTACAGCGATTAGCTGGCATCCACAGCTACCCGCCCACAAGTATCAGCCCGAGGGACAACGTCCAGGCGTTAGTATTCCGTCCAAGGTAAAAACCACTGAAGGACCGATAACTGAGAATCCAGCCGTTGGAAAGTCCTGCAACTGATACAATGGCTAGCTAGCATCCACAGCTACCCACCTACCATGTATCAGCCCGAGGGACAACGGCCGGCGTCAGTATTCCGTCCAAGGTCGAACCCACTAAAGGACCGATTACGAAGAATCCTGCCGCTGGAAAGTCCTGTGCTCGCCACCACCACTCCAGGACACCTGCAGCTGTCTAACCACTAACGTCCAGCCACCACCACCGCACCCAAGGACACACAAGTGCCAAAAATTCGAGTAAGTGACGTTCTACCTAATAAACACTGTGACAAGTGCGCCCCCCCTGTTCCCTAAAGACACTCAGTGCGTGAGTTAGTGATAACCCCTTATTAAACTTTATTAATCCTCGTATATTGTAAATTCATGTTTTGTTTATTTGAACCATTTGTATTTGTTTATGTATGTATTGTTGTATTTGTCTTGTAAATAGATTGTTTTGTGTTGTAAATAAAGACTTTGTTGTTACTGCGCTAAGAGTCTCTGCCGTGGCACGCTCTTCTTTTTAAAACCCGCGGTAACACGCACTTTAAGCGTTATTAATTAGGCCGGCGGAGTCTCTTTAGTGGTCGTAGTAAAAAAACACAAAAATTCAAACACACAAACAACTTTATTTATAATAATAAGAATAATAATAAACCAAACAATAATACCAACAGTGACTGATAATAAAGAAATATTTACAATGATGGAGAAGTAGTGTCTGATCTCACTGGGGTGGGGATAGTTAGCGTCACTTAGCACTGAGGCGGGTATCGAGCGCACTCGCGTAATCCCTTACTTGATCGACACTGCGGTAGGGAAGGGCTTTGAGGATACACTCGCGTAATCCCTTAATTGTTCGACACTGCGGTAGGGAAGGGCTTTGAGGGTACACTCGCGTAATCCCTTAATTGTTCGACACTGCGGTAGGGAAGGGCTTTGAGGGTACACTCGCGTAATCCCTTAATTGTTCGACACTCACTGCACTCAGTATGGTCCACAAACGGCACGTTGGGCCTGGAGTCGTTGGGGCCTAGTAGCGTTGTAGGCCAGTGCTCGTTGGGTCTTAACACGTTGGATTCGTTAGCGTCGTAGGGCAGTGCTCGTTGGACCTGAACATGTTGAGCCTGGGATCGTTGAAGGCCAGCGTCGTTGGGTCTTGATTCGTTGGGGCCTAGTAGCATTGTAGGCCAGCGCTCGTTGGGTCTTAACACGTTGAACCTAGTGGCATGATAGGGCAGCGCTCGTTGGGCCTGAACATGTTGGGTCTGGGATCGTTGTAGGCCAGCGTCGTTGGACCTGGATTCGTTAGGGCTTGGTAGCGTTGCAGGCCAACGCTCGTTGGGCCTTAACACGCTGGACCCAGTGGCGTTGTACGGCAGCGTCGTTGGGTCTGGATTCGTTGGAGCCTGGTAGCGTTGTAGGCCAGCGCTCGTTGGGCCTTAACACGTTGGACCCAGTGGCGTCGTAGGGCAGCGATCGTTGGGTCTGAACACGATGGGCCTGAAGTCGTTGTAGGCCAGCGTCGTTGGACTTGGATTGGTTAGGGCCTGGTATCGTTGTAGACCAGCGCTCGTTGGGCCTTAACACGTTGGACCCGGTAGATATTTGGAGATCTCAGCTGTCCTAAGTAGTTGGCTTCTGAAGCGGTGGGCCTTTATGGCTCTGCAGATTCTTCTTTCTAAGTGTAGTTGTTTCTTCTTATTTTGGAGAAGTTGATTGTAGAAGTGGTGCTGGAGAACTGTATTGTCAGAAGCTCAGGTACCCATATTTATATGTGCCCATTTTCTATGTGTAATATACGTTATTTTCTTTGATTGGCTGTTGCTGATGTCAGCATTATTTCTATTGGCCGGTGACGTTATTTTCTTTGTTCTTGATATGCGTTGACATCATCTCTATCCTGATTAGAGTTCGCTGATGTCAGCATCGTTCCTATTCGTTGTTCACTATCACCCGCGCACTTATGTGGATGGGCGGAGCGTCACTGTCACACGCACTATTATTTGCAGGGGTTCACACTGATAGTTGCACGGACCTGGAACGTTATTGCGAAGCAACGTCGTAGATACAATGGAGCAGTGGCGGCTGGTGAGCGCGTTTTGGCGGTGCAGTTGCGTGGATGGGACTGGTTCGTTTGTTGTCGGTGATATGCTCGACATCCGGGAGTACATCGCCGATAATGGGCGAGTCGGTCTTGTCTGTGTGGTTGCTGACGCCCCGAGCCGCGACTGCAATGGAGGGCAGGGCCTCCAATAGTAACACGCCCATCGTTCAGCACTCGATCTGTGTGTATATACTTGTACTACATAACATGCTATAGATTTGTCAAAATCTCCGGATATCGATAAACGATGAAATTATAGAATGAATAGAAACAGAATTGTAAGAAGTTATTATTATATCTTCTAGGGCATTCATTAGGTGCATTTATGTGATAGTAATTGATATGGTAGCTACCCATTCAGCCAGTATGGCGATTTTGCTATACGTATGAAGTTAATCTTTGGAAGTTTCTCTAAACGTGCTCAAAATTATATATACTAAAGATAATTAACATGTAACTATATAAGTTTGAAAAATAAAAGTAATTCATGTGTATCTAAAGTCTTGCTTGCAAAAGTTCAAAGAGTATTTTTCTATGTAAGAAGATTGAAGTTAAGAAAATTTAAATCTGAAGATTCTATTTAGGTTTCAATAAAAATGCTGTGACGAATTATTTACTGAAGAAAAACATTGTGAATTTATCCTAGGCCCAGATGAATATTATGTTTTGTTAAAATTTAGCAACAGTACAGTCGCGCAGCTTGATATTTCGTGTCCCACTTTCGCCTCGTGAATTTGAGTGCTAAAAAGGAAGTACATTACAACCAAGGACAGGAGACACCAGGGCAGACAAACGACCGCGTGACTTTTGTGGGAACGATTACAATAGACCGGACGTACCAGGTTGAAATTACGACGGATCAAAGACATAGTGTAAACATCACGCAGTTACTGAATAGCACTATTCATATGGTGAACTGCAACATCTGTTATTGTCGCGAAAATGACAGCAAAAAAAGTCGATTTTACTTCTAAATTCCTTTCTTTATCGGCGTAGGTAGAAGGGTGACAAGTTTTTAAAATTTATTATATTTACCTTATATTTCGTATTTCGTAGCATATATTCTCCACAGAATCTGTGAATATATCAGAGACACCACCGAAAGTTGATAGACTTGTATCCGCTTTAAAAAAGGTTTCAGAAAATCACCATTGAGAGTAGCTCTTTACAGTGAAAAACTTCCATCTTTCTCACTGCCTCCCTCGCCAGTAATAACTAGATGGTGAACATGGTTGGAAGCTACTAGTTTTTATGCAGAAAAATTCGATAGCTTTCAAAATTTCGTTACATGTTTAAATGACGGTTCTCAAAGTATTTCAAAATCAGTTGTTATTTTTTCAGGAACACTTTGGAAATTTGTCTAAACTAATCACATATTTTGAAAATCGAAATCTCAAATTAAAAAATGGATTAACCACATTAGATGCGGCTATTAATAACTTCAAAAGTATTAGACGCAGTTTTTACTAAAAATCCAGATTTAATAACATTGCGGCAATTGTGTATGGGGACAATGACACCAAATTTAACTGCTAAATACGCTAAAATAAAAGAATATTTCTAGTATGCACCTATCGAAAAAACAGAGACGCGCTTTTAACGTCTTTCCCACTTCTCGTTAATCGTTATTTTCTCTGAAATTTGAGATAAATGTCATTTATCATTGAAGGCTTGACCAGAATAATTTCGTACATACATATTTGCATCAATTATAACTCCTTTAATTTCTTGAAAGTTATAAAGCATCATTATCTATGTATGTATATCCCAAATTGATAAACTTTATTGTAATTTACATAATTTAGCACTGTAAATCATAGGATTTTAATATGACATTCATAACATTTATTATCTTATAGAAATTCTTGAAACAAGAATTAATGAAAAATCAATTAAAATTACGTCATTCAATGTAAAAGGAATTTCTAGATAATAAAGAAAATAACGTAAATATACAATTACTTACTGTAAAGTAGAATTTTTCTTCTTTCTACACTTAAAAATTGTTGTTTTTAATGTTAATTAAATCATTCTCTTTTAATTGAAATAAAATATTGAATTTGCATATACGTACATACATTCAAATCGAAATAGGAAAAGAATCATTCAAAGGTAGTTTCAAATTAATATTAGATAAATTGTAAATTTTGGAGATTTTTACACAAAATAAATTTTAAATACTTTAATACTCAATAAATTTATTTATTTGTGTAAAAACTGCTTTTAGATCAAAGTTAATAGTGATAGTTAAAATGAAACATTAAAAAAGTGATGTCAAAATTGTTCTACAAATGCAATAGTTCACGAATATTATATTTTTTCTACTCATAAATGCTATGGGACTGATCCACGTACGGATTGTACATGTTTCAATCTACATATTCAAAAAGAATATTATTCGTATAATTAAGAGAGACGGTCATGAAAGTAACTTTTATCTATTGAATACGACATTGTTTAAAGCAATATCTGCCTGGATTTTTCTAGTAAATATTTAATATCTACTCTTATGGTTAAAATAGTTCTTAAGTATTCATCATTTTAAATATGTATTGTATTGACTATCATATATGGAAAGTATTAACTAATAATGATATAAAATCTGATGATGCGGCTTTGTAATTTTTTTTCTTAAAGTATTTAGAAGAGAGAGGGAGCATCCACAAATTATGTAAATGTAGGGAACTTATAGGATTTCGCAGCTTATTAATACACAAATTATGCAAGGCAATCTAATAATAATAGAACTTGACAAGCCGTTGAAAACAAAATTTATAAGCTCATGCCTCCCAATCAATCAAATTGATATATCAGATCAATGTCAATTTGTACCGTTGGGTGGATATCCGACCACCATCGCCTGTATTACTAATATATTGGTTAAATATTTTGCTCAAATCGGCTAAGTGTTGGTGAAAATATTGGCCCAATATTATATAATTGTAAAATGTTAACACTTGTACGTTGGATTTAAATCTGCAATTTTCTTTAGGATATATATATAGTCAAAGTGAATGTTCTTAAAAAGTTGTATATATTCGGGTAAGGTATAACAATTACATTTCATGGAGAAATCGTTCGATTAAAATTATTTGAAGCAATAGTCGTTTGTTGTAATGAAGCACTGGATGATATGGCTCGCTATTATTTAGAGGTGTGCGGGAAGTATTCTTCACCCGAGCAGAAAATTTTGTGAATTTTAAGGAAAAATCGTTGAAAAAAAATTAAGCAAATTGGCTATTATATTTAAAAGTAACTGAAGCTATTATATATGACTTATAATTTAGTGTTAAGTTGTTGAAAATAATATTTGCAACACACACACGAAAACAAGCAAAGATTTGCCAAAATAGTTCGGAAAATTTATTAAATTTGACCATTAGAGCTTAATTTATTAGAGTTACATAGATTTTACATTTGACAGTATATCAAAAATTCGAGATTTAATCTCTTGTATTTATTATTTTTAAATTTAATTAACAAGAAGTTATAAGAAAATACAATTGAAGACGAACTATACAGATATTTTATGATTTATAAAATACTAAATTGACTAATGCTACTTAATTCATAATTAACAACTAAATATAAGACTAAACAAATTGATACAACGTTCGATGGAAATGGAGAATTGCATTAGCGTTTGAAAAGGACGCATCGTCAAATTTTGTGTCTTTATGATTCTAAATTTAAGTTATCAAAAATGAAATAACTTTACTCTACGAGAATTATTATATTAAATTACAAATTCTCCAAACACCAATAATCAAGCAAATTACAACCAAAACTGAATGCGGAAATTTCCAAAACACAGAGAGATCCAAAACAACTTTGTGTTGTACATTCTGAAGAAAGCCGTTGCAAGCATGCAAAATATCTACTGTAGTCTAGACGCGCAACTTTCAAAATTAATTTTCAAAATAAATAGAATAGCATAATTTCAATTTTCGATGACATAATTCTTCAATTTTTGATTTTCTTTTATATTTCTCAAAAACCACGGGGAATAGCGTGCATGAGAACGTGCATTTGTCCTAGAGACAGATAGATGCATAATACCAACCAATTACCTTATGATCGTCGAGTGTTTCCATTTTGTTTCCTTTAAGTAATATATACACTGAACTATGGAGCTAACAATTCATTATGCATAAATCACATTCACACACTCAAATCACGGGCAACAGAATTTATTCGTATGAACACGAAAAACTAAATGAACGTAAAGCATATGTTTTTGAACTTAAAACTCGGATATTTTGATATAAAATTAAATTGATGACATGAATTATGGTTGGGCGCAGCTGGTTGAAATCAGCAACAGTTCAAGATATACCGATGCTATACTTAATTCTAATATTGGCCTCGCCTTCGGAGCTTTTGTTGAAATGACGTACGATCCGTAGCAATAAATTCTCCCGAAACATTCTTGACCTGACTCGGTGATTTATTTTTATCAGTAATCTAATTACAATATCTTCAGAAGCAACACAGAGTTTTAAAGGATGCCTGGAAAAAGTAGTAGGATCATTCATGGCTTCGTAAGTGTTTAGTAATGAAATGAACCTGTCTTTCAGAAAGTTGTGACACTAGAGAGAATACAGCTAGAGCTCGTGGCTAGCGCAGACAAATGGAGAAAGAGAGAATAAGCCTTCAAGAGGCTCCACCACTGTTAAATTGAAATCTGCAATTTTAAAAGTTTGTCGAAAGGGGAATTTTAAATAGAAAAGCGAATAAATCATAAACTATATATAAAAATAAAAAAACACAAATTAATGCAAAATATTTTATGATGATTGAACTAGGTATATCAATTTATTCAACTTTTGTCGAACTCATTTTTAAAGTTAAAGTGTATTTTCTTTCCAAAGTTAAAAAATCTTATTCTGCGTTTACCAACGCTCAAAAATGTTTGGAACAAACAAGTTTAGTTTTGGACCAGGTACAGGTTCTAACATTTTCCCCTGCCCATCTAACCACACCTTCAATGGCTCACCGTCGAAATTTACAATTAGTGCAGAATTAATTGACTGACTTGAAAACATGTAATAGTATATTATATACCGAGGTGGAAAGTGTTTCATTACTGTCGAGAGGTTAAGTAGTTAACCGAGAAGCGAGGCGCCGAGGTTAACTTTATCTCGAGACAGGAATGAAGCTTTTCACCGAGGTTTGTATACTATTTTATTTACAACCATAATTATTATATTTATTTGTGATAAAAATTCCGGTAAAAGTTTTCACATATTGATTTGTGATGTTCTAGCGTTCTAGCATAAGCCTTCAAGGACTCCACTCCACTTGAACTGAGGGAAATTGTCCTACCGTAGCAATACAGACATCTTGGTTCGAATGGAGAAGGACAAGAAATCACTATTTCATAATATCAGCAATAGCAGGGCGGCCCATCTACATGGATTCAAGCTTCCAATAATTCTAATGTAACAATTAATTTTATTTACAACCATACAATTAATAATTATTTGTGATAAAAATTCCGATAAGGGTTTGACATATCGAGTTGACAGTTTTGTGATTGACATTGAGGTTGGGAAGTGAGGGCAGTAATAGAGGGCGGGAAGTAAACGTGAACAAAGTCACACTTCCAAACTTTTAAAAAGTCAGAAATGCCAATATTACGTATGTAATTTATACAGATCTAATTAAAGCATTTGATGGCATTGATCATGGAATAATGTTGAATAAGCTGGGGAGATTGGGTTTTAGTGCGTCACAAGTAAGTTTCTTTAAATCCTACTTGCAACAACGGCAGTTTTTTGTGTCTTATAATGGTTTTGTTTCTGACACCTGTCCGATTACTTCTGGTGTGCCGCCGCAGGGGTCCAATCTTGCGCCTCTCCTATTTTTATTATTCATCAATGATCTTGTGGGGCAAATAGACTACAATATCTTAATGTTTGCCGACGACGTCAAGTTATATAAATCTATATGTACATTGAAAGATTGTGACGAGCTTCAGTCAAACTTGCTTACTGTCAATAATTGGTGCATTACTAATGGGTTGGACCTCAAAATTTCAAAATGTAGGGTCGTCTCCTACACTCGGAAACTGTCACCTCTACATTTTAGCTACACTGTCAACTGCATTTGTATTTCCAGATGTGATGGCATCCGTGACTTGGGAGTTTATTTCGACTCCTTTTTGACAATCAATAAACGTGTTCAGGATGTGGTGGCTGCGGCTAGTGGGATGTTGGGTTTTGTCTTACGCAATACTAAATCTTTTACCAATATTTGAACACTCAAAACTTTATATTTCACTCTAGTCCGCTCAAAAATGGAGTATGCTGTACTTGTATGGAATCCGAAGTACGAAACCCATAAACTTAATTGGAGAATATTCAAAGAGGATTCCTAAAGTACTTATGGTATAAAGAGCATAACGTCTATCCATATAGAGGGTTTCCACATGACATTTTACTGAAGGAATTTTCAGTTACTTCTCTTGAGACTCATCGTAACAACATAGGTTTAACATTTTTATATAAATTACTACATAATCAAATTGACGCTAGTCTACTTGTCTCAAAACTTAATTTCCATGTCCCTCGTCAATCTTCACGTGATTCCGATATATTTTATATTAACCAGGACAGAAGTAACGTATTATCTCGCTCACCAATTTCATTTATATGCTCACTGTACAACGAAATTAGCTCTGAATGCGATATTTTTAATTGTTCCCTCGAGCAGCTTTTACAGATGAATTCAGAATAATACTTTTAAGTTGTTTAGCTGCCGATGTATACATTTATTTTTCTTACGTGGTTGCGTTTTATCCTTATATTAATTGTGCATCTAGATTAAGTTCTCATTCTTTTATAAGATATTGTACTGTTCTATTATATAAGTACTATTCTGTATTGTAAATTGCCTTAATATTGGGTAAAACTGTTGGGAAATAAACATATATTTATTTATTTATTTATTACGCTTATGGTTGTAAATAAACATACTTATGTGTAAAATCAAATGCCTCCTGGCTTAAATCTTTAAATATTACTACAGCCCGACACAAAAAACGACTCACACAAGTACTAGCCCATGCAGTTAATTAAAAGTGTACATCGAAGCTTGACAATTACAACACGACAAATGTCAACTGACCTGCAAAATGGCGACCACAATAGCATTTAGTTAAAATTGGATACGTGATTGTCGAAGGGCGTTTTTCACTTCCCCATTTGTCTGGATTAGCGCTAGAGGTCATGGAACGGGTTACAGAAGCAAATTTTATTTTCGTTGGCGCATGCGTACTTTTACTACTCTCGGACAATCACAATTTCTGAAAGCAGTAATATAAAAGAACATTGCCTTCTGAAGTTTATGTAGTTTCATTATTGTTGTGGAATTATGCAGACCTGATATACGGACTTTTCAGATTTAAACAGAAACTAAAATCAACGTATTCGGTGTGTAATTAGTATTAGTCTGTACTGCATGTGATACCAATATTAAATAATTATTTTATAACTGAGACCAAGGTAAAGATAAATTATTTACTGTGTAAATATACTGTGGTTATATGCTTAACACTATATAGGTATTTTACAGTGGATTACATTATGAATTATTTGGAAGTTTTTGTTAAAGATAATGTATCGATTAACACTATTAACAGTTTTGACTGGGTTACTAATAGCCTCTGTGAACAGAGTATCTATTTATTTCAATTTCAATTAATTGATGTGTTTTCTTTGTAGTAAGTGTATAATCTCAGAGTATATAACTAATATGACACAAACTGATAACATTATGTATTTGTTCTTACTGTATTTGAGAAAGCAATACCTTTCCAACATTTAACGTAATAGAATCTGAATCTAGCAGATCATGTGTAAAAGTTTATGTTATGTTATCTAATTGACTAAAGAGTTAAACAAGGCAATACTAATGTATTTTGGAAATTAACATTTAAGACGACAAGGCCCATAAATTAACATTATCGTGTATATTAGCTAGAATCTTTTAGATTATCACTTAATATAAAGAAAACGCATTACGTATGCTTCTCCATCACAGCTAAATAACGTCCCGACTTTGAGGCAATAAACATGGGGGGGGGGGGCACAAGATAATAAGGGAAACAGACCATGTCAAATATTTAGGAATATACCTACATAGATGCAAATCTTAAATGGAAGGTACATACGTACATACAGAGTATATCTGCAATAAAATTAGATGTCTTGTACATAAATTCTATATATGTACTACGCGAAATGCTAATCAGAAAATTATTAATCATGCTCTACAGAAGTCTGGCGGATACTACGATATGGTATAATAGCTTGGAGCGAAGCCTATAATGACACCCTAAAGTCCTTAAATTCTCTTCAAAACAACTTACTTAAGACAATACATATACAGGAAAGATAGACTTTACCCTACCATACAGTTATATTCCGCAGGTATTTTAACATCAGATCTTTATATATACTAACATCATGTACTTTTCTTCAAAAACATCCTGAAATAAGAGAGGCGCTAAATTATAAATACAATACAAGAAACATGATAATAAGACGTTTGGAAATAATAACAAGTAACACGACATTTCACCAGAGATCTTTTTGTTACTTAGAGGACCGATTCAAATTTGAATTTTAAGCGTTTTCTTTTACCCCCACTAGAGGCGAATTCGTTTTGTAGCGGTCTTATCCGGTTATTTGTAGAGCAGTGATCTGTAGAATTCGATTATAAAATTTCTGATTTCTTATCTTGACCGTGGTTCGTGACCATTAAATTATAAAGCCTAAGTTTATAATTCTTAAGAAAATTAAAGAAAATATGTAAATACAATGGATATTATAGGACTAATTACGTTTCTACTCGTATATTCGTATTTGTTCAAAGGAAAACAATTTATTTTTAAAATGCAACCAAGCAACTTTGTGCATCTCTCGTATGGAATGTTCTCAGAGCAATGCTATCTCGCGGATTGCCGGGATCATATTACTTGCGAATGCAAAGGAATTTAAGTAGCTACAAGTAAATAAACGTGCAAACAGTTGTAGGCGATCTTCATAGCTGTGTACACAAAAAGAGTAAACAAAAAAGTAGTCAGAGAAAGAATAGACATTACTTGAATAGAACTGACATCAATAAAAAAAATACGGGCTATTTAACCACATAGATTATAACTAATTTTTCGAAAAAGTAACTGAAAAAATTACACCAAGTCACGGAGCCCATATAGTTAGTTTTATTTACGAACCAAGTGCGGGAAAACTGTTTCCCGGATGAGAGCATTTTTAAAGCACGAGCGACTGAAAGGACCGAGCCCCTTTATTTACGCGAAGGCGTGAAGGATGTCGTCACGCAAGTGATTTGTACGAACATTTATTTAAAAATATTGTTGATTAACGTGATTGGTATCATACCTAACCTAAAATAAATTACCTAATTAATGTAATCATTTCATGTAGGTACGTTATCACTCACCTTTCCATTAAATTATTATATTCTTGCAAATTACTTATATTATTATATTTCTAGTGGATTTATCTCTATTTTTGTTTGATTACAATTAACTTCCAATGTCAATATCGTTTAAGCGGTTGTCAATAGATAGCGCTGACATATTTGTTAGAAGTATTTTTAGCAATTACTCCTATTTCCATAACTTTTCATAAAAGAAAATCCAGAGAAATAGTATTTTATAAACTAAATTTTATTATTATCAAAGTCGACTTTGTTTAAATGTCCCAAAGAGACCGTGTCTTTTGCAATTTTTTCAGTCGAGTCGACTGGGAAGCACTCGTTTGCTGATCGAGCGATGCATATGCGAAATGTCATTTAAAGGCAGTGAGCACAAAAAGATATGCACTATCGTGAACTCTACTCAAATACAAACAAACAAAGATCAAACAAGCTTGACGTACAAAAATATTTAAATTCAATTCATATATGTGTTAAATATTTTCTTCTGGTAATCTTCCGCTATTGAGCTAGTTCTGAGAAGAACCTTTAGTTCCTCGATTTTTCATTGAGTTTCTTCTCATCTTGTTTTGGAGCGTATTTGAGTCGTCGAAATGCATACTTCGATGACAAAAACATCAAATACGACCTATAAAGGATGTCCCAGAGTAGTCGTAAACTCTACTGGCATCTAATAATGCAGATGGAGAAGGAAATGTAATACTTAAAAAAAACTGTGAAATCATGAGCTATATAATTTAAAAATATTTTTATTTATATAGAGTGTTTGACAATGACGAACCAACACAAACTATATTTGTTTAATGGAATGCTATGCATCAATTTGTAACGAGTGCGCCACTAGAATGCGCAACAACTGTTAAATGATACGCCAAACTTGTTGGATAATTTAATCGTGTTTGATGAGACCCATTTTTACCTTCCAGGTGCACAAACGCCCTCTGAATAGTGAAAAAGTAACATGTTTCCTGAACGGTTATTTTCACGGAATGGTGAGATAAATTTTCTTCCAAAGTCCCCAGACTTAATGGCTGTCGATTATTAATTGTGGGGTTATTTAAAGTCTAAAGTCACCCAGGAAATTCGAGCCATTGACGAAAGGACTAGAGAACGCCGTTATGAAAAATTTGGGCGTCAGAATTGCAGAATGTATTCAACTGCGCGGAAATCATTTACTTTTGCAATTTTTAATAAATAATAAAGTTATAATAAATTGCATCTATTGTGCCTTTTATTCCTGTTTATATTTTCCAACTATTATAAAACCTTAATGGTATTATTAATTCTCTAAACCAAGTATATTCCATTGGCGCAGCCTGTATTAGCCGATTTTCAATTTAAATAATAATTCTGAGATATGGCGGGTTTTAGTCAAAAATTGTACAACTTGTGAAAAGTTGCTATGAAATAACTATTCATGATGAAAAACCTATTCTGGGCTCAACTAGTAGATATATCATTTCAGTACATGAGTTTGTTTATATCGAAATTTCAAACCATGTTTATTTTAGAAATATATAGGTATATAATTATGTGTGAATAAAAAATTCTTTAAGAGGAATTCGACAAATAAATAGTACTTAGTTCAAGTTCGATACTTTCATTGATTTTAATTATGACTATAATAATAATTGTACGTAGATTTATTAACAAAATGTCTTCAAAATTATAAATGTTGGATGATCCTTCTCGCTTTTCAGTGAACATATTGCCAACAATTTATCCCAAATATAAACTGTAAGTATTTTTGATCGCATTTTCATGGTTTTGTCTTTGTAGTTTTGTCCCAGATGTTTTAACAGTACAAACTTTTATTTTTCAGCTTCAATACCAGCAACAATAAAAAAATAACCCAAAAAAACTAATATTACGTGACCCTGATAAGGAGAGCACCATATAAATCTCTCGTCTAAACATCGTATCGATAAAAAGACGTAGTACCTAGTCATTTAATGTTCGTCATCGTACACTAGCATAATAATTAAAAAATGTTATCTTTTCTTTCTAGATTGGTGATATTTTTTGTGACTAATATGTTATCACTCATGTAATTTTTTTAAGTATTGTTCAAAGAAACATTTCAATGTATTATTTATTACATTACTTATCTAATTGCAAGATGACTATGTGGGATTTTCATTAATTACGTTTCAGGAAAGCTAACTTAAATTGGCAATATCAATATTTACCAACCACCCACCACATACACTTAAGTTTCGGGGACACCTTTTAAAGTGCAATTTGCTTCATGCCGTATTTTCAATATACACTAAAAACAAATAAAATAAATAAAGCCACTGAGGGATAATATTAAAAAAAATGAAGGGTATATATAAGATTGACTTTTTTATTGTTCACTTTTCTTATTTACTGGTCGCCATAAATAAATGAACACCTAGTAAATAGAATGAAAATTTGAATAATTAAATCAAAACATATGAAATCATGATTCATATTCAGTTAACTTGGTTAAATTTTAAGCCTAACTTGAAGTGGATACGTTATAGAGAAACTACCATAAATCTATTAGGTAACACATAACAGACATTATTACTGTATTTTGCTGAAATGTTGAGAAAAGCTATATTTTATTCGCATCAAGAAGCGTTGAAAATTTCAGCAACATACAATCATATCACTCTATGTAAACACTAATAACTACACCTTAAATAAGAATATGTCATTATTAGGGCGCGGACACGAAAGGTTGATGACTCATCACCCATGGGCGCACTATTGAAATGTTGTATTTTTAAAGAGGTTTTAATTTTATTTATATAATTGGATAACAAGTGGCTGGTGATCTATAAAATAAAAAATACCTTATTATTTGTTCATTTGCTCTTCTCTAAGATTTGTCCTCTTTGAATGAAGTACATCCTTGTAGATAGAAAACGTCCTTTCTACATCGCAACTTGTTATACGTGCGTACTGGAAATATTTTTTTTATTTCAGTGTATTTAGTAAACACAATTGCCGCAATGTTATTAAATCTAGATTTCTATTAAAAACTGCGTCGAACTTTTGCCGAAGGTCACATCCGAAGTCACTTGGAATTATTAATAGCCACATTTAATGTGGTTAATCCATTTTTTAATTTGAGATTCCATTTTCAAAATATGTGATTAGTTTGGGCAAATTTCCAAAGTGTTCCTGAAGGAATAACAACTGATTTTTTAAATTTGGGATTTGTGTTAGTTCCTTGCACTCAGAAATACTTCAAGCATCGTCATTTAAACATGTAACGAAATTTTGTAAATTATCGAAATTCTCTGCATAAAAACTATTTCTGTGTTTTGCAAAGCTAAGTGACAAACGTGCGATATTTTGGCATTCTGTAACGATATTTTACAGACTTTGTAATAAATGTCGGAATCACTGACAATTCATTTTCATATCAGAAAAAATAACATGAACAACGTTCTAGATCTAAATAAATAATACCTAAAAATGTACGCGTATGTTATTGAAACTAAATAACAGTAAGTATATACATATTTACATTATTTCTCTTGCGAAAAATAAGGTAAATATAATAAATTTTAAAAACCCCTCACGCTCCTATCTACGCCGATGTAGAAAGGATTTTACTCATAAATTCCTCATTTTATGGGCATTTTTTGTTGTTGTTTTCGCGTCAAAATAGATGTTGCAGTTCACCGTATGAATTAGTGATATTCAGTAACTGGGTGTTGTTTACATTATTTCTTTGCTCCGTTGTAACTCAGTTGTAGTTTAAACTGGTTATGTCCACCCCCTAGCTATTACATATGCGTTATATGGAATAGTTGGATGTAGTACACCAGCTACAACATTTACCACACAGCGTCCTAATATATCGACAGTTTCGTCGGCACTTATCCATAGGTACTGATTTGAAAGAAGTCTTCTAATGCCTTCTACTGTTGTCGTGAAGCACTTAGAAACATAATATTTGCGTAATGTGGATTCATCAGGACGACCAGTATAATTGGAAGAAATATTTTGAAAGTGGGATTGTCAAGTTTCTTTAATGGTATATTAGCCGCCATTAAAGCTTCACTGAGTTCTTCGTTAAAATTGTCAGCTTCCAACGGGTCCAATTTCTGTGTATGTTTTAGCGATGCTAAGTGACGTTGCACGTGGCCTTTTTGGGCATTCTGTAACGATATTTTACAGACTATGCAATAAATTTCGGAATCACTGACAATGGAGGACATACAATCAGTATGACCCTTAATCCAACTTGCCATTGTTTTACGATGCCATTCTCGACGTCCTTCCATATCATAGTAACATAAACAATGTTCATTGTCCTAGATCTAAATAAATGATAACTAAAAACGTATGCGTATGTTATTGAAACTTAACAAAATCCAATGCACACTTACGTCGATATAAATGAAAGAAGTAGATTCAATGAACCGGTATTAAACAGGAACTATTACAAAAATTACGAAATACGTAAGTAAGTATGAATAGGTATACACATATATAACTTTATTTATTTTACGAAATAAACGGAAAATATAATAAATAAAAAACTCGTCACCCTTCTACCTACGCCGATGAAGAAAGGATTTTTCTCATAAATTCCTTTTTTGATGGACATTTCTTGTTGTCCTTTTCAGTAACTTTTCAAGTAAACAACAGACGTGGCAGTTCACCATATGAATAATGCTATTCAGAAATAATGTAAACAACACAAAGTTGTTTACATTATTTCTTTGCTCCGTTGTAACTCCGTTGTAGTTTAAACCTGGGACGTCCGCCCCCTAGTCATTATACAGAAAACTACAACGTTCTTCATTCTTCTTGTGACCATTCTGCAATCACCATGAGCCCACAAACGAAATTGAGTCTTATCATTTGTAATGTTATGTTTGTTATTACTTCGACTAAACATTAGCAATATTAGCACATAGGTGTGATTTTACAGGTACTTAGTGGTATCTATGTTCCATATGTTCAGGTAATAATTCTTATATTTTGGTCACAGTTATTATATGTGATTTTTTAGGATGACATGAGCTATTTCCGTTGTATCTAACTTCGTTTCTTTGTTAGATGCATACATATTGGTAATACCAATACAATTTCTCACTAAGTACCTGTAAAATCACACCTATGTGCTAACATTGCTAATGTAGAATTACCGAACAGATGCAGTAGCAACAGCGCACGAGAAATGCGCCACTTGAACGTCATACGTAAAATAACACTTACTATTGGTTCGTTTGTGGCCGTCCTTGCAAACGAGCCAATAGTAAGCGCTATTTTACGTAAGACGTTCAAGTGACACATTTCTCGTGCGTTGTTGCCACTGATCTGTATAATATAAATGAATAAGCAATGCGATATGATGCGCGTGGAATTTTTGTGCCAAATTGAATATATAACTCGGGGATTACGAGCATGCGCAGTCGCTAGTCATTTAACATTCGAATGTCACTAAAATTCTGAACCCCTATTTGAATAGACTGGCTTTTTGTTTATATTTTGTTGTATTTTCATTAACGAAAATGCGAAACAGTTTAGCGCTTTTTTGTGGTAATAAGGGAAGTATTGACGGAGTGTGTTACTTCAGGTGAGTGATTTTTAGAAGTACCTATTTAAAGATTAAATGTATAATTCATTTTACAAGAATTGTTGAAAGTATGTACCTATTTTAAACATTGTAAAAGTCGGGTAAAGTATTTGTTGGTTTTGTAGATTAACCTTCCTACATGGAAGCGTGCTTTAAATAGACGTGAGAATGAAGTTTTATCGACAGACAGTTGTATATGTTCTGACCATTTTGTTTTCATCTTTTGAACCGAAGAAATCATGGTGGTTTAATACGTCCTTCACAAGACGTCACCAAAATATGTAAAATAGTTGAAGTCCGAGTACGAAATATTCTTGTACAAAACAACAATAAACTTCCTGCAGATGCAGTATTTTTTAAACTATTTGTACGTTCAATTTTTAATACCCTGTTAGCAGAAAATAAGTATTTTGTATCCTCAGATACACATATGCTTGATTCATCTATTTTACATGAAAGTCACGCTTCTCTTCTAATTAAGCATGTGCGATGTTATACGAAAATCCATTGCTATAGCATTGCAAAAAAACAAGCAGCAGTAGAACGTTGGGAACTTGTAAGAAAGAAGCTCTCCAAATTAATACTTTTTTATAACCAAAAAATATTTCAAAAGGAATGTATTGTTTTTTTCAGTATTTTTTTTAAATTTCCCTTAATAAATAAACATTTCAATATCCTCAGATGCAGATTTTAATTTGAAAGTTCATGTTCTGTTACATACTTTTCAAAGATTTTAGGGATTTCAAATTAGCGCCTTTATTTTATGTTATTGCGCATGTGCGTCAGCCCCGTGCGCAGTTCGTATTTGATCACAGTTTCTATCATGCTATTGCTTATCCATTTATATTATACAGATCAGTGGTTGTTGCTACTGCATCTGTTCGGTAATTCTACAGATATCGTTTCTCATTCCAGTGAATACTTTATAAGTTAGCAAAGAATGGTTCGTACGATCTATGAGAAAAACATCGAATTATTATATATGTAGATCGTATTTGTTAACTAATTGGTTTCTCCATATTTCAATAATTTCCTTTGCTGGCTGGAAATAGTCGTGGAAGGCCACATTACCGAAGAGTACAATTAGATTCTACTATCGGGCTAAATACATCTACAAGAATGTTTTAATTAAAGAATGAAAACATTATTTAGTCCATTGCCAATGCTTGATTAAACTTGATTAAAACTATGTATCTTGACGCTGTTTCTTGTCGCAACGAATCAAATACACTTTGTTTTTAATTTTTCATCAAAGTATACCAATACTTAATAGGTGTTCATTTATTTATGGCGACGGGTAAATAAGAAAAGTGAACAATAAAAAACTCAATCCTATACAAGGTGTGTATAAATTGGCGGACCCACTACACGTGGCGATATTCTTGGTCAAATTTTGAGTTAAAAGTCCTAATCCTAAAACGATGTATCAGGCTTCCTTTGTCTTCAGAATGAATTTGAAAGAAACATACATTTGGCAACATTGAACACGCATGTGCTAGCTATAATCTTCGGAACATTTTTACACGTCGTCATGTGAACCTTACATTCTAAATTTAAAAACGAAACAAACGAAATAAAATTGGTTTCTTAGATTACATATTTATTACGAAAATATTACAAAGTTTAAAAAATTTTTGATAATATTGACTAATTTTTGTACATCTTCTTGATAGAAATCAATGTAATTATTACCTACATAATTGTTCGAATTGAAATCCATCAGTTTGTAGACATAGCTGCAATCTTTGTGGTATCGTTTGTACTATTCGCTCAAGTCTTTCTGGTGTGATTTCTAATACTGCGGCTTCAATTCGGGCTCTAACTTCGTCAGCGTCCTGTGGAGGTGTAGCGTAAACTTTACCTTTAATGAAACCCCAAACAAAAAAATCTAATGGATTGAGATCGGGGGATCTTGCAGGCCACAAAAGCGGACCGCCACGACCAATCCATCTGTCTGGGAAGTGTTTAGTCAACCAGTCTCTTATATTACGAGCAAAGTGCGCAGGAGCTCCATCATGCATGTAAATCATATTACGGCGTACGTTCAGCGGTATCTCATCAATAACTTGTTCTAAAACATTTAAATATTCACCGGCATCTAGGCGATTTGGTAAGTAAATTGGTCCAACTACCCTGTGGTTTATTATACCCAGCCAAACGTTAACAGAAAACCTTCTTTGGTGACCGTTGTTACAATTTTTTTTTTGTTGTATTTTATCCTTTAATGGATTATTTTAGGTTGTCGTGGAATACGTAATTTATTTTGGATTAAATTTATGTCATCTTCCTACTACTACTGCCATCTGGTGTAGATTTGCTTAAGATTCCTATTGCACGCGTTCTGCCTTATTGCAGGTGTGTGTGACGTATACAGGCATTGTCGGGTAGATGGCGTACGAGGTTTTATTTAATAAATTTGTTACTTTTAATTTTTACTAATTTCATTTTAGAACTTCTTTTGGGCCTAGAGTTATGTAACAAATTATTTATAATTATTTTCCATTTTTCTATTGTCATTTGAACCTGCATTTATGTCGTACGTTTAAAGTATTAGATTGGGTTGTTCGGTCTTTTAGAGCAATTGTCGTGTGCGTTTGAATGGTCGGGCTTTGACGGGTTAGAGTCTTTCTCTTGCACGTTAACAGTCATCGAGGAAGGTTTAAATACCACAAGAGCAGAAGCATTTTCCTGAGCCTACTTGAGAATGTTGTAGTTTTGAAGTTTTATCGTTTGTAATCGCTTACAAATGCGGATGTTATGGTACTTCTCAAGGGTTATTTTTGAAAATTTGGCGTTTGGTTGAATCTTGCGAGGATATTTTCTTCTTGGCTAGGAATTGTTTTAATTGCTCGGTTAGTGTGGTGCAAGGCCTAGACCTCATTTGAGCACTTTTGTTGGGGTTAAGATTTAAGAACCACGTGCTTGGTTATCGTACGGTTCCAAGGAAATTGATTGCTGGATCTTGCGGTGAAGACATAATTAAGGTACAGATCAATGGGATACTGTAGCCTTCATACGCTAATTTTCTGAGATGTCGTTAGCCGAAGATAAGAGAGCAGATTTCTTGTAACGTGTGGATCCGTAGAAGGTATCATGTTTGGTAGCTGTGGATGTGACTTCTTTAAGGTACTGTGACTGTGTAAATTTCTCTGAGATTACCCAGAGTGTAGAGTTTATTGATTAAACAGTTTTGGTAGAATTTATGTCAATATCGTGTACTTTGAACAGTAAATTTCAATTTTCCGGCCTAGCTAATTAATTAAGTCATCGTAATTTTCCTATTTCAACTTCTGGTGGCATGTGAGCCTTTATGTTTTGAATTAAATAAATTAACGTAGTTTTATTAATAATAGTGACTTCAATTTAGAGGTTACTTTGTCATTTTTTGGAGACGTTACGTAGCCTTTTTATTTTTGGATTCAGAAATTGAACTAAATTTTGGATGTGTATGGGCAGTGAAGCCTCACATCTGTCTTGTGTAAATTGCTTAGATGTTATTTAATGCAATTAGTCAACGATTCTAATTTATTTTGTATAATCTCGTAAGAAATTATTGAATTTAATCTAATCACATTTTCTTATGTAAAGCAAAGTTAACTAGCGCTAATTTTTTTAATAGAATTAGATATTTTACAACTTAGAGTCTGCACTCTAATGTCGAATAGATTGTCGGTTGCCTCTAATATACAGAGTGGTTTATTTTAGTTTTGACGTGTTGCCAATCACGATCAAACTGTTCGACTTTGGAGGGACTTTCGGCAAGTTGCCTTATAACTGTGTGCTTGTAAGAATATTGTTGGTTAATTAATTTTAATTTTAAGATTGTTTCTTGTGTTCACCATTTTTGAATTTCTTAAATTATGTAATTGTACGTCATTGATAAATTTTGAGTTGTGGATCACCTTGGGTGGCCATTTAATGTTAATTAACCCTTCAGGAATTTAATATTGGCAACTGAGTTGCGCTTGTGATTTACTTTCCATTGTTTTTTTTCCTTCTTTTGCTTTAAATATCTCTTGAAAGGCAGAGATCATATATTATAGCCGGTTATGTACGGTGTTGTAATGAACTGTTGAGAACTGATTAAATTTCAATAAACTGTTTGTTAAGTTTGAATGAGCGTGTGTTGGTCTTATTTTCTTATCACCTGGGGAGTTTTATATTGGATCTGGTCCGGGGTCTGAATATCTGTTGGGCTTAGCATATTTTTACGGATAGGCGCCCTGACAACTTAACCTTCGACTTAGTACGGTGTTCGAACTCGCCCTTCTCTGACTGTAGCTGGAGGCAGTGCTGACTCCCATATTTAACATCGACCCTTGGGGAAGTAAGAGGTAAGACTGAGTGTTATAAGTTGGTGATTAATTAATAGACAAGCGTCCTCTTTAAAATTTAAATAGAAGGTTAATTACCGTGGTGGTGTCTAACTTACTACCCTCTTGGAATTTTGGGTACCGATTTTGTTTAGGGCCTTGGCCATTTTTATTTTAAATGCAAGAGGGTAGCAAGAGATTTTAGCGGCCAACGTGTGGGGCTTGGAAAAGAATTTCGTTTTTTAAAAAAAATAACAAAGGGTTTTAGCGGCCAACGTTGTGAGGCCTTTTTGAAGGGGAAAAAAATTAGTTTTTTTAATAAATCCAAAATTCTTGGGATTTTGGGAATTTCAGAAACTTTTGAGGCATTTTCAGGAATTAGTTAATTTTAGCATTGGAGACCTTGTCATATTTTTTTCTTTTGTTTCGAGTAAAAGTAAAGTATATCCCAGCTTATATCACAGTTACGTCTTACGTTGTATGTGTGATGATGTATGTTTGATGTTTTAATAGTACCGATTGGACTTAGGAAAATTTTCGGCCTTTTGATATTTCTTGGGGAATAATTTCTTTTCCGTAAGCAATTCATTTCCGTATATTGTATAGTATCGTATTGTTCTCCAAGAATTTTTGATTGTCTTATACTGATTTGTGATTTTCCCTCAGTATACTTATTTCGGGTGTTGCAAGTATTTTGGATAATAGGAGTACAGTAGACACTGGTATATTAGTGTGTATGCATAGTGTTCACGTATAGAAGTGGAAGTATTTTGATTTGTGTCAGTCAGTTTAAGATTGAATCTTTGACGTCTTAAATTAAATTCAATAACGTTGCCACATTGTATTTAAATTGTGGGAAGGAATTTATAGCGGAGTGTTCACTTACCGGGTATTCATTGTAGAATTTTGAATTTCGATTACGTCATAATGGATCTTAAGATAGAAATTAACAGACTGAACAAAGATGAGTTAGAGTACGAGTTAGCGAGATACGGTTCAACGAGTGGGGGTACGGTCGAAGAGTTGCGTCGTTCCTTAAGAGTTATGCAACGTTTTTGTAAGAATCCTGAAACTTTAGTACATGTGTATCCGTTTACGTTCACTCAAGACGCTGACGCCCTTAAGGCAAAAATTGATGTTATTACGACAACCTTGGCTACTTTTTCGGATACGCGGACTTCATCGGCGTACAAGAAGTTGTCAACTTCTTTGGCTTGTGCTTTCGGTCGTGCGCAACGTAGTAAACCAACAACGGATACGGAAATTGAACAACGTGCACAACTTGTGTCTCAAATTTGTACTTTGGGGGTGCAATTAACCGTTAAGGCTAGAGCGGCTCGCAAAAGCACTATGGTTGGACAGAGCACAATTTTAGATTTAACTACCGGAGGACCGTTAGTAAATTTCGAGTCTGAAGAGTCATCTAGTGATGGGGAATCCGAACCTATTATAGCCAATCCGGTATCGCCTTTGAGACCTGTTCCTGTCGCGACGTGGGGACTTAAATTTTCGGGAAACCCTCGCGAAATGTCTGTGAATGCTTTTATAGAACGTGTGAACGAACTTAAGATCGCGCGTCATTCAACTGACGAAATTTTATTCAATTCCGCTATAGATATTTTTACGGGAGATGCCTTGATTTGGTACCGTGCTAATAAAGATTCCTTCTTTAATTGGTCTGATGTATTGGATGGGTTGAGGACTGAATTTTTGGCTCCCGATTATGATGATCGATTATTTGACGAGATTAAGCATCGAACTCAGGGTTCTCTTGAGTCGATTGGCATTTATGTTTCCGTGATGAAAAATCTATTCTCACGTCTATGTACTAATGTTCCTGAAGCGACTCAGCTTAAAATTATGCTGAAAAATCTTTTGCCATTTTATCAGACACAGTTTGGTTTAGTTGAAATCACGTCTATCGCCCAACTCTTAAAATGCGGTAAACAACTTGAAGCTCGCAGAATTTCAGTCGAAGCTTATGTTCCTCCTCCTACTCGTGGCAAATCACTTGAGCCAGACCTTGCTTGTGTGTCGGCACCTAAGGTTCCTGTGAAATGTAATGCTATGGAGGCTGGTACTTCTAAGACTTCTTTTCCTTTCAAGTGTTGGAATTGTGGAGTTGTGGGTCATCGTTCGGGTCAATGCTCACGACCTCGTAAGAGACATTGCTTCCGTTGTGGTAAACCAAATGTGACTGTTCCGTCTTGTCCTTCATGTTCGGGAAATGCTCGTCGGACGTCCTGAGTCGTCGTTTGGGACGTCGTTTTGATAATTCGACGAATAGTAGACATAAGTATCAGATAGATTTTATTCTCGCGAACGCTCGTGGTGATGAACGTCCTTATTTAAATGTGTCAATCTTTAATCGGTCATTCTTAGGTTTTCTTGACTCTGGCGCCTCACGCACTATCTTAGGGGGTCCTGGTTGGAATATTTTACGTTCTATGAATATTCCATTGAAGTCAAAAATTACGGTATGTACTGTAGCAAATGGTCAGAAGTGTCGATATTTGGGTGAGATTTCAGTGCCTGTGTGTCTTCGTGATCAAATTAACGTTATAGATATTTTGGTTGTCCCTTCTTTACCGCATACGTTGATCTTGGGCACGGATTTCTGGAAAATTATGGGTATTGTCCCTGACCTTCGACGTGGTGAATGGGTATTTTCGTCTGAACCTGTTTCGATTAGTACGATAGGAATTGAACATGTCCTTTGTGACGTTCAGCAACAACAATTAGATCAACTCATTAACAATCATTTTTCGAAATCGACCAAAGAATTAGGTTGTACCAATTTAGTGGAACATCGTATTGTTGTGAATGGTCCGCCTATTAAACAAAGATATTACCCTATTTCTCCTGCTATGCAGAAAATCGTCGATAAAGAGTTGAATCATATGTTAGCACTGGGTGTTGTTGAAAAGGCTAATAGTCCTTGGTCTTCTCCTATTTTATTGGTTCCGAAGAAAGATAAAACCTATAGATTTTGCATTGACTATAGGAAGCTCAATAAAGTCACGGAACGTGATGCCTACCCTTTGCCTTATGTAACGAATACCTTGGATAAACTTCGTGATGCTAAGTTCTTGACTTCCTTGGACATTAAATCCGCCTATTGGCAAATCCCTATTGAGGAGTCGTCTCGACCTTATACCGCCTTTACTGTCCCTAATCGGGGATTGTTCCAGTGTCGTCGCTTGCCTTTTGGTCTCTCAAATTCTCCTGCTGTCTGGATGCGCTTCATTGATCAGGTTTTAGGTCCTGAATTTGAACCGCATGTTTTCGTCTATTTGGATGATATTATCATTGTTACGTCCACTTTCGAAAAACACTTGGAAATTTTAAGTGAAGTTCTTTCCCGTATAGAGACTGCGGGTCTCACTCTTAATCGTGAGAAATGTTTATTTTGCCGTGAAGAGCTGAAATATTTGGGTTACGTAATTAATAAACAGGGTTTGTTAGTTGATCCTGACAAAGTTAAAGCCATTCTTGAAATTCCGACACCAACTTCAGTATCTGGTGTTAGACGTATTGTTGGTATGGCTTCTTGGTATCGTCGGTTCATACCAAATTTTTCTTCTCTCGTGGGTCCTTTAACAAATTTGTTACGTAAAAATCAACCTTTCCGTTGGGATCAGTCTTGTGACGAGGCATGGTCAAAAATCCGTCAACATTTAATCTCAGCTCCTACTTTGTCTTGTCCTGACTTTAGCAAAGAGTTCACTATACAAACTGACGCCTCTAATTTTGGATTGGGTGCTGTTTTAACTCAAAATATCGATAACGAGGAAAAAGTAATTTGCTATCTTAGTCGTTCGCTTAATGGTGCGGAAAGGAACTTTTCGACTACCGAGTGCTACGCAGCCTGATACTTATTAAGATGCGCCGCCCACAACGTCGCTTCGATACGGTACAATTTAGCAAGCAAAAAAAAACATAACAGGGGGATCGCAATAGCGAGGTGTTACATGTAAAATCACAGGGCCAAACTAGCTCTCGTCGAAGAAGGCGTGTCGGTTCACAGTTACACCAGTAAGTGTCACGTCGGTCCGGCAACGACGTAGCGACGTTGAGAAATAAAAAAAAATAATGGGCGCCAAACACTAAATCATCAAAATAGATGACCTACCTGTGATCTCTAGCTTACACTGGTCGTGTTCCTCCAATGGAAAGCCACCAAGGGTCACCCTGTATATTGAATTATTAACGAATAGCCCTAAGGCAAAATCTGCTTGCCATATACACAAAAAAAAAAACAAAAAAAACTAGCGATAGAAATTAAAGTCGGAAATACGGTAAGTCTTCAAATAATCTTTATTTATTCAGAAGTTTCAAAATGTTGACACACCAAAAAAACATTATGAGAGGGTGTCAAGTAAATTTTTTTAAAAAAAAACACATGAATATGAAAATTTGCAAAAGTTTTTAAATCATCAACAGGTATACAGTAGTCCACGCAAGGCTAAACAGAAGCTGTTGAAACGTTTCATAAGCCGCACATTATTTTACAGACCATAAGAGGTAAACATAACGATTCTAAACAGTCGTCTAACTAATGCGACAGACTTACTATACACAAAAATATTAAGTCAAAGTTCAAAGTTACATTTCAAAATGACAATAAATTAGCAATAGCTAAACTGAAAGAAGGTATTAATCAAAACTGAGAAGGTTCAAAACACAATGCCAGAGCCCTTAACCCTCAACACAGACTCGTAAGTTCAGGACATGAAAATTCAAAGTACTTAGAGCAACCGAATACTCCAAAAAAAATACCACCAGTCTATTGCTGAGCTAGTTACGAACTCTGTCATAAAACCTCTCAGTAAATGATACTAACTCACTGAAGGTGATTAAAAATTCAAACCGTAGCTTCTCATTAAGCTACATAAAGTAATGAAAGTTTTACAAAAAAAGGAATTAAAAAAAAATAATAATAATAATCCCAGGATAATTACGTGGAATCAGCCACCATTAACAGTAAAAGCAAAACTCTATATGCTACCGAGCCAAATATGTTAAACAGCAGTGAAGCTGGCTCTCAAAATTTACTATTCGTAGAAAAAGGTTATAAGCAACACAGAAAAACCAACAAAGGTCGAATTGACGTACCACTCTGTATCGTCAAACAATATATTTCCTGAAGGGTTTAATTATTCTATGCATTAACGTGCTTAATAGGCACAAAGATAAAATTTGCAGTACCAACCGTTTCAAAGTCCACACTTATCTGACACCAAATAGGCTGGCAAGGTGATGTCTTGGAGCTGAAGCGGAAAGCTGACTTCAGGGGCCTCCAGTCACAACTTAGGTACAGACAGGTATCGGTATAGTAATAATAAATTCACTCCAATGCCTTAATGAAGGTGCTTTCAGGGTGTAAAATATTTCACCCCAACCGGAAAAAAAGCCTTCTAAAAAAAAAATTAGACAACGAAACACACAAGATATTAGAGATCACGTCTAACAAAAGAACCAATTATATATAATTGTTTGAAACTCACCTTAGAATGAACTAAAAAGGCTCAACAAACTCTCAGAAGTTCTTATAGGTCCAAGAGAACAAAATGGAAGCCGGCCACGCCGTTAAAAAAACTCAAACGTGATTGCTAAATTAGCAACTCACAATCGATAAACCCATTAGCGGTACTTCAATTCATAACATGCCCCATATAAAGTCGCATAAGCGTTAAAAATCAACCTTGATTAAATAAAATTAGGGCGTATGCATTTCTTGCACCAAACTTCTGCACTTCCAGCTGGTCTCGATAAAAGTGAACGAGTTCAATACGTCAATCAATTCACGTATCTCTTTCCGACATATATTACGAACGACAGTATTGCAACACACGGAAGACTTAACCATTACAGAATGTCCTAATTTGACATACAATATTCCAACCTGGCATTACAATATAATTATCATCAACACTCACAAAAGACATACCACGACAAGGCCAACTTGCAAATAACTTCCCAAATGAACAGGATAAAAATTAATATGCGACATTGATTCTGACAACGCCAACACTAAGTGAACGTACTGTCTACGCCTAGCATGCTATTAATCCTACTTAGGGATATTACCTTGTAACTAAATTTCAGTTGTCTAAAACAGAATTGACAACCAAGCGACAGGTAAACAAGTTATAGATAGATTTGAAATGGACTACTGGGAAACCTAATCAGGTAATTAGAACGCAACATATTTAAACACTTCACGCAATCGTGAGGGCTTGACCCTCAACAATGACATATTATTGCAGAAAGAAAACGTAACTCTACCACGCTACCGCAAGATAGAACTCAAGTGAATAACCGATGTAACAGCAGACATTCATCAATCTTGACCGCAACCCAGCAGTTGAAAATAAATAAGCAGGACACTAGGAAAGGCAGCTAACAAATAAAGATATCCTTTACACAGCAGATCAGATACCTAACAATTCAGTCCTGGGGCATAATACTAGGCCGAAAGCAACCTGTTCACATACAAATGTCGACGGGAAAACTACCAAACAATACAGAACTAGTATTATCCCTCGCACAAACGGTAGGTAATATTTGTGGAGAGCAACTAGTAATTAAGATATGTATAAATACGAAGTAAATCATTTGCAATGAAATCAGTAACGTAACCTATAAGCGTACAATGGCCAGAATCGTAGATTTATAGACACACAATATCAAATGTCGCATGTACCCCTTAATATGACACACACACAGTTAGTCATCGTTCTCAGACACAGGGAAAACCACGAGTTACACGTTTATAAGTCCGAACCCGAACAATTACAAAGTCATGCAAGTTAATAGATCGAATGTTAGAATATATCAGGGCATAAACAAAACCATTTTGTGGCACGTAACAAAATTCCCCCCTTTCCAACGAAAAGAAATTGGACTTAGGACAATTTCTTGCACCGAAAACATAGGCTGTCGGAATAAAGATAGTGAAAAGGGTAAGCGAGAGTTCTAAAACGGACGTTGTCTACTACACGAACGCACATATCCACACTCAGTCACAGTAACACCAAACAGCTTGGCCAGAACCACCACGTGGCCCTTCGGCATTCGGCCGGTACGGGAAAGTAACGAAAAATAAAAGAACAAGGGGTGTCGAGATTCTGCACAGACGCGCCCCGAGACCTGTCCAACCGACAGCCCAGCACTATTGGTAGCATCACGGGGGAAAAGGGTATAGACGGGTTAGATATCGGTGTGCCCGGCCGGCGGTGATTCTTACGACGGTCGAAGGCACAGGAATGAGGAGTGGGCACTACCAATAGGCCAAGATGCGGGAAAGGCAACCCCCGAGACGACACTCTGCAGACACGCGACGGTAAAAGAGACCCTTGGGTAAGGCCCTCGGTATCTCAAAACAAACAAAAATAAAAGGTCAACTAAAAACGGGTTTATTACTACAGATACGGGATACAAAGCGGAAAAAGGAAGAGGTAAATAAAGGTAGGGTAGAGCTCAGAATGGTGCAACTGCTCAGAGGTACGGATATGCCGTTTCGACAACCATAACATCCGGTAACAACAAAACGAGAAAAGATCGCCAAACAAAAAGAGATAATAGGGAGCAAAAGTTTAAAGTCTGGACCGGCGTTGTCCCGACTAAATTGCTGAAGGCAACGATAAACCATAAAGGCTGAAGTCATATCCGATTCCTGGAGGTAACATTTTGAACGTAAGATAAGCAAGAAGGTCGCCAGGACACGACCCTTGGAAGGCCGAGGATTATCACGCATAAAGGGACCATCCCTCTTTATACCTTCTCAAAGAAGTTAAGTCAAATCCGGTAAGTTGTGAAAACCATTCACAAAGTCAAAATAGGTACAAAACTACAGTTCCTCTCCTAGCTAATCCGTAAACATCGTGAGTGCCAACACGTGATTAAACCACATCACGTAACGGAAACGGTAAGGAAAGCAAAAAAAAACAAACACGATATACACGGACTTCGCCGTGCAATGAGGGGAACGAGAGCGTCAAGTCCGGGAAGAAAAACCACTTTAGTCGCCTCTTACGACACGCAGGTACCACGTTAGGGATATTCTTATAGCCTCACCTGCAGGCTAAACAAAACGAAACGATAAGCGATAACGATACGATAAAGTTGACAAATCGGTTATTCAGGCAACTGAATACGTGAGCGGTAAGTTTAATCCTCACTCGGCTGAAGTTTTAAGAGACTTGCATGCCACGCACCGGGCAGCAACTTGCCATCGCAAGACTTAAGCTCGTAAATATCAGTTGAAATACGCTTACTGATCAGGAAGGGACCGATATACTTATCTGCCAACTTAGCAGTATAAAATTTGGCGGCATCTGACAAAACAAAATTCTTACGCCAGACTAACTGGTTTTCCATAAACTCCTCCCGCCTACGACGAAGGTCATAGCGAGACTTAGCACGCTCATAAGCTTTTTGTAAGCGGCTCTTAATATCACGGTATAGTTTGTAGAAGCTCTCGGAACGTTCTGCTAGTTTTTCGGGATCACGGACCTCTACAATAGGCGTTCCCTCAGGAATAGGAGCGTCAGAAATTCTGTCACCAGTGAGGTTCATCTCACGGCCAAAATTAACAAAATAGGGAGTATGTCCAGTGACATCATGTCTAGCAGTACGTAGGGCACAAGTGACTTTGGGAAGGTAGACATCCCATTCCCGATGATTATCGGACACATACGATATCAACATGGTCTTAATAACCCTATTTACACGTTCCACAGGATTCGCTTGGGGATGGTAAAACGCAGTATATCTAGGACGTACTTGATACTCTTTTAACAAAGAACGATACTCATTAGAACGGAATTGCACACCATTGTCTGAAATGACGGCACGAGGTACGCCAAAAAGTAAAAATACATCGTCTTCAAGATGTCGGACAATATTTTTAGAGGAAGCTTTACGTAACGGAAAGGTCAAAACAAACTTGCTAAAAACATCAGAGACCACCAAAATGTAGTTGTATCCTCGCTTGGATCTCGGCAGAGGGCCAACAATATCAATACTGAGTACTTCCCAGGGTTTAGTGATATTAGAATGTCCACCCATGCGACCAACAGGGGCTCTTTGCAGAGGCTTCGCTTTAATGCAAGTATGGCAAGCTTTGATGTAACGAATTACATCACCTAGCATCTTAGGCCAATAGTAATGTTGTGAAATGCGAGCGAGAGTCTTTGCAATGCCTAAGTGACCACTTGTAGGCTCATCGTGACATTCTAAAAGGACTGCTCTGCGTTGTTCCTTAGGAACATAAATTCTCCAAGAATCCGAGTCCTCAGAGGGAAAAGTACTATTTGGCGGAACATATCGACGTAGCAATCCACCAATAACCTGAAATTGGGGATACTTCTCGGGATGACTCTTAAGTTGTTGCAAAATTCGGCGATAACATTTGTCCTGACTTGTAGGAATGACTTGTACAATTTCCAATTTAGGAACGGAGCGAGAAAGTGTATCAGGGACGACATTAAATTTACCTTTTCGATGGACGATGGTAAAGTCGTATTGCTGAAGGCGTACAGCCCATCGAGCTAATCTTCCCGATGGAGAATTAAGGGAGTTCAGCCAGCAGAGCGAATAGTGATCAGTTATCACGGTAAAGTGGGAACCCTCTATGTACGCCCTAAGTTTCTCTATAGCCCAAAGGACCGCAAGGCACTCTTTCTTCACTGTTGAAAACTTCCGTTCGGCGGGAGTCAAAGAACGACTGAGATAGCTGACTACCTTCTCCTGTCCCTCCACGTCTTGAGTCAACACGGCTCCAAGACCGTAGTCACTAGCATCCGTCTGTATAGTGAATTCATATTGGAAATCAGGGCAAGTCAATATTGGCGAGGAAACTAAATATTCTCGCATAGATGACCAAGCTTCTTCACAAGACGACGTCCATGCAAAAGGACGATTCTTCCTTAACAGATCAGTAAGGGGCGATATGACTGTCGAAAAATTAGGGACGAAACGTCGATACCATGAAGCCATACCAACTAAACGTCGGACTTCAGTGACATTTTTGGGAGTGGCAATACCAATAATCGCCTTAACCTTATCAGGATCGACCATCAATCCTTGGCGATTAACTACATACCCAAGATACTTTAATTCGTCACGACAAAACTGACATTTCTCCTTATTCAAGGTAAGACCTGCATCACGCAGGCGAGATAAAACTTGCTCTAAGATGGTCATATGTTTCTCAAAAGTAGAAGTGACGATTATAATATCATCCAAATATACAAAAACATAGGGCTCTAATTCAGGACCCAAAACTCTATCGATGAATCGCTCCCATGACGCAGGCGCGTTATGTAGACCATATGGGAGACGACAGAACTGGAATAAACCCCGATTAGGCACGGTGAAAGCCGTATACTGACGAGAAGACTCGGCAACAGGAATTTGCCAGTACGCACTCTTTATGTCGAGAGAGGTGAGATATTTTGCGTCTCGCAACTTATCCAAAGTGTTTGACACATAAGGGAGGGGGTAAGCATCACGTTCAGTGACCTGGTTAAGCTTTCGGTAGTCAACACAAAAACGGTAGGTTTTGTCTTTTTTAGGTACGAGAAGGATAGGCGAAGACCAACCACTTTGGGACTTCTCCACAACTCCGAGAGCTAACATCTTTTCCAACTCGTCATCCACTACCTTTTGCATCGCAGGGGAAATAGGGTAGTAGCGTTGTTTGATAGGACGGCTACTAGTGATGATTGTATGCTCTACTCCCTTAGCACAACCTAACTCTTCCTGCTCTACATTAGGGAAGCTCTTATTAATGACAGTTTCAAGCTGACGCTGACGTTCATCGGTCAACACAGGAGTTTCGGTGCTTACAGACGCTACTTGGGGTTCATTAGAGAAGACCCACTCACCGCGGCGCAGATCTGGGACAATACCCATGACTCGCCAAAAGTCTGCTCCTAGTATTAACTGATGAGACAAATCAGGAACTATCAACACATCGATGATTTTGGATTGAGTTCTAACATTAATAGGTATAGAGACTTCACCTAAAATTTTGCAGCGTGTGCCATCAGCAATCGTGCAAAAAGGCATGGAGGATTTTAGGGGAACAAAACCTTTTAAAACAGACCAACCAGATCCACCCATGATAGTGCGAGATGCACCTGAGTCTAAAAGACCGAGGAATTCCTTACCGAAAATCTGCACCTTCAAAAAGGGACGCTCATCTCCTATGGCACTTCAGAGGATAAAATCGAGACGGACCTTATTCTGACGGTAGGCCGCTGTGAAGATGGTACGCACGGCACGGCCGGTTAGTGCGCACGTCGGGCGTTTCCCGAGCAATGCGGACAATTCGACACTAAGGTCTCCGGACGACCACAACGGTAACAGAATCTCTTCCGAGGCAAGGTGCACTGCGAAAATCGGTGTCCTGACTTCCGACAGTTCCAACACACAACGGGGTTCGCAGAAACTGGAGCCACACGGACACGAGGACGCTCTGGGGTAGAATCAGCATTCACGTACGCCAAATCTGGCTCAAGGGTTCTACCACGCAGAGGTGGGGGCACGTATGCTTCCGCAGATGCTTTGCGGGATTCCAGGACTTTACCAAACTTTAGGAGTTCTGCGACAGTGTTGACTTCTGTCAACCCTAACTGGGTCTGGTAAAAAGGCAGAATATTGCGCAATAGTATTCTCAATTGCTGCGCTTCGGGAACTGGGTCGGAAAGACGTGTAAACAAATTCTTCATGACAGAAACATAAAGGCCGATAGTCTCATTGGGACCCTGAGTCCGTTGCTTGATTTCGTCAAGAAGTCTATCATCATAGTCGATTGCTTGAAATTCGTTCCGCAGACCAGCGGCTAACTCCGACCAATTGGAGAAATATCCTCGATTGGCACGATACCAAATCAAGGCGGGACCAACAAACAAATCAATGGCCGAATTAAACACTAGCAGGTCTGAAGAGTTACGGGAAATTTTTAGTTCCGCTACTCGTTCAAGAAAAGCGCTCACGGAAAAATCCTTCCTTAAGCCGGAAAATTTAATTCCCCAAGAAGAAACGGGGACTGCTTTGGGAGCGGAACTAGTGAAAGTCGAATTGGCGGGAGCACGGAAAACATTTTGAGGGGACTGAGGGATGGGATCCTCGTCACTTGATTCCTCTTCACTGACTGGAGGGCTACTCACACCAGCAGTTACATTTAGGATACTTCGCGTCGAAGCACGCTCAAGACCACGAACCCTAGTTCGAAGCTGACTTCCCAAAGAGGCAGTGCGTACAGAAAACTTCGTGCGTTCTTTCCTCTCTTCCGCGGTTTGTGGACATGCATTATCAATTCGTCCAGAAACAAATGCAAGGGCGGTAGAAATTTTCTGAAAATCTGAGGACGTACGAGTTCCTGCGAACTGAGCTAGAAGTCCCTCAATAAACACAAATTTAGCCTGAATGGCTGTGGAATCTTCGGCAAAAGAGAAGGGGTAATCTGGCTTAGCATAAGACTTAGACGTCTTAGCAAGCTTCACCAACTGTCGATACAAACTGCGCATTTCCGCTACTGAAGATGGTACATCGGCTCCATAAACAGCCAACTCATACTCAAGGTCTTCCTTGGTAAGGCGGTTGATATGCAATTTGAAATCCATAGCGGGAACTAAAGAAAGAGAATGTCAAGCAACTAAAGACAGAGGGAAAAAAAAATGGCGGAAAAGAAATTATTTAGGCAACACTTATTGCCCTATATTTGGATGATAACGGTAATTCAAAATATACAACGGTAAATCTCACGGTAATATTCGAAAAATTAATTGTCAAAATCTATTACGTATCTACTTCACTAGTAGAAAGACGCAAATAGCAAAAAAACTAACAATGTCTCTCTTAAGACACGAGAAAGAGATAGAATGGAAAAAAAATAATAACAGTAATCCCTGAAGATGATCAGGAAATGTTGAACCCTAAAGGCAAGGCAGTAATTTAAATATAAGAAGGAAAAAAATGTATTCCTGAAGATGGCCCAAAAAAAAAATTATCGAAACGCTGGTTGTTGAAGACGGAGATAATTTGCAAAATTCAAGAAAATGTTCCGGAAGATGGTCAAAATTTTTCCGAAACGTGGTCCACCAAGGACAAGGCGATAAATTTGAGAATTTCAAAAAAAAATTCCGGAAGATGGTCAAAAATTTTCCGAAACGTGGTCCACCAAGGACAAGGCAATAAATTTGAAAATTTCAAAAAAAAATTCCGGAAGATGGTCAAAGATCGGCCGAAACGTTGGGCGCCAAACTTTCTTGCTACGCAGCCTGATACTTATTAAGCTGCGCCGCCCACAACGTCGCTTCGATACGGTACAATTTAGCAAGCAAAAAAAACATAACAGGGGGATCGCAATAGCGAGGTGTTACATGTAAAATCACAGGGCCAAACTAGCTCTCGTCGAAGAAGGCGTGTCGGTTCACAGTTACACCAGTAAGTGTCACGTCGGTCCGGCAACGACGTGGCGACGTTGAGAAATAAAAAAAAATAATGGGCGCCAAACACTAAATCATCAAAATAGATGACCTACCTGTGATCTCTAGCTTACACTGGTCGTGTTCCTCCAATGGAAAGCCACCAAGGGTCACCCTGTATATTGAATTATTAACGAATAGCCCTAAGGCAAAATCTGATTGCCATATACACAAAAAAAAAAACAGAAAAAAAACTAGCGATAGAAATTAAAGTCGGAAATACGGTAAGTCTTCAAATAATCTTTATTTATTCAGAAGTTTCAAAATGTTGACACACCAAAAAAACATTATGAGAGGGTGTCAAGTAAATTTTTTTTAAAAAAAAAACATGAATATGAAAATTTGCAAAAGTTTTTAAATCATCAACAGGTATACAGTAGCCCACGCAAGGCTAAACAGAAGCTGTTGAAACGTTTCATAAGCCGCACATTATTTTACAGACCATAAGAGGTAAACATAACGATTCTAAACAGTCGTCTAACTAATGCGACAGACTTACTATACACAAAAATATTAAGTCAAAGTTCAAAGTTACATTTCAAAATGACAATAAATTAGCAATAGCTAAACTGAAAGAAGGTATTAATCAAAACTGAGAAGGTTCAAAACACAATGCCAGAGCCCTTAACCCTCAACACAGACTCGTAAGTTCAGGACATGAAAATTCAAAGTACTTAGAGCAACCGAATACTCCAAAAAAAATACCACCAGTCTATTGCTGAGCTAGTTACGAACTCTGTCATAAAACCTCTCAGTAAATGATACTAACTCACTGAAGGTGATTAAAAATTCAAACCGTAGCTTCTCATTAAGCTACATAAAGTAATGAAAGTTTTACAAAAAAAGGAATTAAAAAAAAATAATAATAATCCCAGGATAATTACGTGGAATCAGCCACCATTAACAGTAAAAGCAAAACTCTATATGCTACCGAGCCAAATAGGTTAAACAGCAGTGAAGCTGGCTCTCAAAATTTACTATTCGTAGAAAAAGGTTATAAGCAACACAGAAAAACCAACAAAGGTCGAATTGACGTACCACTCTGTATCGTCAAACAATATATTTCCTGAAGGGTTTAATTATTCTATGCATTAACGTGCTTAATAGGCACAAAGATAAAATTTGCAGTACCAACCGTTTCAAAGTCCACACTTATCTGACACCAAATAGGCTGGCAAGGTGATGTCTTGGAGCTGAAGCGGAAAGCTGACTTCAGGGGCCTCCAGTCACAACTTAGGTACAGACAGGTATCGGTATAGTAATAATAAATTCACTCCAATGCCTTAATGAAGGTGCTTTCAGGGTGTGAAATATTTCACCCCAACCGGAAAAAAAAGCCTTCTAAAAAAAAAAATTAGACAACGAAACACACAAGATATTAGAGATCACGTCTAACAAAAGAACCAATTATATATAATTGTTTGAAACTCACCTTAGAATGAACTAAAAAGGCTCAACAAACTCTCAGAAGTTCTTATAGGTCCAAGAGAACAAAATGGAAGCCGGCCACGCCGTTAAAAAAACTCAAACGTGATTGCTAAATTAGCAACTCGCAATCGATAAACCCATTAGCGGTACTTCAATTCATAACATACCCCATATAAAGTCGCATAAGCGTTAAAAATCAACCTTGATTAAATAAAATTAGGGCGTATGCATTTCTTGCACCAAACTTCTGCACTTCCAGCTGGTCTCGATAAAAGTGAACGAGTTCAATACGTCAATCAATTCACGTATCTCTTTCCGACATATATTACGAACGACAGTATTGCAACACACGGAAGACTTAACCATTACAGAATGTCCTAATTTGACATACAATATTCCAACCTGGCATTACAATATAATTATCATCAACACTCACAAAAGACATACCACGACAAGGCCAACTTGCAAATAACTTCCCAAATGAACAGGATAAAAATTAATATGCGACATTGATTCTGGCAACGCCAACACTAAGTGAACGTACTGTCTACGCCTAGCATGCTATTAATCCTACTTAGGGATATTACCTTGTAACTAAATTTCAGTTGTCTAAAACAGAATTGACAACCAAGCGACAGGTAAACAAGTTATAGATAGATTTGAAATGGACTACTGGGAAACCTAATCAGGTAATTAGAACGCAACATATTTAAACACTTCACGCAATCGTGAGGGCTTGACCCTCAACAATGACATACTATTGCAGAAAGAAAACGTAACTCTGCCACGCTACCGCAAGATAGAACTCAAGTGAATAACCGATGTAACAGCAGACATTCATCAATCTTGACCGCAACCCAGCAGTTGAAAATAAATAAGCAGGACACTAGGAAAGGCAGCTAACAAATAAAGATATCCTTTACACAGCAGATCAGATACCTAACAATTCAGTCCTGGGGCATAATACTAGGCCGAAAGCAACCTGTTCATATACAAATGTCGACGGGAAAACTACCAAACAATACAGAACTAGTATTATCCCTCGCACAAACGGTAGGTAATATTTGTGGAGAGCAACTAGTAATTAAGATATGTATAAATACGAAGTAAATCATTTGCAATGAAATCAGTAACGTAACCTATAAGCGTACAATGGCCAGAATCGTAGATTTATAGACACACAATGTCAAATGTCGCATGTACCCCTTAATATGACACACACACAGTTAGTCATCGTTCTCAGACACAGGGAAAACCACGAGTTACACGTTTATAAGTCCGAACCCGAACAATTACAAAGTCATGCAAGTTAATAGATCGAATGTTAGAATATATCAGGGCATAAACAAAACCATTTTGTGGCACGTAACACGAGAAAGAGTGCTTAGCAGTTTTGTGGTCGATTGAGAAGTTGCGTCCATACATAGAGGGTTCGCACTTCCGCGTCATTACGGACCATTATTCTTTATGTTGGTTAAATAAGTTACAATCTCCTAGTGGTCGACTTGCGCGATGGGCTGTACGTCTGCAGCAATATGATTTCGACATAATTCATCGTAAAGGTAAGGATCATGTCGTACCTGGTGCTCTCTCTCGATCGGTCGATCGTCGATTCTATTTCGATTCCCGTCACATCAACGGATAAGTGGTATCACAGACTACTTAGAGCAGTCAAAACGAATCCGGAGAAATATCCTACATTCCAGATAGCTAATGGTCAACTTTGTAAATTTGTACGTCCTTCTAACAAATATTTTGACAATGAGGATGAGGATTGGAAAATAGTAGTTCCTAAAGAACGTCGTTCTGAGATCATTTCGTCCTGCCATGATGTACCAACCTCTGGTCATCTAGGTATCTTCAAAACTCTTCATCGCCTTTACCAAAAATATTTCTGGCCTGGAATGGTTCATGATGTAATCCGTTATGTACGTCGATGTCCTACTTGCATCAGAACTAAACCTGAGCAACGTAAACCTGCTGGTCGTATGGGAGGTCACTCTCTCATTGACAGACCTTGGGACGTATTGAGCGTGGATATTGTAGGTCCGTTACCTAGAACCAAACGTGGTTTTAGTTATATTCTTGTCGTATCTGACTGTTTCAGTAAGTTTGTTTTAACGTGTGCTTTGCGGAAAGCCTCGACTAATAAGATCGTAGAATTTTTGGAAAATCATGTATTTTTACTTTTTGGAACTCCTCGTAAGGTTATTAGCGATAATGGTGTTCAGTTTCGTTCTAGGGAATATCGTCAATTTTTAGAGAAGTACAAGGTTAGTCCTTCGTATACGTCGTACTATCACCCTCAAGCAAATCCCGTTGAACGCATTAATCGTGTTATTAAGACTATGTTGGTATCGTATGTGTCCGATAATCATCGTGACTGGGACCTATTCCTTCCGAAAATATCTTCTGCCATTCGCACTGCAAAACATGAGGTTCTTGGTCATACTCCTTATTTCGTAAACTTTGGCAGAGAAATGTATCTTACTGGTGAACGTAACTTCCATACACCTGTGGATGACGAAAATGCCGTCGAAACGTGTCAAAGAAATCCGGAAGATTTTATGTGTCGATCTTCTAATGTTTCGAGACTCTATAGTGACATTAAGAACCGTCTACAGAAAGCATATGAGAAGTCTAAAGTTCGTTACGATCTTAGACATCGTCCTGTTTCCTTCCTGCCTAATCAGCTGGTTTGGCGTAAGAACTTTGTTTTGTCCGACGCTGCGAAATTTTATTCTGCGAAGTTAGCAGATAAGTATATTGGTCCTTTCATGATTCATCGCCGTATATCTAATAACTCTTATGAACTTAAGAATTGTGATGGAGATGTACTTCCGGGTACATGGAGTATTGAACATCTTAAAGCACAACCGAACGATGATTGAACTTTGCAAGTCTTTTGGTTTGTAGGTAGGCCTTAAGAATATACCTGTGGGTTTTATGCCTGGGCGTAAAAGGCGTCCCAAAAATTTTCTGTTTTCCCCCGTTTCGTTTAACATCTTCAATTTTAGTTGTCGTGGGTTCGACGTATTTCCTTGCGTGTTCTGATCTGGGATGTTCTCCCTATGTTTTGTCGATAGCCCACACAGCGACGATTGAATTGGGTGGTTTAATTTCGTGTAACTCTGTATGTTACTTTGAGTACCGTATAACTTACGTTAGTTAAGTTATGTATTTTCGTACCGATTTTGACTTTTATACCGATCTCGACTCTACCGTACTGATTTTGACGTTCCGTACCGAATATGACTTTCGTATCGCTTACGATTAAGTATTAACGATTTTATGACTTTTGTACCGTATAGCATTTCTAGAACCTTTACCGTTTTGGGATTATGTTACGTATCGTATGGTCTAGAATTTGCATTTGATAGTTATTCTATCGTGTTGTATATGTCGTACTGACATTCTCTTCCTGATTAGACGTTTATTTGCGAAGGTATAAAGAAGAACGGTCTTTATCTGATAGTTCTCAGCCTTCCAAGGGTCGTGTCCTGGCGACTTTCTTTTGCTATTGTTATTGTCAAAATGTTACCTCCAGTATTTGATATTGACTTTCGCCTTATGGCTTTATCGTTTGCCTTCAGCGTTTCAGTCGGGACAACGCCGGTCCAGACTTTAAACTCCTTTTGCTATGTCTATTTTGTTTGGCGATCTTCAGTTGTTGTGTTTCCGGAATGTACGTTTGTCGCGTGGACGTGCCGTCCGTGTCTTTTAGTAGTTTCACCATTCTGTGCTGTACCCTATTTTTAAATACCTCTCCTTATTCCGCTTTGTATCCCGTATCTGTAGTAATAAACCCATTTTTAGTTCACCTTTTATTTTTGTTTGTTTTGAGATACCGAGGGCCTCACCCAAAGTTCTCTTTTACCGTGCCGTGTCTGCAGAGTGTCGTTTCGGGGGTTGCCTTTCCCGCATCTTGGTCTATTGGTAGTATCTCTTCCTAATTCCTGTGCCTTCGACCGTCGTAAGGATCACCGCCGGCCGGGCACACCGTAACTTAACCCGTCTACTCCATTTCCTTTTTGATGCTATCAGTGGTACTGGGCTGTGGGTTGGTCAGGTCTCGGGGCGCGTCTGTGCAGAATCTCGACACCCATGTTTTTTATTTTTATTCCTCGTTAATTCCCCGTACCGGCCGAATGCCGAAGGACCGCGTGGTGGTTTTGGTCAAGCGTTTGGTGATGCTGCGTTTGCTGTCGGACATGGTCGCGCACTCTTGTCTTTCCTTTTTGCCTAGTCGTTGTCGACTTTTACTTGGTTCTATTGTATCGTACGTTTATATGTTGTGTTACGCACAGTCCAGTTCCTGGTTTCATAACTCTTGGCTTAACGGTAATTTACAAGTAAATAACCTTTTGGGGTGAGGGAGGAATTTGTTAAAAATTTTTTGTTGTTGTATTTTATCCTTTAATGGATTATTTTAGGTTGTCGTGGAATACGTAATTTATTTTGGATTAAATTTATGTCATCTTCCTACTACTACTGCCATCTGGTGTAGATTTGCTTAAGATTCCTATTGCACGCGTTCTGCCTTATTGCAGGTGTGTGTGACGTATACAGGCATTGTCGGGTAGATGGCGTACGAGGTTTTATTTAATAAATTTGTTACTTTTAATTTTTACTAATTTCATTTTAGAACTTCTTTTGGGCCTAGAGTTATGTAACAAATTATTTATAATTATTTTCCATTTTTCTATTGTCATTTGAACCTGCATTTATGTCGTACGTTTAAAGTATTAGATTGGGTTGTTCGGTCTTTTAGAGCAATTGTCGTGTGCGTTTGAATGGTCGGGCTTTGACGGGTTAGAGTCTTTCTCTTGCACGTTAACAGTCATCGAGGAAGGTTTAAATACCACAAGAGCAGAAGCATTTTCCTGAGCCTACTTGAGAATGTTGTAGTTTTGAAGTTTTATCGTTTGTAATCGCTTACAAAAGCGGATGTTATGGTACTTCTCAAGGGTTATTTTTGAAAATTTGGCAGATCAGTGGTTGTTGCTACTGCATCTGTTCGGTAATTCTACAGATATCGTTTCTCATTCCAGTGAATACTTTATAAGTTAGCAAAGAATGGTTCGTACGATCTATGAGAAAAACATCGAATTATTATATATGTAGATCGTATTTGTTAACTAATTGGTTTCTCCATATTTCAATAATTTCCTTTGCTGGCTGGAAATAGTCGTGGAAGGCCACATTACCGAAGAGTACAATTAGATTCTACTATCGGGCTAAATACATCTACAAGAATGTTTTAATTAAAGAATGAAAACATTATTTAGTCCATTGCCAATGCTTGATTAAACTTGATTAAAACTATGTATCTTGACGCTGTTTCTTGTCGCAACGAATCAAATACACTTTGTTTTTAATTTTTCATCAAAGTATACCAATACTTAATAGGTGTTCATTTATTTATGGCGACGGGTAAATAAGAAAAGTGAACAATAAAAAACTCAATCCTATACAAGGTGTGTATAAATTGGCGGACCCACTACACGTGGCGATATTCTTGGTCAAATTTTGAGTTAAAAGTCCTAATCCTAAAACGATGTATCAGGCTTCCTTTGTCTTCAGAATGAATTTGAAAGAAACATACATTTGGCAACATTGAACACGCATGTGCTAGCTATAATCTTCGGAACATTTTTACACGTCGTCATGTGAACCTTACATTCTAAATTTAAAAACGAAACAAACGAAATAAAATTGGTTTCTTAGATTACATATTTATTACGAAAATATTACAAAGTTTAAAAAATTTTTGATAATATTGACTAATTTTTGTACATCTTCTTGATAGAAATCAATGTAATTATTACCTACATAATTGTTCGAATTGAAATCCATCAGTTTGTAGACATAGCTGCAATCTTTGTGGTATCGTTTGTACTATTCGCTCAAGTCTTTCTGGTGTGATTTCTAATACTGCGGCTTCAATTCGGGCTCTAACTTCGTCAGCGTCCTGTGGAGGTGTAGCGTAAACTTTACCTTTAATGAAACCCCAAACAAAAAAATCTAATGGATTGAGATCGGGGGATCTTGCAGGCCACAAAAGGGGACCGCCACGACCAATCCATCTGTCTGGGAAGTGTTTAGTCAACCAGTCTCTTATATTACGAGCAAAGTGCGCAGGAGCTCCATCATGCATGTAAATCATATTACGGCGTACGTTCAGCGGTATCTCATCAATAACTTGTTCTAAAACATTTAAATATTCACCGGCATCTAGGCGATTTGGTAAGTAAATTGGTCCAACTACCCTGTGGTTTATTATACCCAGCCAAACGTTAACAGAAAACCTTCTTTGGTGACCGTTGTTACAATTTTTTTTTTGTTGTATTTTATCCTTTAATGGATTATTTTAGGTTGTCGTGGAATACGTAATTTATTTTGGATTAAATTTATGTCATCTTCCTACTACTACTGCCATCTGGTGTAGATTTGCTTAAGATTCCTATTGCACGCGTTCTGCCTTATTGCAGGTGTGTGTGACGTATACAGGCATTGTCGGGTAGATGGCGTACGAGGTTTTATTTAATAAATTTGTTACTTTTAATTTTTACTAATTTCATTTTAGAACTTCTTTTGGGCCTAGAGTTATGTAACAAATTATTTATAATTATTTTCCATTTTTCTATTGTCATTTGAACCTGCATTTATGTCGTACGTTTAAAGTATTAGATTGGGTTGTTCGGTCTTTTAGAGCAATTGTCGTGTGCGTTTGAATGGTCGGGCTTTGACGGGTTAGAGTCTTTCTCTTGCACGTTAACAGTCATCGAGGAAGGTTTAAATACCACAAGAGCAGAAGCATTTTCCTGAGCCTACTTGAGAATGTTGTAGTTTTGAAGTTTTATCGTTTGTAATCGCTTACAAAAGCGGATGTTATGGTACTTCTCAAGGGTTATTTTTGAAAATTTGGCGTTTGGTTGAATCTTGCGAGGATATTTTCTTCTTGGCTAGGAATTGTTTTAATTGCTCGGTTAGTGTGGTGCAAGGCCTAGACCTCATTTGAGCACTTTTGTTGGGGTTAAGATTTAAGAACCACGTGCTTGGTTATCGTACGGTTCCAAGGAAATTGATTGCTGGATCTTGCGGTGAAGACATAATTAAGGTACAGATCAATGGGATACTGTAGCCTTCATACGCTAATTTTCTGAGATGTCGTTAGCCGAAGATAAGAGAGCAGATTTCTTGTAACGTGTGGATCCGTAGAAGGTATCATGTTTGGTAGCTGTGGATGTGACTTCTTTAAGGTACTGTGACTGTGTAAATTTCTCTGAGATTACCCAGAGTGTAGAGTTTATTGATTAAACAGTTTTGGTAGAATTTATGTCAATATCGTGTACTTTGAACAGTAAATTTCAATTTTCCGGCCTAGCTAATTAATTAAGTCATCGTAATTTTCCTATTTCAACTTCTGGTGGCATGTGAGCCTTTATGTTTTGAATTAAATAAATTAACGTAGTTTTATTAATAATAGTGACTTCAATTTGGAGGTTACTTTGTCATTTTTTGGAGACGTTACGTAGCCTTTTTATTTTTGGATTCAGAAATTGAACTAAATTTTGGATGTGTATGGGCAGTGAAGCCTCACATCTGTCTTGTGTAAATTGCTTAGATGTTATTTAATGCAATTAGTCAACGATTGTAATTTATTTTGTATAATCTCGTAAGAAATTATTGAATTTAATCTAATCACATTTTCTTATGTAAAGCATAGTTAACTAGCGCTAATTTTTTTAATAGAATTAGATATTTTACAACTTAGAGTGTGCACTCTAATGTCGAATAGATTGTCGGTTGCCTCTAATATACAGAGTGGTTTATTTTAGTTTTGACGTGTTGCAAATCACGATCAAACTGTTCGACTTTGGAGGGACTTTCGGCAAATTGCCTTATAACTGTGTGCTTGTAAGAATATTGTTGGTTAATTAATTTTAATTTTAAGATTGTTTCTTGTGTTCACCATTTTTGAATTTCTTAAATTATGTAATTGTACGTCATTGATAAATTTTGAGTTGTGGATCACCTTGGGTGGCCATTTAATGTTAATTAACCCTTCAGGAATTTAATATTGGCAACTGAGTTGCGCTTGTGATTTACTTTCCATTGTTTTTTTTTCCTTCTTTTGCTTTAAATATCTCTTGAAAGGCAGAGATCATATATTATAGCCGGTTATGTACGGTGTTGTAATGAACTGTTGAGAACTGATTAAATTTCAATAAACTGTTTGTTAAGTTTGAATGAGCGTGTGTTGGTCTTATTTTCTTATCACCTGGGGAGTTTTATATTGGATCTGGTCCGGGGTATGAATATCTGTTGGGCTTAGCATATTTTTACGGATAGGCGCCCTGACAACTTAACCTTCGACTTAGTACGGTGTTCGAACTCGCCCTTCTCTGACTGTAGCTGGAGGCAGTGCTGACTCCCATATTTAACATCGACCCTTGGGGAAGTAAGAGGTAAGACTGAGTGTTATAAGTTGGTGATTAATTAATAGACAAGCGTCCTCTTTAAAATTTAAATAGAAGGTTAATTACCGTGGTGGTGTCTAACTTACTACCCTCTTGGAATTTTGGGTACCGATTTTGTTTAGGGCCTTGGCCATTTTTATTTTAAATGCAAGAGGGTAGCACCGTATTCGCGAAATTCATGTGGATTTTCATCTGCCCAATGATGAAAATTATGAGTATTATACACACCATCTCTGGTAAACATGCACTCATCACTCCAAAGAATACGTCTTAAAAATTCACCTTCTTCCTGAATTCTATTTAAGATTGTATTGCAATAATTGATTCGAAATAAGTTATCATTTCCGTAAAGAGGCTGAACTTTAGAAACATGGTATGGATGAAGCAAGTTTTCTCGTAGAACCAAATGAACAGTCTTATTACTGGGAATATTTAGTGTAGAAGCTAATTGACGGGTACTCGCAGAGGGATCTTCCTGTATTGTGGCTAGAACTTGCTCTTCTAGTTGCACGGTACGCCATTGCCTTGGTCGACCTGCGTTCGCGTTTCTTGGAATAAACGAACCTGTTTCACGAAGTCGTTGGTCCAGCCTTCGAAATACATTTTTACTTGGATGCCTCCGATTTGGAAAACGCACTCGATATTCCTACCCTGCCATGCTAGCATTTCTACGACAGAAACCGTATATCATGTAGTACATACATATCGGCATATTCGTTGAACGTAAAATTCATAATAAACAAACAGAACAACTAGTAAACACGAAAACCTGAAAACTGATTAAAACTATACAAATAAACACGAAAAATAAGCAAGTCGAATGAAATAGTGACAGTAGTAATGTATTTGACTAGAACAACATTAGGCTGCCTACTTATTGTTTTACAACGTTGTCAGATGTGTTTTTCGTCAAAATAAGTTAATAAACAAATATTAAAAACAAACTTTAAAATCAAAAAGAAAACTTTAACGAAAGGATAATAACAACAATTCTTCTTTCTTCTAAATTGTAGCTCTTTCTGTCAACAAATATCAAGTATTAAAGCTTATTTCAAGACTGAAAGTCCGAATTTTAGGAACCTCGTGCAAAGATATGGAGCATGGTACAACATTTTCGTATTAGGATTTTAGACTACGAATTTAACGAAGAACATCGCCGCGTGTAGTAGGTCCGCCAATTTATACACACCTTGTATATACCCTTCATTTCCTTTAATATTATCCTTCAGTGGCTTTATTTATTTTACTCGTTTTTAGTGTTTATTGAAAAAATTAGTCCTATAACTGCCCAGCATTCAGTAAACGAAATTATTTAAAATTGAAAATTCTTCCTGGACATAGGTAACAGGTGCCTCCGGATTCCGAACATACGTTACGAAATTCGAATTCGAAACGAAAGCAAAGTAGATATCATTTACGTTTTGAGATTCTGAACTACTTTCGTATCGTGGTCGAAAGTTGTTCGGTTATCATCGTTAACTGAATAGGGAATTTCAAGCCAAATCAAAGTAATTGGTATTAATGAAGTATTTAGCTATATTCATTGTAGAATAAAATCGAGTTGAGTCAAGTTGAGTGTATTTTTATACCAGTATCACAGACTAAACAATCCAGACAGGCAACTACTTGAAAAAAAAATATCCAAGATCTTCTATCCTTGTTACACATCAGTGAACTTGGTACGAAGATGGCGCTAGCAGCATATTGGCGCGAAATTTGAAATTGAGCTTGTTTTTAGAATACGCTTATTAAATACGTTATTTATGTAACAAAAACATACACAAAAGTTACTAAAACTATGGTAATAAATATTAGTTACTGTAACAATTATAGCCATAGTTTGAGCATCTTATATGTAATTTTGTGGTGTTACATATTAAATATGTGATACGAAATATAAATATTAACCTTTTACTTACATGTATTATAACATCCCTCTTACGGTGACCTATTAGACACAATAAACTACTACTCTATATAAGATTAAGAGAAATATAATAATCTAATAAGTGAAAACTATCAAGGAAAACATAGGGATATAATAATAATAGTTTTTATTGATACATATACTTATACAATAAAACATAATAAAATTAAATTACACAACCAATAATGAGAAGACAATAATAATAATACAAATCTTGTGTAATAGGACAAATAAAAACGAAACTAATATGTACCAAATGAAACAAATTCAGCACTAGTTAATTACTAAAATTCTGATTTTGAATTTGTCCCTTAAACTAACAGCAAATGAAATATATAACAGAAAAATATGCATATGTAGAAAATTAATATTACAAGTCTATAGTATATAAAATTGATATTATACAGATTACCAAAAATAAAATCAACAACAAAATAGTAATAATAATACTAATACATAAATCAAAAGGTATCAAACCTGCAAGGCAGAGAGCATGTCAAAAATGCGCTTCTTAAACAAAGGAAATGCCAATCTTATCTTAAACCTGTGCTTTTTGTTAACTTCATGCTGTCCAAACCCGCACACTAAACACTTGGACACCATATTTGTATCAACATATAATTATACGATGTACGAGAAAGGATTGCAAAAATATGTCAAACGTGTCAAATTTAAAATGTAGTTTTGAATGACATATAACCACAGCATAACAAACATTTCAATTGACGCTAGCGCCATCCCATCTCCAAGTTCAGTGAATCTGACAAAGATGGTAGAGTATTCAAATTTACGTTTGCTAAACAAGGATGAGTACTCTGGATAAAATCTAGGATTAAGTTGCCTGTCTGGATTGTTTAGTCTGTGTCAGTATGTGGATAGCACTGGAACAAAGCCTAGTCTAAAACATCAACCACTTTTTGATTTTAATTTGCCATAGATAACTTTATACAGAATAAGTTAAGCAACTCATCTTTATTACTTTTATATACAAGTAAATGGTAGCAAACTTTTATGTGTATTTTCGATATATAATATATACAGTAATGGACATAAATAAATAGGACAGTGTTTTTTTTCTAATGTAAACTAGGCTTTGACAGACATCCCCACTTACCAGAATTGTAATTCAAATGCAAGTTAATAATTTTATAATACATATAAAACAGAACAATTTAATTTCGGTAAAGATTTAATACACATATATTTTTTAAAACTACAACTTTTCTAATACTTGGTCATCGCATCATTTCGGTTGATAACATCAGTAAGTCTCCGTTGCATCGAGTTTACCAAATTTATACAATACTCTTGCGTAACAACATTTTCCCATGCATTATTAATCACTTCTAATAATCCTTGGGCATTTCTGGGTCTAATATTTTGGTTTCGGATGTTTCTTAATAACAGTCCCCAAACATTTTCAATGCAGTTTAAGTCGGGGCTGCGACTAGGCCAGTTAAGCATATTAATGTTGTTTTCTCTGAACCAGTTTTTTACTGCATGAGCTGTATGGATGGGACAATTGTCCTGTTGAAATATAAATTCATTATTAGGATATAATTGGGACACAGAAGGCAACATGATATTATCTAAGATACGTATGTATTCTTCGCTATTAAATCTACTGTCAATATGCCACAGAACACCAGGTCCACGGGCTGATATCCAAGCCCACAAATTTATGGAAAATCTGCCACTCTTGTCTGAATTGTTAATATATCTTTCATCGTACCGCGAATAAGCAGGTCGATATACACGAATAGCACCACTATATGTGGACTGAAAAGTCTTTTCATCCGTAAAGATGACATTATTCCAAAAGTTATTATGGAAAACCATGTGTTCTAGAGCAAATCCCACACGCGCCTCTTTGTGTTCTTGCCTTAAAATATTTTTTTTTGCTGCTGAACGGTAGCGCAAGTCCGACTCTTTAACACGTCGTCGTCCAGTTCGTGCAGATCCCGGGAAATGTGTTTCTTCAGCAGCTCTAATTACGGTGAAAAATGGATTTTCCCTTAGTACCTCAATTAATCTTCTGTCCTGTTCTTCATTTGAAATCTTGTGTCGTCCTTGTCCTGGGTTCCTTCCTATTCTGCCTTCTTGTCCCCATTTTTTGACAATGGTAGTGACAGAATTTTTGTTAATATTATAGCGCTGAACAATCTGTCTGACCGACATTCCTTCTTCCGCTCTAGCAATTACAGAACACTTCACGATATCGTTAATTCGAGGCATTTTTTCTACTTCAGTTCGACAAATAAATTTTTGACAAAACAACTTGACAAATGTCATAACTATAAAGCCAAATTTAAACAACTAAATTTTATAAAAAATGTTTGACTTGTCCAAGTTAATTATGTCCACTACTGTACATATATATTTGAACAAATTTAAAATATACAAGTGGGAAGAGTGGAGGAAAAACGCATTCTTATAATTTAAAAATAGGGTTTAAATAGTTAATTATATCCTGTGTGTAGTGTAACATCTATGTAATCTAAACATAACCCAATTTGAAATTTCATTTCTTTGTAAACAGTTGTGTAAATATGTCCCCATGTGATGAACATAATTCAAACAATTTTGTGGACGTATACGCTCAGATGCATTGTGTGCCTCTGCTTCCACTTCTTCTAGTGGATTTAGAAAAGAGCTCTAAGCAGGAAGAAACACTGGAAAATGACCATGACCTCTAATGAGGGCCAAAACTCCCTCACTTCTATGGAATCTTACATTGTCCACAACAATATGAGCCCCTTCTACACCGTCATTATGTAAATGTTGAATAACGTTGTGAGAAATTCCGAAAAGTGCAGTACATTAAAGGGCACATCTTGAATTTGAAACAAATACAATGAATTTACGTTCATTACAGCGGCAACAAAATAATTGCGCCCTCTTAACTGTGCTTTTATTTTTGATGCTCTGGTATTTTTCACAAATCTTCCGTAGGAAACGCAAAAATATATTTGTATTCCGTATTCGTCATTGAAAAACATTTTTTCTCCTTCCAAGATCATTCTGTTATACTACTGCACTGCGTAGGTAATCAAAGCGAGCTTGAATAATGTCCATTTCTTCTTTCCGAAAGAAATGATACTTTTTTAACGGAATAAGGAAAGTTGCTCTATTAATAAGGGATAGTGCTATTTGTTGAAGAAGTGGCCATTGGTTTAAGCACTTTTATTGCAACTGGCGGAGGGTTAAAAAACAACCTAGATTCTAGATCAATCCAGTCACAAATCTGTTCTTTTTGAGCATTTAATAATTTTTGCTGCCGATGTCCTGTACTAAATTTTGCAGTATTATTAGTTTTCCTATATGTTGCATAAATTTTTTTAACCGTATCCGGCAAAACGAAAAGAAAATTTGAATTAATTTATGTTTATATTACATAGATGTTACACTGTGTTTGTATCTAAATACAAAATACATTTCTCACTTTAATGTGTAAATTGCTATATATTTTGTTATAAATTGTAAGAGGTATACATACCTACATATAAGCAAGAAAAGGAATTGATATAAAGGGAAAGTCATTTGCGAAATGGTGAAACACAATTGACAAAAGCGGAAAAGCAAAAGAAAACGACTGTAAAAGTTATACTGCCGAACATGAGTTAATTCTTTTTTATTCTATTGGACTTCTAAAACTACACATTATTTCTTCTTTAAAATCAAGGAATATTTCCATAGGTAAACATTAGGTAGTTTAAAGTTAATTAAAAACGCAATTTTGAACCTTCATGTGCGTTATTCAAATTGTGTTAAATATTTGAAAAAGGCGAGTATAAGCGGGTATATTCATTGTAAATAATAGTCATCAAGTACTTTTAATAAAAGTGTCACAGTTATAATTTATTCTTATTTGCATGTTTACAATAGGCAAATACAATACAGCATAAATATGGTATAGCGTAAAACTATCTTTTCGATAAGTTCGACACCTTTGTAGGTCTCGACTAAATGCTATCGTATTTGACGAAGTCAAGTGTTTTCGAAATTGTTCTGAATCGCTATTGACGAATAAAAATGGCGGATATCTACCGTAAGGAGTAGTTCGGAATCCGGGGGCTGATATTAATAACTGCTAATATATAAACATAGTGAATATGACGTATTAACTGGATAGTGATAATATAATTGCTTTTATTGAGCCAACAAAGTATACAATGCAATATCATATTGTTACAACGTAATAACATTGATAGCTTGATAAATAAGCGGATGAACGAAGTTTGTGTTTACCCGTTGTAATAACTTTTATGAAAATTGTATTCATATGACTGATTCAATATGTATCTTGTACCTTTTAGCTTTATTATTATACAGTATTCATCATCACATGTCATATCACATGAACTATTCTGCTTTACAGGCTGATTCATTTTCAACCCTCACCATGAGGATCTCGCTTATTATTAAACACGTCTTAAATTTACCATTTGTAAAATATCCTGTCGATTTTCATTCAAATTCCTGTTGACATGAACATTAAGCAGCTTAGTAAACGATTCATTCTCGACCAAATTTCTATCAAGATCTAGAAAAATAATGCGATGAGACTGTTGTCGTTCTGGATACAATTGTAAATATCTTGTACTCACTACTGTTGAATTTCGGTTCGAAGAATAAAAAAATACTTAACATATCTCGTTTCTCTTCGTTGATGTATGACATTTTTGTACTACTAATGAACAATAAATTAAATGTTTGACGGATTGAAATTTCATGGCTACCTAATTTAATCTTAAAATTTATTCTTTCAATTAAAACATAATATCAAAAACTTTTGTCAGCATGTGGTACATGGTTGAAATTAGAAAAAAATGAGGTGTGGCCACCATACGACTTTCTTATACGTATGAGCGTTTCAAACTATACAATTTTAAGAATTTTTTTACAAAAAAATTATTCAAAATACAATTCTAAGTACTTCTATTCTCTTAATAAATCGCTATAGAATACATACTTTGCAAGATATTCGAAAAAAAGTGCTACTCCCTAAGAGTAAAAGTGTTACTTCCGGTCCGAATTTTAAAATTTCATTTATACAAAAAATATTGCAAATATAGAATTAAATACTTTTGTACTCTTGATAAATATATATAGAATGCATAACTTACGACATATTTGCAAAAAATCGCTATTCGATAAGAGTAAAAGTGGTACTTCCGGTCTGAATTTTGAAATTTTTTTTATACAAAAGGTATTGAAAATTATAATTTAAATACTTTTATACTCGTAATGTACCTGTCTAAAAAGCATGATTTGCGAAAAATTCGCAAAAAACTGATTTTCGATAGGAGTAAAAGACCTACTTCCGGTAGGAGTTTCGAAAAACTTTTTAAATAAATTTGTTCTCAATTTTAATTTTAAGTACATATGAATTCTTTATAAATTTGTTTAAACGTAGTAGTTGACGAAATATTGGCAAAATTCTATTTTTTCGCTGAAGTAAACTACTACTTCCGGTCTACCGATTTTACTGAAAAACTAATCAGATCTCAAGAGGTTGATTATACACGTAAGTACAAAATTTGGAATTGAAATCTACAGCGGTTTGACCGCTATCGTGGTCACACACACACAGACATTTTTTAAAAACCACTCTTTCGGTATCAGGGGACTTCAAAACGTGGACATCTGCAAAAATCTCGAGGTCGAAAATTTTTATCATCACAATACTTCCTTATACTACGTATAAGAAAGTAAAAAAGTCTTTCTGAAGGTGTCTAAATCCAATATGGCGCCTATAAGAAATTAGATAATTGATAATGGTCAGACAGAAACGAAACGTCATATAAAAATTTCGAGTATTCCATCGGATAGATGTTTAAAAGTGGCATAAGAATGTGTTTTTATTTTTTTTCTACAAGGCCAAATATAGGTGCTACAGGTAAAAGAACAAAATGGAGTTTTCGGGGTTTTTTATTTTTTAAAACGAACGTCACTTGTCACTTGTCCATTTTCTTTACGGATTCATTACAAACACAAAATTTAACAACTTTGCCAAATTTAAACCTAACCTTTATATCCAATAATAAGTGAAATCCTCACGGCGAGGGTCGTAAACGAATCAGCCTGTATAACCAAATTAAATGTTCATCTGGAAATATTCGTTGATATAATTTTGTAGGACTTTCTACAACTCATTAAAGGTTATTACATTTTTTTTTTTAAATTTAAAAAGATATATTTATTTTTGCGATAAATTCAGAGTAGAATAGAGTGGATATGGATTAGTATTATACAAATTTAGTAATACTATTCATTTATATGGCAGAGAAGCTGCCAGTTCATCCAAACTTTCCAGTGTTTATTCTACTTGTGAACATCAATACATACATTTCAATCCAAAAGTATTTCTTTAGATATACTATACATTTACAAAATGACAAAACGTTTAAAATCCAATTTAGCACATCAAAAAATTAATCAAAATATATTTTCTACTTGCTAACAAATCCATATTTAAAATACAGGGCGCTTGGTGCATTGTTTGTCAAATTAAATTAACCGCTAGATGGAGTCATAAGTATGCCGTTTCTTAAGGCCCAATAACTCAATATTAGTCCCACCTGTGTTCCCAAAATTAAGCTTGAATTAAAAAAAGAAGTCATAACCACCAAGTGTAAGTTTATCTGATAACAGTTTCTAACTGTTTCGCGATTGTTATTTACGCAAAACTAAGTTTTCATCTGGAATATCGAATATCAGCCTGATGTGTCCCGATACACAAATTTATTGAAGTAGTGAAGTTGTAATCAAGGTTTTCATGTCATATTGCATCCCGTTGGAAAGGCAATACACTACAGATGTTTTTAAAAAGCATTAGAATATCATGATCGCTTTTAGTTATATTTTATTGTAATGTAAAGTTGAATTTAAAGTTTAATTACCGCTTCTAAAATTTTGTGAGCTAATAAATTGAAAACTACATATTATTTGCAAGTAATTTTGAATTTGGTGAACCACACACCAGTACACATTAAACTTGAACTTAGATTTGAGGGCTGTACTGTAAGTTTAAATGCTGAAATTTGGGATTTTGTATAAAAAAAAATTAAAAAATGGAAAAAAAATCCTTGGGACTAATATTGAATTATTGGGCAATTTACCCCGTCTGTCGGTCAATTTAACTTGCTAACGGTATAATACCAGAAAAATGTTCACTATTGTACGCGAAATATACGATCATTTTGAATAAAAAGGGCTAGGAGGTCATCAATTTTTGTCTCCTATATCACTGCTACATGCCATTGTTTCATAACAGTGAGTAGTTTGCCCAAACTTGCACATAAATAGGGTGTCTTATAACTTTTCATGAAGAAATAGTGTATAATTTGAGGGCAGAAATAGCGCCATCAAGGGTACCCAATCAAAATATACCGTATGTAGCACTTAGCATAAGAGAATTATACTTGTCTGAAAGCATTATCTTTATAAAGAAGGAAGCGAAATGTAGTATCTAATGTGAGTTGTAATTCTTCTGGATATGCTATATCTATTTATAAAAAATAAAAGGCAGTAGTTCATTTCTTTAAGGATAATCTTGCATGTTTACCTACTACTGTTATTGATAGATTGTGTAATTTCCTAAATTCTAACTTTTATAAGAAATTGTTTAAATTAAACATAATTTATTAGAAAAGAAAGAAAGCTTTACTTTTGATAATACCAAGTGATGGTAAATTATTTACTATAATAAATAGTGTGTCTAAATATTTAACACCACATTTTACAGTGGACTTTTATATGGAATATGTGGAAGTTTTCGATGAAGATTATGTATCTATTATAAATATTATATTAGCAGTTTTGGTTTGAATATTTGTCGACACTGTGAACAGTATTCATATCAATTTTAATTAGTTGTTGATTTTGTGAATGCTATGTTGCTGTAAGAATATACCAATGCAAATAATTTATATTATTTCTTATAAAAAAAAATGAGGTGTGGCCACCACACGACTTTCTTATACGTATGAGCATTTCAAATTATAGAATTTTAAGAATTTTTTTATACAAAAATTATTCAAAATCCTTTTCTACGTACTTGTATTTTCTTAATAAATCTCTATAGAATTCATACTTCGCAAGATATTATGAAAAATGTGCTACTCGCTAAGAGTAAAAGTACTACTTCCGGTCCGAATTTGGAAATTTCATATCTACAAAAAATATTGCAAATCCAGTTCTAAATACTTTTGTACTCTTGATAAATATATATAGAATGCATAATTTACGACATATTTGCAAAAAATCGTTATTCGGTAAGAGTAAAAGTGATACTTCCGGTCCGAATTTTGAATTTTTCTTTATACAAAATATATTGAAAATTATGTTTTAAATACTTTTATACCCGTAACATACTTGTCTAAAAAGCATGACTTGCGAAATATTCGCAAAAAACTGATTTTCGATAAGAGTAAAAGGCCTACTTCCGGTAGGAATTTCGAAAAACTTTTTCAATAAAATTATTCTCAATTTTAATTTGAAGTATATATGAATTCTTTATAAATTTGTTTATACTTAGTAGTTGACGAGATATTGGCAAAATTCGATTTTTTCGCTGAAGTAAACTGCTACTTCCGGTCTACCGATTTTACTGAAAAACTAATCAGATCTCAAGAGGGAGATTATACACGCAAATACAAAATTTGGAATTGATATCTACAGCGGTTTGACCGCTATCGTGGTCACACACACACACACAGACACACAGACACACAGACACAGACACACACACACACACAGACACACAGACATTTTTTAAAAACCACTTTTTCGGTATCAGGGGACTTCAAAACGTGGACATCTGCAAAAATCTCGAGGTCGAAAATTTTCATCATCACAATACTTCCTTATACTACGTATAAGAAAGTAAAAAGGCTTTTGTTGTATTTGATTCAATAATAAAATCAATGAGCAAAGTTTAATTTATACTTATGCAGTAAAAAATTGAATTTTATTTTATTTATGTTCACAATTCTCATCTATTTCGTGCATGCCTCCTAGAAATTCAAACAATAAATCTTCTTCGTCCCAAAATTTTTTTGTATGAGTTAACAAGTACAATTTTTCAAGATTTATATAATTCTTGAGTTTTAAAAATTGTCGATTTCAACTGTGTTGGAAGATTTTGAAGCTTTATTATTACACATCGCAATATTTGCCTCGTAAAATATTCAGCCACTCTGGCATCGGTAGTACCTATCATTTGCACCTCCTTTAAGCCTAACATGTGGAAACATTTCTTCTACAGAATCGCAGCTAAATGATCTTGTTAAGACAAAATAACTTTGTTGTACAGTATACTCAAATATTAAAAGAAATCTATCTAAACTAATGAAATGAAAGCTCTCAAATATAATTTAACAAAATAACTTTAAATTTCACTAATACAATTATGACAACATGTACATGTCATCAATGACGTGCAATTGAATATAACTTGTCTCCTCTATAAGTAATTACAAATGTGTGATGCATGATACCGGAAAGACTTTTATAAAATTATTTATTCAATTTTATTTATTTACCTACACAAAAAAACATTAACAAAATAGTGAAAGGTAAAACACTCACTGTGAATTCAACAGACTCCCTGAAATTACTTGTGCGAGAACAATATATTAAACACAAGAAGTTCTTCATAAAAATTAAGAATACTTGATTATGGACATACTTTGTTATATATTATTATTAGTTATACACATCTATGTATTTGTATATCTATCATTTATTTGTAATAAAGTAACTTCATCATGTTTGAATTGTTTTTCTATAAGATTTCCTTTTTTATTATGTCTTTCTAGATCTATTTATCATTACAATTGTACAATATAATGAGAAATAATGTTGGAATTTGAATTTCTGTTTGATTAAAAATATATTGTACTATTGTGATGGGTGAAATAAATTAAAAAGAGATTATTCTTGTCTTGCAAACAAATTGAATGTGTTAATTTTCATCCGACTTTAAGATGTGCATTAAAGCGAGGTGAAAATGAACACATTTAATTTGTTCGCATCCGAAAACAATAATTTACATGTTTGAAAATATGGATAGGTATATGAAAGTAATACGTGACTAAGCCCGCAAGAGGGCAGTTCCGTAAGTACTCAATTTTTATACAGTGTGTTTCCCATCTTTCGTATTCCTTTATCTATGTCCAGTATGTAATATACAACGGTGAGTGTATGTCGTAATTTTTATCGGTACAAATGTAACTATGAATTGCGGTAGTAACATTAAGACAAAATTAAAAAAATCTAGGTTTCCCTAGACCAGATTTATTGATTAAACTAGAAGGACACAATTTGAAAACTAATAAAACCGTGACGAGAAAATTCAACATTGTAGAGTTACAGTTTATGAGATTGGTTGTGTGGGTGTAATGTGCAAAATGCTTGTTTCTATTTCGGTGCTATAAAGTTCACCTTACGACATCCGTTTTCGTTGCAAAAGTATTTCTTTATTGCACGTTATTTTTGTTGTTTTGACGCTGGTAACAAACAAAAAATGGGACCAAATTATATTTAAATGTCCAAATGTAAGCCTTTAATGTAACAAACATGTGCAATAGAAGTTGTACAAAGAATAAAAAGCACACATGCTAACATTTTATTTACTAATTAACAATATAAATTGTTTAGCAGAGTTGGATGATAAGTTTTCTGATTCTATTGTAATTTACTTCCAAGGTTGAATAGTACAACTGTTATAAAAGTTTGTTTTTGATAATATGTCGAGACTATGTTGGCGAAAGATTTTGTAAATTGTCCTCTGCTATTTTGCGAATCTCTGGGGGCGTGCAATTATTTATTTCGTCCTTTTTGTTGATAATTTGAAATAATTTATTGCATAAATCAGTCTTAATTTTAATGATAATTACATATAACACCGCCTATATTCAAATATTTAAAATGTTCATGAAGTTGGCCGAAGACAAGGCAAAGCCTTCATCGACATTCCGAAGACGTCCAAACGCAAACGAAGTTGGTCGAAGACAAGGCAAGGCCTTCACCGATATTCCGAAGACGTCCGAACACAAACGAAGTTTGCCGAAGCCAAGGCAAGGCCTTCACCGATATTCCGAAGACGTCCGAACCCATATGAAGTTAGCCGAATTCAAAGCAAGGCCACCACTGACATTCCGAGGACGTCTGAACACGTACGAAGTTACAGTTTCCATAGACGTTTTAATCATAATTACATAAACACCGCATATATTCAAATATTTAAAATGTTCGAACGAAACATGTTTCTCATTTTAAGCTTTTTTGAACTTTTAATAACCAAAATAGAAAAAATCAAGTGAACGGTGTTTTTCTACATTGAAGAGAATAAAAACATTTTCTAGAAATACCATGCGGGAGAGCAGACTATGTGTTCCATTGAAAAACAATTACTGACATCAACACCAAACTTCAATGAATAAGTTATTAATCATTTTGCTGATCGTAAGGAACTGCGGATGGATTTTATTTTCAAACAAGTTAATTAAATAGCATATTGAGTTTATTTTTTGTCTGTACTTAATTTTTGATATTAAACACTCAGACCCAGTGCCCTCCCGTCCCAAAAAATCACGGGCCGCCACTGCTCTAAGGTATTTGAGGGCTGATTTAGTAAAAATTTTAAAAGAGATACAAGTGGGTTTATTATGAATATTTCAACATTGTCAATTTTTGTTCTGTAATTGTAAGACTTGCAGCTGCATAAATAAAAATGCTATGGTAATTATTAAAATGCTCTAATTTTTACCAATAATGCACCTTGTTATCATTGTAAGGTTGATAAGTGCCAACACAAAACTGATTAGTGTTATAAAGCAAATTTTGATCTGTCTTGAAATGTGGGCGTAGAAATACTAACAGATTTGGTATAGACAGCACCAAAGAGTGCGTCACTGTAAGTAACTAGATTAGCAAGTTGTACTACTGCCAAAATAATAAAAAAGTTCATCAAATATGGACCGAAATACACGAGTTTAGTGAATATTGCCCTTTTACCCAGTGTTATTTGGAAATATTCTCTATTTATTTTAATAAGTATACATACATTATATCATTTTATCGTAATATTTGAGTATACTGCACAACAAAGTTATTTTGTCTTAACAAGATGATTTAGTTGCGATTCTGTAGAAGAAATATTTCCACATGTTAAATTTAAAAAAGGTGCAAGTGATACTACCCATGGATGCCAGAGTGGCTGATATTTTATGAGGCTAATATTACGATGTGCAATAGTAAAACTTCAAAATTTTCCAATAGAGTTGAAAAAGTCAATTACGTTAGTACTGCAGCATTTCTTAAAATCGAAGAAGTCATACAAAATCCAAACAAACACTTTACAATGTAATTGAACCCCAATTAGTGTTACTTTTTGAATTGTTATAAAAAATTAGAAATGAAAGTAAAATTGTTATTCTTGAAACTAGCCAACAACTTCATTTTCAGCAACACTTTTTAGTTTTATTCGTTCAGTCTCATTATTTCAAAATTATTAATATTAATTATTTTAAAGTTAATGCTTAAGAGGAACAATACCTATCGAAAACTAAGGCATCGCCGTTTTGCGTTTTCTAAATTTATTTTGTAATTTTGGATTCTTAAATTTGGGTTAGTGATGCAAAAGGCATAAATTTATAATGTCAAGACCAGTTTTTGTACTAATTTATTTTCTTAAAAAAGTTATGTGTTTTAAAAATAACCACAAAAATGCATGAATTTGATTAATGTCTACTAACTAAGGCTGGTACACAAAAGAAAAACACAACCTCTACGCGCCAGCTGCACATTTGATGAACGATATAAAAAAAATCAAATTTATGTAATTATTTTGGAAGATAAAAAACATTAAATAGTAAACATTGTCACACACATTTCACACAAGTGTTTTTCGAAGCTGTTGCGTCGTCTATCCCCATTTTACGGTATCTCTACCTGTCCTAGCGAAGACGCAAATTATCGGAATCGGTCGGCTATCTCAGACTTAAATCCGAGTGACTTTTTGTAATTAAAAAGAAATGTCATATTTACCTATAATATTCGAGTGTATAATAATATAACAGTTATGGGCAAGCGAAAAATGGCTTATATATAAAACATCAACAAAACAAAGAAGTAACCATGTAAATCGTATGAAAAATCAAAATATATCATGTTTCGCATCTATAGTATTCCTTTATCTATGACAGAGTCTGTGAATAAAACTACTCCACCTACTCACACATCCTTGCGTCTACCCGTCCCGCGAGTAATATAAGTTGCATAAGGTTCTATTATATTACTCGCGGGACGGGTAGACGCAAGGGGGTGTAAGTAGGTGAAGCTAGACGATATTCGGTTTCGATCACAGCGTTTCGGTTTTATTCACAGACTCTGTCATAGATAAAGGAATACTATAGATGCGAAACATGATGTATCTTGATTTTTCATAGCCACTCATTAGGAGTTATATATTTTTAAACGGCACACCTTGTATAATGTTACCATAATACTGAGCTACTGTCTTTTTTGAGATAATTTTGCGAACCTTTTTTTGCTTGAATACGGTATTTTTATACTAGTGAAATGCCAGGGAAATTATTTATTAGCCCAGAGTATTTACAAGCAGAAGATGACCAAGAACAGGTGCCTTTAGAGGAGTAATGGATGCTTTAATTACTGTTTCATTACTTGTAGTATTGCTTATTCGAAACCACGGAAACCTAAATTTGTGATAAAAGTGAAAAAATCCACACGTCAATATCCGTGAAATAAGTCTTTTGCTGGATATTAGCCAAACCTTAAAATAAAATAAATGCCATCCGTAATGAAATCATTTAAATAGTGAGTTACGCTTTCATCATTTCAAAGGTATAAGAATGTTCCGCCAGTGGACAGCAACTAAAATTAGTGCCCAAGCATATTCTTTTTGATAATAGTTTAAAGCTGCGTTCCATAGTAACGGAATAGCAAATATAAGAAATTTTCATTATTCTTCAAATGAAAACCCTTACTTCACTAATAATTAGATCATCAGCATAGATACAGCATAATATATGGGCAAGCATTCTTAGTGATGGGATGATAGGAACACATTTATTTGAAGGTAGTATTAACGGGCAAGCTCATATAAGCAATTTGTATCAAGCAATTAATTTAATGGAATTAGAAGACGTTCCGCTAAATTTACCAAGAGATATAGATTTAACAAGGCGGCGAACCGCCACATTCTGAGCTGCAGACACGAAATATTTTAAATGAAATGTTTCCAAGGAGGTGGCTAGCCTGTGGAGGCTCTACTCACTTGCATCTTGCTAGGTCTTCAGGCAACACAAAATTAGGATACCTAAAGGGCAAATATACAGACCGTAACCACCAACATATTCGACAAATGTTTAGAAATATAAGTACTTAACTCCCGGTTAATGTTGATTTACCATTTCGGGGGCGTGTTCAAAAATGCTTAAGAGTGAATGAATGTTCATATGTACACTTGTTTAAATAATTTTTACCTATTTTAACCCATTAGTCCGAATCATATTTATTGTTATTGTGTGTTTATTGCGCCATATTCTACATATTTTATGAAATATGTTGCTGGTATAGACTGTATACCTTATTTATAATAAGGTATACCTAATTTTTGTTGTCATTTCCCCAATACATACAAAAATCATATCAAGTTCATTTTTAGAAAAATTCATTATAAAATCATACTTGTCAACTGAGAAGCAATCTATAAATGTATTCCATTCAATTCTCAATTTTGCCGCAAAAAAAGTTAGCAAAACTGTATCAGAAAAAGACAATAGCTTAGTTGTCACTTATAAAGTAATAACATAATAATTTTGTACGCAATTCAAAAATAAACCTAGCTGTTCCATTTAAAAAAATTGACTTTTTGGACAAAAATGTGTTATCTATCTGTAATCCAGTCTTCTGCACAAGCAATTAGTGAATGAGAAAAAATATGCTTATATTAGAGTTTTTTATTATGAACAATACTACCAAAAATTGTGTCAATGTCGTTTTCAAGAAATATACTTTTATAAAAACATTGAATTTTTCAGAAAAATGGTGATAAATCAAAAACATAAAATTTTAGGTGTATACTATCTCGTAACTGTTTCACTAAGAGATAGAGAGAATATAAAAATGTAATAATATACAGAGGTGTTCCTTTTAAAAAAAACTGTATCTATAGTCAGCCACCAAGTTATGGATCACTCTGTATAATACAAAATAAAGTTAAAGCTCATTAGGAGCAGCTATCATAGGAAAAACCCGCTTCGAAACGCGTTGTTAGATATTCCCAAAACGTCAGGCATCAGTCCCTGAATTCCAAAATACTCGATATGATAACGATAGCAATCCACCACTTTAATTTTTAATTATTAATATTTAACACACCAATGTGTACTATAATCTGTAATTGATACTCAGCTGTTGTGGTTAAATGTATGACGCATTGTATGTTATTCAATACATATAACAATAATATTGTCTTATCCTTTATGCGATAGTGACAAATGCCTAAGGCAAATGCAATCGACAAGGATAAGAAGACATAAATTAATTACCGTCGAAGAAACAAATTGTTGTCAATATTTTTCAAAAACCGTTAGAAATAAATGTGAAATACGTATATTTAATATACCAAATTAATGTATAATTAAATTTGACTACAAACTGCAATCAAAATTCAAGTTATTTATATGATAATATTTTAGTATAAACGACGTTTAACAGTAAAGAAATCTATGAAAACCAGATCTCATATTTCTTGAGTAGTGTTCAAAATAGTGCAAATTTTCGAAAGTGTTGTAAATATCAGTTTTCTTGTTCTCGCCGTAATATTATTATTATTAGGTATTATTAATAAAAGACAAACTTTGAGGTACTTAACTAACGTACCAATTGTAGGTACAATTCGCTAAATGATCAATGCCGCAGCCGTCTCTATTTACAAGCCATGAAGTTGAAGATCTGGCAACGGCGCGTGTGATTCTCATTCTGTCCAGGACCTATGGTCACGGGCTTTACCAATTTAGAATTTTATTTTAGTTCCTATTACAAACACTAAGCGTTAGTAGATGATGTACGAAGTTTCAGAATACGAATCGTCATAACAAAACATAAAAGCGCATTGTTTATGAAGAACCTAACCTAAAATTATATGCGTCATTGATAATTCATAATCAAATTGCTGCGTTGTGTTGTTTGCGTTGAGTTTCATTAGTTATTTAGACTTGTAAGTTGTGAAGAACTATGGCCGTATTCAAGTATTCTGTGATCACGTGTACCTATTGATAGCACTTCACCGAAAGACAGGTTTCTTTGCTTATTTGGATGAACCCATAAGTGTAAATAGTGCACAAATATAAAGAATTATTGTTCTATATGTATTTACAAAATCAACATTGTGCAGATATTAATCAGTGGGTTGAAAGAACTGGCGATCCATCTCTTAAAACGACCAATTATACTAAACTATATAAAAACCATCGAATTTGTGAAATAGGTACATTATATTAACTCAATATTGTATGTATATAATTTATAAGCGAACACCATTTGTATGATTATGTCCTTAATAAAATAACTAAGTAAAAACAATTTATATACATATTTAAGTACAATAATAATTATATATTTAAAAGTTTAACAGCAACAGATAAGCATTATTTAATTATATATATATATATATATATATATATACACGTAAAACGACGAAATGACACCAAACACTTAACTGATGTTCCGGCACCCAAAATTTTTCGCGCTTTATGTGAGCAAGTGGCACCCTATATATTATCAATGTATATATTCCTTGTGACACCATATATACTAAAATGATAATTTATTAAGAAGGTAAGATTTTTATCGTTGAGGTTCTTTTTGTAGGTGCGTGTTGCTTAGCCTGGGAAGCAATAAGATGTCCTATACAATATCTACGTCTATAGGCGCTCGTGTTCTGGTTTTTGTTGTAAATACTCTACGATTATTTGAAGACGTTCTGTATAGGTTGAAGTAATAAGTCAAAATAAAATAGATAATATTTTATTTATTAATGAATGTGATTTAGAAATAGAACAAGAAAATATTGCACATTGTGCGCATTCCTTTTTAAAGATTCACATTTGCTTTTGATTTGGGCTACACCTTATTAGATGCTAAATATTTCTTTGAAAACGAAGTTAGCTCAGGTGCGGATGGGTATGAGGAGTTGTTGTCCAAATATTTTTTTCATGTATTTTTAGTACGTGGCGAATTAGATGATATCTTTCAAGTCATGTGGTATTTCTTCTGTAGATTAACTGAAATTCTTGTTAGTATTGAATACATTGTATTTAATAATACCAATATCATCTATTATATAAATGTACGATACTAGCAAAATCAAAGGAACAAGTTTTTTACTTCTGTTGTAAAATTTAGAAAATGTCGATTAATACGTTTTATAAAAAAAACTATATTGATATATATATAATCATGTAAATAAATTTAATGGAGTAACTCCGCTGAAAATGCAACTGCAGACACGTGTTTCAAACAACTTGGTTCTCGTCAGTGCAGTGTAGCCAAGGAATAGAATAGGATAACCTTGAAGATGAAAAGCAACAATCAGAGACAATCACAGGAGACAGCCTACCAATTAAGGCTTCAGCCAGAATGTCCTCGATACTGAGGATGAATCTAAACGTCCCCGCGAGGTAGACATTGTCCACTTGCGTGCCATCTGAACCTGCAGGTTATAAAATAAAGAAAACATTAATGCGGATCTTAGGATAATTATGTAAAGAAATTTAATGAGGTAACTCCGCTGAAAATGCAACTACATTCCGTCTACTATTAAAGATTACAGTGAAAGACAATCTGCTTGCGATTCACATGCCCTTTCAATTTTTTTGCTATATGTGATTTGTTGTTTTACGCATAGACGCATCTTCATGAAACTAAAACATTTGTACTAATGTTAGTTCATGTGACAATATCGTTTATTTCACTGACTTGACTTAACTCCGAATCAATTATGAAATTGCCTCTACTGGTGTTTGCCTTCAGATTGTTTTCGTTAAATTTTTTTTCTATTTTCTCTATTTTAGAATTTTAATGCACAACCGTTACACTTAGAAACACCTAAAAAAAGGACGGTAATTCAAGCCATACACAATATCTTCTAATAATGCTGCGTTACGTGAGCTGGCGGTAGTATGTCTATCTTGTCTAGTTACCATCTTAAAGCCCTAATAGAGGCGCGCCTCAATTTTGTACGTTAGAAAAATATTCATAATTAAAAAACTATTGGTCCTAGGTCAAGTTTTTTCCCAAAAACGTTTCCCTTATTTTGTCTACAATTGCTTTGTGACATATATATAAAAATTTCTACAAATAAAAATATTTTTTTCTTAGTGAAAATGTGAATACCTTCGTAGCGAAATAACAGGTAAATTGGTATTTAAACCAATATCAATATACAATATTTCGATAGGGAAATAATATTTCTAGAACTTTGTACTTCAATTAAAAAAAATAAAGTCGATAAAAAACAATAAAAACACATTTACTTTGTTGTATCACTATATTAAACAAATGCCTAATTCTTGTTAGTATTGAATACATTGTATTTAATAATACCAATATCATCTATTATATAAATGTACGATACTAGCAAAATCAAAGGAACAAGTTTTTAGAAGAATTTAGAAAATGCCGATTAATACGTTTTATAAAAAAAGCTATATTGATATATATATAATCATGTAAATAAATTTAATGGAGTAACTCCGCTGAAAATGGTGCCACGAGGAAACGGATGTTTCAGTGCTAAAATGCTAAGACCAAGAAGTTAACGTGCAGCAAATGAAGAAGATGTTATGGTATTGGCATATTTTAAAGGACATTCAAGAAATTCAGTACGTGAAGCAGTACTCGATAGAGCAATAAGTCACTACAAAGTATTTTCCACTCTAAAAAAACATAAAATAATCCTATATAATTAAATTGGTTCTCGTTTTAAGAGGTATGGGTATTCTGATAGGTGGTAATATAGTGATACAACAAAGTAAATGTGTTTTTATTGTTTTAATATGGATTATCACAAAGTAACGGCTTACAACATTAATTATTTTAAAGTCGATAACTTAATTAAATTGGCAGATATGCCTGATGTTTTCCGAAATAACAAAGATCTGCACCACAGAAAAATGTCGTCAATAGCTATTTTGCATGTAGATTATTTTGTTATAAATGCTATATACAGTTTCACCTGGTTGTACGCCGAAAAGAAACGACACATTTTTGGTCGATTTCGCTCCACTAATGTAAAAACTCGCTGCCTGAGGTGCCAGATAGTAGCATTAAATCTTCACAAATATATTATAGTGTATGGTGCCACTACGCAGCATTACATATTATTGTGCGTGGTGCCACGACGTAGCATTATACATTTGCTATTCGCGCGCCCTCTGCAGATTATATAGCTCAACTATAATTGAGATTTTATATAAAAATGGTCGAAATGGCACCATCCCCAAATTTTGTAGGACGCATCCCATGACGTATTAACGCTCAAATACGCGATAAAACGTTCTGGCACCTTCAAGTGGAGCCAGAACGTATATATAGGTGCCACTTCGCCCATATACATCTGAATTTGGTGCCTGTACGTACAAGTACATATATATATATATATATATATATATATATATATATATATATATATATACAGTAGTGCTCACAAGGCTACGTTAATATAGAGAGAGGAGAATATAAGTGGGGGGTGTACATCAGACAGCGACGAACCTAAGAGGAATCAGTTGCATATAACCTGTGGGAGAGCGCAGAACAGGATGGAGTATTCATTAGCGGAAAAAGTACAAATCGTAAAGTGGTATCATCAAGGTCACTCGACTCTATCCATTAGAGGCCTTTTTAGAAATAATTTTGAAAATCGGCCTGTTCCTTGTATTGATACAATTCGCCGCTTTTCAAATAATTTTGATAAATTCGGATGTGTTTCACCTTCTAGACATAAGAAACCAAAAGAAAATGCGAACGAAGAAAATATTCGTTTCATTTAAAATATCCTATTTACATTGTATTTTATTTACTTTGATGTTAGGAAATAGGGACAAATAAAAATAACATTGAAGAATTCACATGACAAATGTTTTGCGTTGTATGTGAATACGTTCACCGCACTTTCTCGCTAGCAAGGGTGTTATAGTATGCGGCTACGCTAGGCATACCCCACCCATATTCCCCATTCCGTATATTAACGTAGCAGTGTGCGCATTACTGTATATATATATATATATATATATATATATATATATATATATATATATATACCGGGTGTCAACGAGATCATGTATCAGCACGCCATTTATTTATTAGTTAAAATAAAACTTTGAAATTCGGACCGTATATATGAGTGATTGGGGGGCTTCTTCAGGTACACTCAGTTTTTCTATAGCACTTCCGGTCAAACCGGAAGTGACGTTAATTTTGAATTTTTAAATACAACATTTATTATTTCTGTTCATATTCTGTTTCTTCTGAAAATTTGCCATCTAGTGCAGGTTAACTTTTGACATTTCTGTCAAAGATGGCGGTATCTGTTAAATTTATCCATTAAAGTGAAACTGCTTCGCAACGATTGTCGAAATGTAACAACCATCAAAGTTAGCTTTGAAAACAATTAAGAAACGTATTTTTCACATTTACACGCATTGGCGAAGGAAACATGTATTTCACGTTGAAATTACTAAAGAAAATAGAAAAAAAAAATTTTCATTTTCAAATGACAGGTACTCGTTTTTTTAAATAGTAACACCTATTTTTTATTACAGTGCCATATTGGCATAATTTTTAGCTTTCAAGTGATATAAAATATGCTGTGGTTTAGTGGTAGACAGGTAGTACAAAACATAAAATGTTTTAAAAGTAGTCTTTGGAATTAGACTACTTTTAAAACATTTTATGTTTTGTACTACCTGTCTACCACTAAACCACAGCATATTTTATATCACTTGAAAGCTAAAAATTATGCCAATATGGCACTGTAATAAAAAATAGGTGTTACTATTTAAAAAAACGAGTACCTGTCATTTGAAAATGAAAAAAAATTTTTTTTCTATTTTCTTTAGTAATTTCAACGTGAAATACATGTTTCCTTCGCCAATGCGTGTAAATGTGAAAAATACGTTTCTTAATTGTTTTCAAAGCTAACTTTGATGGTTGTTACATTTCGACAATCGTTGCGAAGCAGTTTCACTTTAATGGATAAATTTAACAGATACCGCCATCTTTGACAGAAATGTCAAAAGTTAACCTGCACTAGATGGCAAATTTTCAGAAGAAACAGAATATGAACAGAAATAATAAATGTTGTATTTAAAAATTCAAAATTAACGTCACTTCCGGTTTGACCGGAAGTGCTATAGAAAAACTGAGTGTACCTGAAGAAGCCCACCAATCACTCATATATACGGTCCGAATTTCAAAGTTTTATTTTAACTAATAAATAAATGGCGTGCTGATACATGATCTCGTTGACACCCGGTATATATATAATCGTGTGAAACTACATGAAAAGAAACATATAAATTATATTACAAAAGTAGAAATATATTTAGAAGGGCCATAACTGCAGGGGCCCTTTAAAACACTCCACCATTTGGTCTAGGATGTAGGAAAATACCTGCAGAATAAAAAACCTACATTATAGCACAAATATTGATAAAGGTTTGCCATGGAATGTAAAACGTCTGTCTTAAATTATATCATTAAGTGTCATACTGTTATTAATATTAATGACAGTATGACACTTAATGATATAACCGTAGAGAGAATATATATAGAGAACCCATGCAATGTTATTTTTTGGGTACCTATGCCATTGTGGACGTGGAGGCAAGAACGGCTACGTCCAGAACTAACGGCAGCACCTGCTCCTGGGATTAAGCTTATGTTTGGTAGATGTCGTGAAGAATTTTCAAATATTTTTTAGTATTAATATATATTATTATTATTATATAAACAAAATAGTACCTAATAGCTAGTATTAATTCACTCATATTAATAATAAATATTATTATTTAGATTTAGAAACAAAATAAATACAATCTGTTATATAAATTCCAACAAAATACGTTACGGTAAGGACCTTATTAAAATACGCATATATAAAAACTTATGAATGAATGTGTAAAATCAAGGCTGGCTCTTCCTGACAAGGAAAAATGCACAGATAACTCATACATCAAATTTTGTGTTTACACATATGGTCGTAAAATAACATAAGTATTTTACTAAATTGCCTGTCTTTATATCCTTAAATATAATATATTGCAATATAGACATGAAAATGTAAACCAAGGCCAGTCAGAATATTGTGTTTATCAAATGACGTTTAAAATTATTTTGTAATATTTAGCATTGGATTTTTTTCACAAATTGAGGGACAAAGACATTAATTATCTCTTAAATTATGAAAAAACCGAATGTTAAATGCTAAATTTTTAAAATTATTTTGTAATAACAAAATAATTTTAAACTTCATTTGATCACAAAACACAATTTTAGCCTTATGACAGTGTTGCTGTCGATGTGCCACGTATTATAAACGAGTTATATACAGTCTGTCCAGATTTCGATGGTCACCATTGGTGTATCGGTTATTAGAAGACATAGAGGAACGGTTAAATGGGGAATGTTTTGCAGAATTCAATGCTCGCAACTAATCTCGTTTCAAATTCATTCAATTTTGAGATATTTTGAAAAAAACAGTATTTGCCGATTTGAATCTTCCTCAATAAGTCGATAACGCCTAATGCAATCGCCTTTAAACTCTAACATTGTTGAGACACTTTTTTAAGACAAATTTTTTGGTGTTAACAGTAACCCCCGATTTTCATTTGTTTCCAAGTTCTTAGCGCTGTCTTTTGCTTTTCTTATGGCGGCCATATTAGATTTTTAATTAGTTTGATAGTCCTTAAAAATAGGTTATAAATAATGTACAACATGCCTAATAAATCTTTATTTACACGAGAGATATGAACATTTGAATAAAATTTCACTGTAATACGGAATTGTTGGCAATGAAATTAAATGGTAGTGTAAAACAGACGATAAATAAGCTCTGTCATTATTGACATGTAAAAGTGCAGTGAAATTGGTTGGAGATTTAGAACTTTGTGTAAGTAATTACCGTTAAGCATGGAGATTGATAAGAATTGATATTGGCACACACATTTTCAAATGAAGTAAAAGTTGAGATGTTGGAAGTTTATTTCAAAGTAAACAGAATCTCTGAAAGACCACAACCACACCGGACAATTTTTAGCAGTATAATCAGAAATTTAGTGAACTATGGAAGCTTCGAACAAAAAAAATCTATCAAGTTAACAATGCTGTTATACTTCAAAATAATATTTTACAATATGTTATGAACAATCCAAGTACATCAGTACGTCGAGTGGCTCGAGAAACTGGAATTCCGAAATCTAGTGTTTACACAACGTTGAGAAAAAACAAATACCATCCATACAAACCAACAATTGTGCAGGGTTTAAGCGATAGTGACTATCAGTGAAGATTACAATTTAGCAGGTGGTATCTACAAAAATGTGAAGATGATACTGATAATATAATAAAAAACGAAAAATAAGTCAATAAAAGTTCGTACCAATCAAACCACACCAGAGATTAAAACCAAATAGAACTTGAAATCTTCTTTGATTTACCAAATGTGGATTTTCAGTAGACCAGTGATGTACTTGGATTGTTCATAACATATTGTAAAAAATTATTTTGAAGTATAGCAGCATTGTTAAGTTCATAGATCTTTTTTTGTTCGAAGCTTCCATAGTTCACCAAATTTCTAATTATTCTGCTAAAAATTGCCCGGTGTGGTTGTGGTCTTTCGGGAAAACGCTGAGCGTAAATTGTGCAAGCATTTTCAGAAATTCTATATACTTTGAAATAAACTTCCAACATATCAACCTTTACTTATTTGAAAATGTGTGTGCCAATATCAATTCTTATTAATCTCCATGTACGGTAATTACTTAAACAAAGTTCTAAATCTCCCACCAATTTCACTGCACTTTTACATGTCAATAATGACAGAGCTTATTTATCGTCTGTTTTACACTACCATTCAATTTCATAGCCAACTAATTCCGTATTAGAGTGTTCATATCTCTCGTGTAAATAAAGATTTATTAGGCATGTTGTACATTATTGAAAAGCTATTTTTAAGGACTATCTACCTAATTAAAAATCCAATGTGGCCACCATAAGAAAAACAGAAGATAGCGCTAAGAACTTGGAAACAAATGAAAATCGGGGGTTACTGTTAACACCAAAATATTTGTTTTAAACAAGTGTCTCCACAATGTTAGAGTTTAAAAGCGATCGCATTAGGCGTTATCGAGTTATTGAGGAAAATTGAAATCGGCAAATATTGGTTTTCCAAATATTTCAAAATTGTAAAAAGTCCGAATGAATTTGAAATGAGATTTGTTGCGAACATTGAATTCTGCAAAACATTCTCCATTTAACCGTTCCTCTATGTCTTCTAATAACCGATATACCAATGGCGAGCATCGAAATCTGGACACACTGTATAAACAAACACAACCTTATAAACTTTTTTTTATTTGCTGGGTAATTAGTTTCTGATTAATAAATCTTCTGAATGTAGCGGTGATAAATATTATATGTACAATAGATCTTAAGCCGAAAAACTTTAAATATGAAGAGATTATGAAAGAATGCTTAAAGAATATCGTGTCTGGTAAAACAGGAAATGTCTTTTATTTTTAAATTGACATAAATGACATATCTTCAATGAGGTATATCTACATGGTAAATTAGAAAACAATATTATAAAAAAATATTTTTTGAAATTCCTACCGGAAGTAAGTACTCAAACAATATTATAAAAAAATATTTTTTGAAATTCCTACCAGAAGTAGGTACTCTACAGGTTTTTTCGAATATATCGCAAGTCATGCATTCTAGACAGATATATCACGGGTATGGACATATTTAAAGCTGGATTTTGAATAATTTTTGTATAAAAAAATTTCCAAAATTCGGACTGAAATAAATAATAAAATTCCTTTTACTTTCCTCTCTCTCTCTCCCCCTCTCTCTCTCCCTCTCGCTCTCTCTCTCCCTCTCTCTCTCTCCCTCTCCCCCCCCCCTCTCTCTCTCTCTCTCTCTCCCTCTCTCTCTCTCTCTCCCTCTATATATCTCTCTCTGTGACCACGATACCGGTGAAATCGCGATCAATTCCAAATTTTGTATTTACTAGTATAATCTCCCTCTTAAGATCCGACTAGATTTTCAGAAAAATCGGCAGAAGTAGTAGTTTACTTCAGTAAAAAAAATCGAATTTAGGCAATATTTCGTCAACTACTAAGTTTAAACAATTTTAAAAAGAATTCATATGTACTCAAAATAAAATTTGAAAAGAATTTTATCAAAAGAGTTTTTCGAAATTCCTACCGGAAGTAGGTCTTTTACTCTTATCGAAAATTAGCTTTTTGCGAATATCTCGTAAGTCGTGCTTTCTAGGCAGGTACAATACAAGAATAAAAGCATTTGAAACATAATTTTAAATATCTTTTGTATAAAAACAATTTAAAAATTCGGATCGGAAGTAGCATTTTTACTTTTATCAAATAGCGATTTTTTGCAAATATATCATTAATTATGTATTCTATATATATTTATCAAGAGTAAAAAAGTATTTAGAGCTGGATTTGCAATGTCTGTTGGATACATGAAATTTCAAAATTATTGGTATTACAAAGCTTGCGTCGATTCCTCCAGGACATACCTAACATTTTGTAAGTCAAAATTATGGAAACAAGGTTTTCTCAATCAACCTTCTTTGATTTAAGAAATTTCCACAAAAAAACTGTTAAAACGTATTGTTTTTAGTACACAGTTGATATATGATCTTTCAGTAAAAGTTTCTGGCCATTTACATCCTCCACAAATTTGGTGCAAGTTGAATTGCCTCAAATACGGCACTTGAAAGTGCTATATCTTATACTGTTAGAATAATAATTCATTAATGTTGGTAAGAAGTGCAAAAATTTAGTACTTGCTTGAAACGGAGGGAATAACTTTGTAAAATTTTGTAAGTAGGCAAGTCAGCGTTACTTTTAAATTTATATATCAAAATTGATTAGTTTATGTTGTTATGTGCTCATGTGGGATTCTTATGTCAAATTTGACAATTATAAAAATAGGAGAATACATTAATATTCTCATCCGAGTGAATGAAGAGTGGGAACATGAAATGACAAGTACCTAGGTCATTTAGATTATACATACTATTAGCGAGCGGCCGTTTCGTGTTAATTTCTTGGGAAAAGACGGCTTAACCGAATCACCATGGTAACCGAGCGGACGGCTCAAAATGGACGAAAATCGGACGCACGGGGCGCAGTACTCGTCCCTGGATTCGCGAAATTAAAAGTTGTCCCTTTGCCTAGGCATAGGGGCATCTTTAAATTTCGGGTCGACGGAGAGATTTTCCTTTTTTTTTGTTCCCGTGCAGAGATATCCGGCGTCAAAGAGGAGCGTGCAAATATTTTGTAACATAAAAATGGCTTACGTTATTGAGATATATTGGTGAACACGAAAAAGTGACTTTTCGCTAATCTGACAGGTACACCGAGAAATTTGGCAGGTGTGACTTTAAGCGTGAAATTCCGATTTTTGAAGGTTTCAAGGACACGACAAGATTCAAAAATGCAAAGAACACACATTTCTCGGCAATTTGCATTCCTATTCCGACTTCATCGACGTTCGATATCGATAGGACGAGTGATTTAAATTCCTCATGCAGACGGACACGGTAGAAAAATGGTCGCAATATGTCACAAATACATGTATACAATAAGTCGTGTGTAATGTCAATGTACATATACGTTCACGTGCAATGTCGTCGGCATCTCGAAATAATGGTCTCGCAATAGTTTGACTTTACATTTTTGCATACAGGTTGATTATTCTCTTAATGATTATAAAAGACCACGTTACAAATTTACAAATATCAAATTTTATCGTAGGTATGGAAGTCTGTTTTGATAGTGCACCTAAGGTAGTTTATTTTTAATTTTCGTGTGCAAATGATTGTGAATAAAACAAATAGTAAGTAAATAAATATTTTTAATACACAATTTTCATTTATAAATCAAATTTATTTCTTTTAAAAGGTATGCATATTAAAAAAGGAGCGAAATCAATTACAAACTACAGGTAAATACACATTTCGATTTTTAATTTCAACAGAACATTGCAATACATGAAAGACAACATTTTTTAAAAATATTTGCCGGGGAGAAATACTTATTAGTCCAAACAAGTGTCTAGCTCACACGTACACCTTCTCTTTATGTATTTGAGGCATGTTTGTTGTCAACAGACAAAATTGAAAATGTAACCTCAAACTAACAACAAAACTGTAAAATATATATCCTTTATTTATTTAAACATGATTAAATGAAACACGATGACATATCTTCAATGAGGTATATCTACATGGTAAATTAGAAAACAATATTATAAAAAAATATTTTTTGAAATTCCTACCGGAAGTAGGTACTCAAACAATATTATAAAAAAATATTTTTTGAAATTCCTACCAGAAGTAGGTACTCTACAGGTTTTTTCGAATATATCGCAAGTCATGCATTCTAGACAGATATATCACGGGTATGGACATATTTAAAGCTGGATTTTGAATAATTTTTGTATAAAAAAATTTCCAAAATTCGGACTGAAATAAATAATAAAATTCCTTTTACTTTCCTCTCTCTCTCTCTCTCTCTCTCCCTCTCGCTCTCTCTCCCTCTCGCTCTCTCTCCCTCTCTCTCTCTCTCTTTCTCTCTCTCTCTCTCTCTCTCTCTCTCTCTCTCTCTCTCTCTCCCTCTATATATTTCTCTCTGTGACCACGATACCGGTGAAATCGCGATCAATTCCAAATTTTGTATTTACTAGTATAATCTCCCTCTTAAGATCCGACTAGATTTTCAGAAAAATCGGCAGAAGTAGTAGTTTACTTCAGTAAAAAAAATCGAATTTAGGCAATATTTCGTCAACTACTAAGTTTAAACAATTTTAAAAAGAATTCATATGTACTCAAAATAAAATTTGAAAAGAATTTTATTAAAAGAGTTTTTCGAAATTCCTACCGGAAGTAGGTCTTTTACTCTTATCGAAAATTAGCTTTTTGCGAATATCTCGTAAGTCGTGCTTTCTAGGCAGGTACAATACAAGAATAAAAGCATTTGAAACATAATTTTAAATATCTTTTGTATAAAAACAATTTAAAAATTCGGATCGGAAGTAGCATTTTTACTTCTATCAAATAGCGATTTTTTGCAAATATATCATTAATTATGTATTCTATATATATTTATCAAGAGTAAAAAAGTATTTAGAGCTGGATTTGCAATGTCTGTTGGATACATGAAATTTCAAAATTCGGACAAGAAGTAACACGTGTGCTCCTACTTTTTTTCGAATATCTTCATATTCTATTCATTCTGTAGAGATTTATTAAGAAAATAGAAGTATTTATAATAGGATTTTGAAGAATTTTTGTATAAAAAAATTCTATAATTTGAAACGCTCATACGTATAAGAAGGTCGTGTGGTGGCCACACCTTATTTTTTTATTTTTGGTTTGATCGGCATCAAACTTCAGGTACAGGTACACGCTCCAGACTATGCTAGAGTTTTTCTGAAAATTTCATTAAAATCGGTTTAGCGGTTTCGGAGTCTATAGGAAACATGCACACATACTTCCAATTTTATATACAGCGTTAGTAAAAAGTCCCGGAACGGTCGAATAACTTTGTTATTTAAAAATTATGATTTCTGAAATTTGGTATGGGGGTATAGTTAATATAAATGCATTTTATGCAATACAGTTAATATTTTTTTCACTTCCGGTTTAGTCGGCAATACGTCCAACTTTTTTTTTTTAAATGGAACGCCCAGATTTTTTTAACACTTTTGAATGCAAAATAAAAGACTACGTTCAGGAAGTATTAAGATGTTTATTTTTATTCACAAGAAAACAGTTAAAAAATTAAAAAAGTGTCCTAATACAGAAAAATCAAGGTACCTTTGAAAAAAGTTGTTGTTTAGTGTTTGCATTCTTTTTGCCGTCACATTTGACAATTTTAAAAGCGTTTTAACTTTTGCATCGCTATAAATTTACTTATTTTAGACATTGACACATTTGAAAATGGCAGTAAAACTTACTGAATCAGAACGAATTGAAATATTAATGATGCGTGGGTACGGTGATCGTCAACGTTCTTTTGAAGAGGTTCGTATTTTGTTTAATACTGTTTATCTGGATCGTCACATTAGTAAAAGTACGGTATGCCGAACAATTCGAAAGTTTGAAGTCTTTCGTCAGGTGAAGGATTTACCTAGAAGGGGACGTCCATTAACAGCAACAGATGAAGAAACTAGTTTGAATGTGTTACTTACAGTTCATGAGATCTCTCACAAATCTGCTCATAATATTCTTAAATCAGCAAGAATGAAAGCCTATAAAATGTATCCCGTCCATGAACTAACTGAAGATGATCCAGATCGTAGACTACAATTTTGCGAAACAATGACGGAATTGATCGAGCAGCAGCCTAATGTTTTAGATCACATCATTTTTTCAGATGAGGCAACGTTTTGTTTTAACGGCACTGTGAACAGACATAATTGTCGCTACTGGTGAATTGAAAATCCGCATTGGATTGAAGAAGTCCATACACAGCGTCCTCAAAAGGTGAATGTCTGGGCTGGTCTTGTTGGAAACAACATCATAGGACCATGTTTTATAAGAGGAAATTTAACTGGCAACGTCTACTTAAATTTATTGCGAAATGAGGTTGTTCCAGCACTTGCGGCCCTCTTTCCAAATGCAAACATAGGTGATCACCCTAATGCACATTTTTGGTTTCAACTAGATGGAGCTCCCCCCCCCCCCCCCATTTTGCCCATAATGTCCGCGATTATTTGAATGACATTTTTCCGGGACGTTGGATCGGACGTAGAGGAGTAATCGAATGGCCAGCACGTTCGCCAGATCTCTCGCCATTAGATTTTTTCTTTTGGGGTCACTTGAAATGTCAAGTGTACAAAAATCGTCCCCATGATCTTGAACAATTGGAAGAGAGAATAGTTCAAGAAGCCAATCGCATCACTCCTGAACAAATACAAAATTCAATAAGAAATTTTACTGACCGTTTACATTTTTGTCAAATTGTAAATGGAGAGCATTTTGAACAATTATTGTAATCGCAACCTGAATAGACAGGTACCTTGATTTTTCTGTATTAGGACACTTTTTTAATTTTTTAACTGCTTTCTTGTGAATAAAAATAAACATCTTAATACTTCCTGAACGTAGTTTTTTATTTTGCATTCAAAAGTGTTAAAAAAATCTGGGCGTTCCATTTAAAAAAAAAAAGTTGGACGTATTGCCGATTAAACCGGAAGTGAAAAAAATATTAACTGTATTGCATAAAATGCATTTATATTAACTATACCCCCATACCAAATTTCAGAAATCATAATTTTCAAATAACAAAGTTATTCGACCGTTCCGGGACTTTTTACTAACCCTGTATGTATAAGGTTAGTATAACTGACTATAAATGAGGAATAAACAGAACGATACCCATTAAAATCACAAATGCGTGAAAACTTCCACATTCGAAACTATGAGACATATCTCTCGCCGTCATCTATTTTTTAGTTTTGTCGATTTTTCAGAAGAAAAAGCGAAAAAGTTGATTTTTTCCAGAATGGGGGAGGGGACTTTACCCCTCTGCGGTACCCCTTAATATGAATCAAATAAGTAGACATTTTATGTGATATATTTTTAAATTTAAGGGAAAAAAATAGGGGGGTACCCGAAAGAAATCTCAAATTTGAAAAATAACGACTACCCTAATGTAGACTATGTTGCAAATTATTTGCCAATTAAATGAGAAAATATTTTCAGATTCGCATTTAATTTGAAACATAGTGTTACGCTGTGTTTCAAAGTAAATACGAATCTGATAATGTTTTCTCATTTCATTCTTATTTAATTTACACATAATTTGCAACATAGTGTACATATGTTGCAACATATTGTACATATGTTGCAAATTAAATGGAATATAATAAGAATCCGAGACACATCAGTTCTATTTTCGGCTTTTTGTAATTGAGGAGCAAATAATAAGAAATATCCATGAAAATTTGTTTGAATTGGACAAATAGTATTATATCAGTTCAATTTCATGTTATTTGGATTGCGATTTTTTTCTTTAAAGCTTACTCTTTTGGTGTGTGACAGAAAGACATACATAACTTAGTTATATGATTGAGGGTATATAATAAGTTTATCCGCACTATGTGCGACACTTTATTTGCGGTAGACATTAAGATTTTGCTACATTCCACTAGAGAGCGCTCCGAATATTCTTAAAAACTAATATTATTGTTGGCAGCGCCCTCTGTTTAAGAATTACTGCACCCATCACCCTGATTATGATATATGGAATCTACTTTTCTTCTTAAAAAATGTCTAGACATATATTGTTAAATCCGATTCAATCGGAATGTCGTCTGAAAACAATTAAAAGCACAAGACAGCTATAAAATACGCTTAATTGCTTTGTATCAAGCATCAACAGAAAGAGAATTTATTTCTCCAGGGGCTAAGCTACCTAATATCTTGCAATTATCTATATATTCCAAGTAATTACGAAATAAAGTAGCAGATTTTTGGTATAAAAACTTCCTGTTCTTTAACATTTTTTTCCACATTAATCGAACAAACTTCCGTTATTAAAACTACCCAGTCTCCTGGAGATAAGTTTGTAGATTATGCTCGTATTTTTTAATTGTCATTTTGTTGCTTACTAACGGATTCTGGTGCGATATGTTCGCAACATATTTGCAATGTAATTGAGATGGGCGAGATGGCCACCATAATATGGAAGTACGTAATATTGCTAGGTAATAAAGTTATGGCCGACAGATATTTAGTTTTCGCTTAATATTAGTTAGTATTTTTAGTAAAATATAACTAGGTATTCCAAACACTGTAAGTATGTATATTCATAGGCATTTTAATTAGGTACTAATCGCTACACTGCATACTATCGGTAATTTATGAATTAGATACACACACGCCAAAAGCATTCTTTTGATATAAGGTAACCATACACAATGCCGTCTTTATCCTAAAGGCAGTGGTGGCTGTGAGTACGTTTTGGCAGTGCACGTACAGTACATAGACAAGACTTATTCGTTTATTATTGGCGATATACTCCCAGATACCTAGCATATCACCGATAATAAACAAATAAGTCCTGCACTGCCGAAACGTAGGTACTCATCAGCCGCCACTGCCTAAGTGGCGGCTGATTCCTACCGGTCTTTTTCTTTTCGAAACACAATTTTTTGCAAATATCTCACAAATTATGCATCTATACAGATTTATTATTAAGTGCAAAAGTATTTAAAGCTGGATTTGGAACAAGTTTTGCATAGATGTTAAAATGTTAAAATTCGGACCGGAAGTACCCTTTTACTCTTATGGAACAGTAGTGTTTTGTAAATATTTCTCAAATTTATTTAGAAAATAAAACTACTTTGAACTGGATTTAGCATAATTTCTGTATATAAAAAAATCTTTTTTGCAATTAGTACCGTAATCATACCATTTATCCACAACTATTAAGTAATATATGTATTAAATACGCGATTTCTATCAAGTAATGCCATGCATTACTAAATACTGTTGAATAATAATGACACTTCGATGGAATAATATTTATTACTCCACCGTTGTGTCAAATTTGACATTTCATAAATATACTTATACAACTGTAATGTAACGATTAATAATTATTATAAAAATTAATTTTTTGTGTATTAAAAACGTCACTATTAATAAATAATGTTGTTCCTTTATCTCTTTATCTTTTGTATTTTTGAACAAACATATATAGTTGTGAATATGCGGTATACATAAATCGCATTTTTTGTTTGCCGTGTCAAAATGTCAACTTCTGACAGTGTTTGTGGAAAGAAATATTGTTCTTTATCTTTCGTATTTTTTGAACAACATTTAAGTTGTGGATAAAGTATAGTATTTAACTCGCGCATAATGGCTATTACCCACTCAGATGTTACAACACTCGCCTGACGGCTCGTGTTGCAATTTCATCTTCGTGGGTAATAGCCATCATTACACGCTTGTTGAATAATATACTATTATTTCACTAGTGCTGTAATAGGGTCTATTACAGCACTAGTTGCGTAATAGAAATGGAACATTTAAACAGATTTATTTTAAGTTGGTCACATTGCAACAGAAATGGAGATGTCAATATGACATTTTGTAAGCAAGTTTGAGGTTTTTATATTGAAATTCATTGTAAGATTTGATATTTTTAATTAATCTTTGAAATAGTACAACTATTATAAACATTTATATTAACGTTTGAATTATCTTTGGAAGTGATAGTGATACCGTGTGCAGTAGAAACATTCTGTTGAAAATGATCAAAAATGTGTCAATTTTAAATTAACTTGTCAATTTAAATCTTGTGCCAAACCAAGGTGACAACCGCCACAAAATTTCCCTTGATTATCAAATTTTTCTCGTTTTGCTTTTACAAAAAGAGAAATTTTAAAACTAATTGCAAAAAATAGCATAAAAGACACGTTTCATTTGACATTAAAGCACTCATTCAGTTAAGAAACTCGTGGCTACGCCACTCGTTTCTTAAACTCTGAATTCGTACTTTGAAACGTCAAAATGAAACTTGTCCTTTAATATACTATTATGCACACTTTTATACACCTCATTTTTTGTTTTGTTTTGTTATATAATTAATTTGTTTATATTTAAGTAGTCTACGTATGTTGAATTTCTTTTTAATATTTGTTTGTTATGCAGAGATATGTTATATTATGAAGTAGGGGTATAGACAATTTAATCTAAGCCAAATGAGAAACATTAATAAAATAAATTTTTACTTAATAGTTATTTACGATACAAGTGTTAAAAGTGCGATTTTATTTCATGAGTAAAAGTTTGCGGCATTAGCGAATGTCGCAATTTACGAGTGAAATAAAATAGCATTTTTAATATGTACGTGTATCGTACAATATTTTATCGCCAACCGTCAGTAAAGTGATGCGTTACCATAGCGTTTTACGGAGGTAAAGAAACACTTTATCGTACTGTACAATAAAGTACTTTACCTGCCGCTAATATCTGTCAGCGTAGCCATGACTGATGACTTTAAAAATAAATCGTTTGTCACTGTCATAAACTGTCATAAGTTATGATATCTTTATTTCTTAAATTAACAATTTTCACGGTTGGCGATAAAATTTTGTATGCACCACGTCAGTAAAGTACCTTTACCGAACTCGTCTGTTACTCGCCGCGCTCGCTTCACTCGCTTGGCTCGTAAATCAGACTCATTCGATAAAGTATCACTTTACTGACTTGTTACATAAATAACTATTTCTACAAACAAAAAAAATGTTTATTATAAAATATAATGACATCTCATGAATACGTTTTGACACAACTGGACGCAACCGTTAAATTACGTCAAATTAATTTGTCACAATTTGTACAAAAGATGAGTTCGTGTATTAATAAAGAAAATGAAGTAATACCGAGTGCAATAATTGAAGCCACTGATAAAGCGACATTAGATTTGTTGCTCACAAAATCTAGGCAACAATATGAAATTGCGTACAAAAGGTTTATGGAATAGTGCAGATGCAATAATGTGACAGGTAAATTTTGCGAAAATGTTCTACTAGCATATTTTTAAGAAAGGTCTAAAATTTGGAAATCTTCACTCTTTGGTCACACTTTTCGATGATAAAACTTTTGCTAAATATAAAAGACAACCTTGATATTAGTAAATACTATAAACTTATTGCATTTTTGAAACGGAAAGGAGAAGGTTACCGACCAAGAAAATCAAAAAAGATTTACGCCGTGTGACTGTAGATGACATTGAAGATAGAGGAAATGTGTTAGTAGTTACTATACCAGATACTAAAACCAATACTCAAAGAATATTTACCGTTATTGGCTCATATATAAACTTGTATCGCAAATACAAAGCATTACGTCCATCTAATATAAAACATCGACGTTTATTTATTAAATACGCTAATAATAAATGCACAAGTCAAGCGGTTGGAATAAATTCGTTTGGCAAGATGCCTGCAATTATCGCAATGTTTTTGAAATTGCCGAATCCAGAATCTTATACGGGACATTGCTTCCGACGTTCATCTGCTACTTTGCTGGCAGATTCTGGTGCAAGCTTATGCTCAATTAAACGACATGGAGGCTGGAAGAGTTCCACCGTTGCTGAAGGTTACCTAGAGGATTCTCTAGAAAATAAAAAGAAAATTGCTCACTCCATCTTCCCAGATCTATCTAATAATTCTATTGCAAATGATAATTTAAATCACGATGTTTTAGTTCCTATGAACTATTTGCCTGCAAATAATAATTCTGCAAGTACAGCAACACATGGAATAAATGTCTCCAATTGCACAAACTGTACATTTAATATTAATTATCCAAAGAATACGTAATTTTCATTGTAATAAAAATCATTTGATATGTACGGAATTTTCTGTTGTCATTTTTGACAAACTCTCATTTACTTTTAACACTAGTGTTAAAAGTGGCCCTTTTTAACACGCTACGCTATAAAATCGCATTTTTAAGTGAAGTTAGCCGTGTTAAAATGTCAACTTTTAACGGTGTTTGTAGAAAAAGTATTTTAAATTAGGTAGGAACCTTTTATTATTAGTGTTATAGAGCCAATACGTATGTAAAACACTGTATATACTGAAAAATATTACCTACTCCAATAATTTACATTAAACAATCAACAATTAAATTCAACGTCTGGTATATAGTAATTACACCTTGGAATTACCTTCGTCAGCATTCTTAGAAATAAGTCTAAACTGGTTCGTTTTTATTTATCAACATATTCACGTGTTGTCTGCGTGATCTATATATACACTACATAATACGGTTACCACCACCACCGTCCGTTAACTGCTTTTATTTCCTGCAGTGCTGTACTTTCCCAGTTATTCTAAAATTGTTTTTGGAAGTGTGAGGTTGTTTTTTGAGCTAATTGCAATTTCCTGCGGAATATATATTTGTGTTCTCTTATATATTTTATTTGTTTTTGAAGTGAAAAAAGGTAAATATTTCTAACTTAAAAAAGAATTTTAAGATTAAAGATGTAACGGTTTTTAAAAAAATATTATTTTAAGCATTGTTAACAATTATATCTTTTAATTATTGTTAATTTGTAAATAAAATTCTGGTACATATTTTATCAATTTTATTATAATTAATTTGATAGATAGTTTCGGTCGTACTTATGTACGACAAGATGCATACCTATGCAGTTATTCTTAAAATAGACCGCCATATTTTCAATAGCTTTTTGACTTTTTGTTTCTCATATTTTTTAGAATTAAATAAAAATGTTCCTTAATACTGTGCCCGAAGAAATTAAACTTGATGCTATGCAACGAATCTGGCATTCCAATCGTAGACAATCTTCCAGTTTGTCGGTTTTTGAAGAATCTCAGAATATTGATCTTCTTACGTCAACGCAGGTATATTACTCATTCTCATTTCCATTACAATTCATTCATTTTATAGTGCACACTCACTAGCTTAATCTTATCTGAACACATAATCTGTACACAAATATTGTATTGCACTTTAATATGACCATAAATTTTCCAATAAAATAATACATTATTTGCATAGGTATCTAACAGAATATGTTATAAGTAAAGTCAAATTCATAATCACAATGATTTAATTCTCGATAATCCTCATTTACATTTTCATATCGAGGTTATCTTGATTGCACTCCAAACAATACGTATAATTATTGTAGACTTCCCGCAATACACCTGTGAATAAAGGGCAACATAAGTTTCCTCCATCTCAAACATGTTCCAGAGTTGAAATCGACATCGCTGACGATGAGTTTACGGCTGTACAAGTAAGTTAATGGAGTTTATTTGCTAAAACTGCATTCCTATTTTTTTTTTTATTTTCGATTCCTGGAATATTTTATCTGTGTGGGTTTAAAGCAAACTCCATAATGATAAATATATGAACCTGTTTAGTAATATTTTTTTAATTCATTTTAGTGTTACACATTAACATGTATAATAACTTTGATTATATATTATTATATTATAGTTAACGGTAATTATTATCAAAATATTTGACATTTATCAGCAACAATACCGTATAACGTTTCTTTTAGAAATATCTGTGAATTAGTACAAAAGCTAAAATTTTACCAGCGCTCTAGAACCCATTTTATCCATAAAGTTTCCGCTTATGTATATCCTCGTAACTTCCGTAAATAGGGATTAGAATACCACATCTAAATCACAAACAATGAATTCAGATCCCTTTTTAATTAAATTGAAATATTATTGGTACGGAACTAATTCTCGCATATGTTGCATTATTTGCTTCTATGTAGTTTTGGGTTGTTAGAAAAACAGAGTAGCATGTCTAGCAAGTAGAAAATTAAATGTAAAATTATCTATTTTAACAATTGGCACATGATTCTTTCTAAAACAAGTAATATCTATATAAATAGCCACTCGTTTATTTACACTAAATGTATAAGTAAAATGAAGTTGTAGAATTAAATTATTGTTCATATTTTATTTCAATTAGGTACACACCAATATGCTAAAAATTGTGAATTTCTTATATTTCAAAAGATGTCAAATTAAATTTCTAAACATGTACCAACCTCATTTTAATTGTTTTAAAGGAAGTTGTAAAAAAAGAGCGCTCCTACGGCTGAAGTCCCTTAGCCAAATATTTAATTGATTTGACTTGTAAAATGATGTTTCATTAAAGTGCTTCTTTAAACTTGCTACCCATGTAATTAAACATGTACTTCACCCATATGTTGAAAATTTAACAGGTTTACTGTATTTGGTTTGATTGCTTAAAAGATTATTTAAGAATTCCCTTAATTAGCATGAGCCTACAAAACTCATGAAATTTTGGCACATGGAAAGTTTTTTTTTTAATGTTTATTAGAAAGCTCTATATATAGTTTTTATTTTCATCAATTTATTACGTATTACCATTTTTTAATTTTGTTTATATATTTCTTTGAAGAAATTAATAAATAAAATTGATTTACCTCAAACCAATCATCACCAAAATTTTGTTAAAAATTTTATAATATTAAACCTCAATTAATTAAAACTTACGTAAAAATATTCTTATGATAATTCGAGTATTGTATTTTTTAATTTTCAGGATACTGTACACCTAAAGCCTGTGATACTATCTCCAAAACCCAGTCTAACATTAAATGCTTCCGAATTAAATGACTTGCCTGCTAAATATGTTGTTTGTCCTTTGGGGTCGCATCAGTTTCCAGTGGTGGGAGTTTATATTGATAAACGAGTTATCCCTGGATTTAAATATCGCATTCGTCCACTACCGGGTATAAACGATAGCAACAACAATAAAAAGTGTCTCTTTGGTAATAGAGCACTTGTACTGAAAAGCATTGGCAGGGGATACTCGAGGCGATTTACGTTTGAGTCTGATAAAGATTGTTTAAACAACAATGAAAATTATTTTTGGAGTGATAACAGACCTGAAGGATATGCATTTGAATTGGAAGCGATATCAGAAGGAGATAAATTTACAATTTTTGATGTAGCCAATCGTGAAACTCAAGGAACTGTAGAAATTATGAAAGTGGAGGTAAATATAAATTTCTCTATAACATTTTTTTTTACTTTGCTCGGAACTGTGTACGTATCAGTATTCCAAACGTTGTTACTAGAATCATCCCAGCAGGAATATTCCAATAGGCTGAGTTTCTAACCATCATTCAACTACACCTGTCTGTAAATCGTCGTAAGTTAATCTTAAAGAAAACCTTTAATTTATTGTAATTACGTCTGCTATGACATTCCTCACTCTTTCAGGGAAATCAATTTGAAATAGGTAGTACTGTTACCAAAGAGGGAATTGAGAAAAGAGTAAAAGTTAAATTAACTGCCAAGGTTGAGTTTTATGAAATTGGTGTATCAAAACTAATACCTATTAGTGGAATAGTTATCTGTATAAAACGTAAAAGCCAGCAAAATGCGGAAATATCTAAAGTTATTAATGTTAACATCAAACATCACAGATATTATCTTGTACCAGGATTCCAAAAGAATTTCAGAAGAGTAACTGTATATGGAGCAGATATAGGAGATGTACCCACGAAGTATACTATGACTGGATTAGAACCTTATGAAATTCCAGTTGTAGGTAAGTTAAGAAAAACATGATATTTTAATTAAGTTTCAATATTATTCGAGTTATATGGCATTGGAACCGCGCACCAAAAAATATATAGCTAGTGCAGCAGTTCCCTTTATAAAAATAAATGATTTACCTGAAAAACAAAATTGCTCGATACATTTCATGTATAAATGCTTACTTTTTTTAAATTTCAGGTACTTATGTAGACCCAAGGATTTTGCCAGGATTTTATTACAGAGTTAGACCTAACCATCGTAAACAACATTTATTCCAAGGTGAACCTTTAAAGCTGACCAGTATCGGAATGGGATATGCAAAAAGACTGACATTTGAGTCAGAGTCTAAAATCGAATCCAATAACTATTTATGGTCTGATACTCATCCAGATGGACTAGGCTTAGAACCAAGAGCAGTTCACAAAGACATGAAGTTTTCTATCTATGATGGTGAGCAGATGCTTGGGGAAGCCAAAGTGTTTAGGGCTGATATGCCACAAGTAGAAGAAAGCATGAGAAGGGTACATATATATTTTTTTATAAATAGTATTAATAAATATTTAATACTTTTTAGGAGATGACGTCATCCGGAAAATGTGCCATAATTAAGAAGATTCATGTTGATGTAATGTGTCATATTAAGTTGGAATTAAATGGTACAGGTGTTACAGATACAGAAAACTTGATGAGAGTCTGTGGATTAGCGATATTAAGAAAAGATCCTTCCAGTAATGAAGCGAAAATTATAAAGATTGACAATGTAGGTTTAGATTCTCAACTAAACATTTTGTTTGCAAGTACACAAAGAGAAATAACGTTCCTTCCACGCATCTAACCTTTACTAGAATTATTAATAAAACAATCTCAAACTCATAATTTAATTGAATATATTTTTAAGTATAATTTTTTGTTGGCTGCTTACATTTTATTTAATATTGAAATAAATAATTTTTACATACATATACATTGTTTTCTTATAAATTTAATTATGGTACATGTTCATAGATCATGAAAGAATATACCCTTTAGCTCAGTGTCACATAGTTTCTTCATTTCCTCTGAAACAAGCGTAAATCAATTAAATTCTGAATGATCTAAATATATAATAAAAGTTATTATGCGTTTAAGGCTCGCATCGCATTGCAAGCACCATTCGGAACGAAAATTTTGTATTTTACAGCGGCGTTTAGAACAAACAATTAAATAACACCTGTGTTTCATAATATAAAACGAAATTTATATAAATTGAAACTTATTTTTTTTCTAAATTACTGTTCTACTTATTTATGTATACCGGTAGGTTTTCTGGTAACGCAACGATTGTATAGCGCATGTATCAGTCCCCACAACTGAACGACTACGTATATGTACTCCCCTCCGTTAACCAGAGCGGTGGTAGTAGTATACTACAGCCGTTCGCGTCGGGGAATACGATAACTGTAGCGAGTGATAGTGGGGACTTGGACACTCCTCTGTCGTTGCTTCACCCGAAAACTTACCGGTATACTAATATAGTAAAAGTTTATTGTCGCGGTTTGTTCCTTGTGTCACTCTTTAATAAGGAAACGAAAAGTACAGTTCAGTCACCGAGAGTTGTACCTGTAAACAACTTTAGATCCACAGTGGAAAAACTTATCAGGTGATTTTTGCCGTCTGTTTATATACGTACAGAAATGAACACAAAGTTATGGAATTGCAGACGTACAGCGTGGTCGACGCTACCTTAAATGCAATACCGAGTTGCCAAGTGACTCATCCTCCGTGTGTGTTGTTTTTGAAATCACAATGAATTCTTCAAAAACCTCTAGTGGAGTTACTACGCGACAGCAGAAAAAAAGTTGCACTCAAAAAACTGTTAATACGAATTATGTGTCGGTGTGCGATGAGATGGATATTTTGGCTGAATTAAGGGATAAATTAGCTAAAGCAAGTTATACTATAAACGAACTTAGTGAAAGTTGACGAACGGGAAACTTTACTACAGAAACAAACATGCGAACCAAGGTGATATAATCCTCAACTCTCAAAAAACTATAGAAGAACTTAAGGCCGGGTTATAGTCGGTAAAATTTCAATAGGTATGAAATTAGCTAGAGTTTGAAATCTAATGCTATATTGATGTCGCTAAATGTACGGATTACACTAAAATTATAAATTTAGTTCGGTGCAATGGGGTTGCAGACGTAGCAGGGTCGAAAGTGGAAAGTAAAGCAAACGATTTATTCACTGAATTGTAGAACGAACTGAATCGCGCAGGTCACAATAAGAATGAATATCGGTCTTCTAAAGTAAGAGAGAGAGTACGTTCCAAGTCGTATATTTCCCTTTCCGTCTTACACGTTATTGTAGATGGATATAAAACACAAATATACACTAAAGGGGTAATATAAGTGTGTAAACTGTATGTATTCGGCAAGGTAAGGTCAGAAGAGAGATTTAAAATACATATATAGAAAATGCCATGGAATAATGTAAATTTCTTTAAAACTGTAATATATCTAAAAATGTTTTTTCTGATAGGCACATATGCAGGTCTATTTCTATTTTCTACTACAGATATGTTCTCTACATTACTTAATACAAGTTTCCCTATTTGTTGAGTTATATTGCCCATGATAAAATTTTATTATTTACCATATACCTATATTTTTTTTGTTTATAGTATTTTCTTGTCGTGATACTTTTAAAATAAAGAATTAAAAAAAATTATACGAATGAGCGATTCAAATTATACAAAATTGAAACAAAAATAAGTAAAATTTTTTTTTTGTTTATATAAAAATTATTCACAATCCTATTAGAAGTATTTCTATTCTCTTAATAAATCTCTATCGAATGCATACTTTGCGAGATACTCCAAAGACAATGCAACTCGCTAAGGGTAAAAGTGTTACTTCCGGTCCGAATTTTGAAATTCCATTTATCCAAAAAATATTCCAAATTCAGCTCTAAATACTTTGTACTCTTGATAAATATATATAGAATGCATAATTTACGACATTTGCAAAAAATCGTTATTCGATAAGAGTAAAAGTTTTGAAATTTTTTTGATATAAAAGTTATTGAAAATGAAGTTCTAAATACTTTTATACTCGTAACGTACCTGTCTAAAAAGCATGACTTGCGAAATATTGGCAAAAAACTGATTTTTGATAACAGTAAAAGATCTACTTCCGGTAGGAATTTCGAAAAACATACGAATTTTTTATAAATTTGTTTAAAACTTAGTAGTTGACGAAATATTGGCAAAATTCGATTTTTTCGCTGAAGTAAACTACTACTTCCGGTATGCCGATTTTACTGAAAACCCAATCAGATCTCAAAAGGGAGATTATACTCGTAAATACAAAATCTGGAATTGATAGCTATAGCGGCTTGACGGCTATCGTGGTCACACACACAGAGAGAGAGATTTTCTAAAAACCACTTTTTTGGTATCAGGGGTCGAGGTCGAAAATTTTCATCACAATACATCCTTATACTACCTACATATAAGAAAGTAATAAAATATACCTATCTATTCTTTACCTCATAAACATATTTTTGCGTAAAAAGTGGCTTTTAAAAAATGTCTCTCTCTCTCTCTCTCTCTCTCTCTCTCTCTCCCTCCCTTCCTCCCTCCCTCTCTCTCCCTCTCTCTCTCCCTCCCTCTCCCTCTCTCTCTATAGCTATCAATTTCAAATTTTGTATTTACGAGTATAATCTCCCTCTTGAAATCTGATTAGATTTTCAGTAACGGAAGTAGTTAGTTTCCTTCAGTGAAAAAATCGAATTTTGCCAATATTTCGTCAACTACTAAGTTTAAACAAATTTATAAAGAATTCATATGTACTCATAATGAAATTTGAGAATTATAAAAGTTTTTCGAAATTCCTACAGGAAGTGCTTATTTTACTCTTATCGAAAGTCAGTTTTTTGCCAATATTTTGCAAGTCATGCTTTTTAGAAAGGCACGTTACCAGTATAAAAGTATTTAGAACATAATTTTCAATACCTTTGTATTAAAAAAAATTGAAAATTCGGACCGGCAGTAACACTTACTCTTACTTAGCGGGTAGTAGCACTTTTGAATATCTCGCAAAGTATACATTCTATAGATATTTATTAAGAGAATAGAAGTAATGAGAATAGGATATTGCATAATTTTTATATAAGAAAAATCTTAAAATTTGGCATATTTTTCTAAAAATTAAAACAATTTAGAACAATTTTGTATAATTTGAAACGCCCATACGTATAAGAAAGTCGTGTGGTGGCCACACCTCATTTTTTTTATTACTGACCTGTACTGAAATTGACAATAGAATTGACAACATCTCTTACTGTTGTTGGCGCTTGCGATATTCAACATAATGTATTACAGAAATGTATACTAAATAATGTGGCAAATTATTCATGATGCAACAAATAGTTATATATCCTAATTTATATGTTATATTTACTAAGGACTCGCTAAACGCTTGCAAGTTAAAGATTATGGGAAATGTTCGTATTTAGGCCTAATAACAACTTTATTATCAGTTAGATGCGGCTCGAAAAATAATAATTATTTGTACACAAACTAATAAATTGTGCTACGCCTCAAAAGTATCAACTATATTTGTAATATTTTAATAAGGAGTAGCTCTCTTTCTCCTTCCCACATTATTTTCTATTTCAAGACCAACTGTATCTGCTATCCCATAGCGAAAGCTGATACAATTGGCCTTGTCTATTTTATCTTGTGGTGCTATCTATGAAATAATGTACAAACTTTCAGCCAGCAGCGTTTTACAGAACGCCTATGTTTTTTGTTGTATTGTAAAAGCATATTTTTTAATTCTATTTGCACTATGTTTTCGCATAACATGCGTACTTTATCCTAATGGCATTCTTATGCCCTTGGTTATATTTAATTACAATTTATAACAATTAATTGCTTTAGACTAATAACTACTTAATTATAAATCATTCCACTTTTTAAATTTTTTTATACCTATTCTTATTTTCACAAAAAGCATGAAATACGACAAAATTAATAGAATCTACGGTTGGTTCTTTGTGAAACATTATGAATATTAAAACGAATAAAACACTTGGTTATATTGTTTCACTTAAGGACAGATTTATTGTTCTCTGACACGTGTTTCGACCTCTCGGTCATTAACGAAGAGTTTTACAGACTTAAATTAACTAAGAAAGTTACCAATACCTATTTATATGTATGGGCTAGTGTCTTAAGTACAGTGTCAAAAATGGGGGTGTTTATGAAATCCAGTTGTGTGTTTGTGACATGTTTATTTGCTGTTGTAGCTTTTTGAATTTCTAGAATTTCTAATAAATCTAACTTCCTTCCTTTATAACTATTATGTAATAATGTATAATTATTGGTATCAAATACATGTACAAGGTCTATGCAATGTTCAGCAAAGCCTGTATTTTTATTATTGTTTAAAATTGATTTTTTATGTTCATTAATGCGATCTTGTACGGGTCTGCCTGTTTGGCCAATGTAGATTGCGTCACAATCACTGCAACCTACCTCATAAACACCTGATTTGTCACACAATTTTGCTTTTTCTTTGTTATTGACTAAGATTTTTCCTAAATTTACTTTGTTCACTTGGATAATATTTAAACCTAACTTTTTTAATTCGTTAGAAACTCTGCTGCTAAGTCCTGGAATATAGTTAAGAGAAATGATACCGCTTGTTGTTTGGATGTTGAGTTTGTTCAATGTAAAATTTTTTTATAAGGATCTTTTTTTGTTTCTTTTCAATCATTCTATCAATGAGTTGTGTGCTATAACCATTATTTAATGCTATAGTTTTTAAAATATCTTTTTCTTTTTTGTAGCTGTCAATTTTTAAAGGAAAGTTGAGTAATCTATGGATTAAACTGTGGAAGGCTGCCATTTTTATATTCCAAGATTGGTTTGAATTAGCGGGAATGATAGTATCTGTGGTAGTTGTTTTCCTAAATATATCAAATTCTAATCTTTGTTCAATTCTAGTGATTTTTATGTCTAAAAAGTTTAGAGTTTTTTCCACCTCTTTTTCTATTGTAAATTTCACAGTCCCCAACGCAATCAAAAATTCTTTCGAACTACTATATAAATTAAAAAATGTTGTAATAACCAGTAACATGAAATTAGTCTCCTTCGATATTAATAGCCTTTTTACTTCAGTACCTACCGATGAGTTAAAAGCAATTTTATTTAAACAGAGACAGAAGTCTCAGCTGATCCCAGAACAACAAAACATATTACAAAAATCTATTAACACTTGCTTCAACCAAAATTATTTCAAATTTTGCAATAAATTTTATAAACAAACTAGTGGTCTACCCATGGGTAGTCCGTTAAGCCCATTACCTGCCGAAATATATATGACAGATTTTGAAGATAGATACATAAAAAATAGTAACAACGCTTTCTTAAAACTCATTTCCTTTTGGGCTAGATATGTAGATGACATATTATGTTTTTGGTCAGGCACAGACAGACAATTAGATCAATTTTTCAGTCATTTAAATTCAGTCAACAATAATATTCAATTTACAATAGAAAAAGAGGTGGAAAAAACTCTAAACTTTTTAGACATAAAAATCACTAGAATTGAACAAAGATTAGAATTTGATATATTTAGGAAAACAACTACCACAGATACTATCACTCCCGCTAATTCAAACCAATCTTGGAATATAAAAATGGCAGCCTTCCACAGTTTAATCCATAGATTACTCAACTTTCCTTTAAACACTGACAACTACAAAAAAGAAAAAGATATTTTAAAAACTATAGCATTAAATAATGGTTATAGCGGAATATAGCACACAACTCATTGATAGAATGGTTGAAAAGAAACAAAAAAAGATCCTTATAAAAAAATTTTAGATTGAACAAACTCAACATCCAAACAATAAGCGGTATCATTCTCTTAACTATATTCCAGGACTTAGCAGCAGAGTTTCTAACGAATTAAAAAAGTTAGGTTTAAATATTATCCAAGTGAACAAAGTAAATTTAGGAAAAATCTTAGTCAATAACAAAGAAAAAGCAAAATTGTGTGACAAATCAGGTGTTTATGAGGTAGGTTACAGTGATTGTGACGCAATCTACATTGGCCAAACAGGCAGACTCGTACAAGATCGCATTAATGAACATAAAAAATCAATTTTAAACAATAATAAAAATACAGGCTTTGCTGAACATTGCATAGACCTTGTACATGTATTTGATACCAATAATTATACATTATTACATAATAGTTATAAAGGAAGGAAATTAGATTTATTAGAAATTCTAGAAATTAAAAAAGCTACAACAGCAAGTAAACATGTCACAAACACACAACTGGATTTCATAAACACCCCCATTATTGACACTGTACTTAAGACACTAGCCCATACATATAAATAGGTATTGGTAACTTTCTTAGTTTAGTTTAAGTCTGTAAACTCTTCGTTAATGACCGAGAGGTCGAAACACGTGTCAGAGAACAATAAATCTGTCCTTAAGTGAAACAATATAACCAAGTATTTTATTCGTTTTAATATGAAATAAGACTTTAGTACAAAATGGACTCGGCCGCTAATACTATAACTGGGCCTTAACAGCAAAATTCGAAAGAGCTATGGTGCATAACCTTACATAAACGGATGTCAAAGCAGCATGCAGTAATCAATCCCAGACCGATATCTAGCGTACACAATTCGCATACACTCAAACTGAGGGTAAGGTCGGTGATCTTGACTGTTCTGAGGCAGCTGCTTCTATAGACACAGTGGATGTCGCGGGGACACTTGTTTACGGAGACAAAATAATGAAACAATTATTTGTTGCTTGTAGTAGTGACACGCCTGACGATGTAGAAAAGAATCGCTGCGAGACGCACTGAAAAAGTAGTACTACTCTAATGAAACTAATAAATGTAAAGTTGTTATCTTGGGAGATGGTCATGTACGAAGTCTTGCTGACGTATTGTTGGAATATCTGGATTCTAAGGTCTACTCGATTTGTAGATAATGCAAGCCAGGAGCTACTCTTGACATTATTTTGAGAAATATTGAAACACATACAAATAGTTTAGGATTTGACGACTTCGTAATAATAATGGGTGGAGTGAACGATGCTTAACACATGGACGATTTAATGTTATTTTTCCTTATTTGTCCTGCTGGACAGGCCGACTGATGGTACGGTATCAACTTATCTATAACATTAACAAATTCAAACAGAGCAGACGCGTTATATTCAATTGCACGTCATCGATGACGTTTACTTGTTGTCATAACTGTATTAGAGACACTAAAAAAGTTACGTTGTTAAATTATATTTGAGGACATTTATTTCATAAGCTTAAATAGAAAATTTATAAATTGATCGTTATATAATTCATGGCAAATAAACACATAATTTCCGTTTCAATATTAAATTTCTTTGTTACATATTTTTAATAGACTAATAGTTCAATTCGGTGTTGGCAGATAAATCATATCTGTCAAAAAGGTGTGTGTTGTGTATATTTTTCCTGTCAAATTGTTCTTGTTTATTTTTGCTTTGATATAAATTGTTTAAAAACAGTTCTTCTTACAAGTGTATGTACGTATGTACATCCTATTTATTATTTATTTGCGTCCTTTGAATTTAATGCCGAAAGGTTTCTGTAAACAGTCGAAGCTTTCTACAAACTTTTCTATAATCATCTGTTAAATTTAATGTGAATAGCTTACATAAGTATTGGTTATTTTAAATTTTATTATGGATACGTTCTGCAACATTTAAGGTTTTCCGACAATCTAAATCAATATAATGAATAAGTTGAGAAAGACTGAAGTCTTAGAGCATTTCAATTACTAAATATATTACGTTATAGTTATTGTAGTGTGAATAATTTTTTTCTTTGGTTATACCAAATGTCTCTGACAGAAATAAAAATAGATCCGGCAACATATACAAGACGAGTCGTCATAGATCTAGAATGACGAACAATTGAATGTAACGCGTTGCTGCTATAGTAACCTTCAGGGCTCTGGTGTGGTGCTTCGTGATACTCATTTGTTTTTAAAGAATATGAGATATACACGGTATGGATTGCATTTAAATCGTCGTGACAAAATAGAACTTGCCAATTATATCGCGACTGCTATGCAGCAGTGTGGACTTGATGGGTTCCATGGATGGAACGCACGAGGCTGATGCCAGGATGATGAATTTTGATGATCTGATTCGGATTCAATGTACAGGAAAATACCAATTCAAGAAACTAGGCTTTATGTATCACGGAGCACTGGGCGGAGTCTGACGCGATTGGGTCTCCTGCACTGCCTGGCTGTTTAATAATTTTTTTGTCGCACCAATTTCAGGGATGGCGGTTCTTTGATCTATGTTAGTAATGACAGAGTAAAAAAAATGAATTTGACGTCCTTTAGAGAGGAATTGATCTTCGACTGTTGTAGTTTAACCTCCACGACATCTGGTAGAAGCTACGTGCTTGTGTGCATTTATTGATCACCGAGCGGTCCTTTGGACCAGTTTGTTATAAGCTTAACATCTTTATTAAACTATGTATACAGTAGTGCCTCTATTCTTTTGTCCGCGGTGACTTCAATACTGATCTGAATGCTTTAAATAGACAAACTTTAATTATTCGTCATCTATTGGATTCATTTAATTTGAGCGGTGATTTTGGAAACCGACTCGTGTAGTGACGGGGGTGCATTCTGAGACTGTGATGTTCATATTGCGGACCATTTTGCTGTGTCTTTCCGCGTACTTTATGCTGCAAAGAATGGGGATATATCAAGCAAAAATTTACAAGAACACTACAATCATATTGAGTCACTTGATTGGTGTAAAATTTTAGAGCATGCATCAACTTTTAACTAGCACTATGATCTTTGTTGCCCTCGACTTGAATTGTGTGGAATACATAAGATATCAGATAAAACATGGATAATACGGGAAATTATATTGGACGTGGGAATATCTAGGAAGAAATCAACGAAGTTTCACTCTTTCTCGCATAAATCTGCTTAACGTTTACTACGCCTTGGTGCATTCCGTTCTGTTATGTATTGATCGGGGGGGGGGGGGTCAACTGGGAGCGGGTATTTGTGCGACCTAAACGAATTATTCGCCTGCTTTTTGACATGGGACCGAGGGATTCGTGTAAGTACGTTTTCCCTGTATTTTTATTTACAATACAGTTGTATTTATAAAAGAAAGCTTTGAGTCATTTGTTCGGCTCAATTCCGCTGATACACGCAGAACAAATTTTATCGCCCTTCCAAAACATAGAACAGCATTATTTGAAAAGTGTCCGTAAGATACTTTAAATATGAAATAATTTTTATTACCTGACAAATATTATATTGCTCTTGACTACTTGATAGTCTATTTTGAACTGTGTCTCTTTTCATAATTTTAACACTGTGTATTTGTGTTATTTTTACGTTTTCTAATGTTATATTTTTGTGTTGAGATTTGACAATGTAAATATCTGGAAAACAGATCTACTACAATAGAGAATATGATCATTATCAAATTGCCTTTTGTACTAGCATTTTAAGGTAGTGCAGACAATTTTTTGTGGCTTTGTTAAAAGATATTGATGTCGAAGGATGATGGAATTTAAAACAACATTTACGAAAAAACAACACTTTTATTGCAGATACCGCAATCACTATTTGACTAACTGTTGAATTTCACACTGAATAGACTCATAGTCTCCAAGTTGGAATTAACTTTATCTATGACATCAGCTAATCTGAGAGTAAGGCACATCTTAATTAGTGTAAATTTATAACCCTTTTTTTTAACACTGACATTCAATTTAAACTAATGTCATAAACGAATAATCTCTCTAGGTGAGAGACAACATATAAATCTTCTTATGATGACAGGGTTTTGGAAATTGACAAAGATCCTATGAAGAAACATGACAAATGTGGAATACGACTTATCCAGGCCACGAATCTATATTAAAATCTACAGTAATTAGAACAGCTCAAAGATTTAGGAGGTACTGCATTATACATTAAAGAATCAATAAAATATGATACATTATTAATTAAAACATGGAATAAAATAGAAATAATAACCATATTGCTAAACAACGAAAGGATTGTTCTAACCCTAGTATATAAACCGCCAGATGTGCAATTACGAGCGTTAGAAAAAATACTGAAAAAAAAAATATCCTGACAAAGGGAAAGAAACACATAATAATGGGAGACTTTAATATAAATATAGTGAAAAGAGACAGTAAGACTAAGGAATATATACAAATTTATAAAGAATATAATTACAAAAATTTTAATTTCTACTGCAAATATAGTGTCCGCACACAGAGCAGACAAACTTATTGTATATCTTACTCAGTCATACAATGACGTTATATATGTCTTTCTGTCAGACACCAAAAGAGTAACGTTTAAAGAAAGAAATCGCAATCGCATATATACAAATCACATGAAATTGAACTGATATAATACTATTTGTTCAATTCAAATAAATTTTCATGGATACTTCTTATTATTTGCTCCTCAATTACAAAAAGCCGAAAATAGAACTGATGCGTCTCGTATTCTTATTTAGGGCCGGTTTTTCCAACACCGGTTAAAGTATCCGGTTAACTAATCATTGATTACGCTTAATCGTTGATTATCTCTAACCGGCGTTTTTCAACGCCAAGAAATACGCCGGTTATCTGATCAGTGATTAAGAGTTTATTTTAGAAGGTTGGTAACAAAAATGCTCGTACATTTGATCTAAATTAGCATATTTGTTATAATAATATTGGCGCTATTTCCTATATTTGAATTTGTTCTTTGTGCTTTTTGCCTTTATTTTTTTAAAGATTATATTCTTTATATGTAATTAGATATTTCATTTTAGTAAATAAGGTTTAAGTACTTATTTTGTGAATATTGCATGAGAATTTCTATGTACATAGCACATATTTAAAATTTCTATTATTCAATAAATAACAAATGCCACAAACTTGAAACTGAAATAAATTTATTGATTACATATTGCTATTGAAAAATACAAAAATTTTGTAAAAATGAAAAAAATAATACAATATACGTACATATATGAAATTAACAGTTACCAAAATTATGTAAAATATATGATATGTAACAAAATCATAAAAATAGGAAGTTTGCTGAAAAAGAAAAGTCTACATCTAGGGTCTTAAGCTGGATTATCAGTCACACTATAATGATATAAAATATTGTACTTTGCATTGCCATATCTGAGATGATTTAACTTTCACCAAATTCCTGTGGGGTGAATAAAGCCAGATATTTTTACTGAAAGATCATACATCAGCTGTTTATTAAGAACATTTTAACATTAATTTTATGTCCATTAATCAAAGAAGGTTTATTGAGAAAATCTTATTTCCAAATTGGTATACACGATTTCAACATAATAAATGTTATGTTCTGGAGGAATCTGTGTGAACTTGACAGTGTCTGTAATAATTATTAGTGCAGAAATTAACTGCACGTCAACTTTACAGGCATGTACATTATTCATCCAAACCCAGTTCAGCTAAAAGAATTTAAAGTGTCTGCAGATAATCTCAACGTAAACCTGCCAGCTTCTCTAGAATTTCTTCCATATTTTCAATTTCATTTGTAATTTTCAGTATAGTTTAATATGTTAATGACATATCTAAAGTGAGTCTAAAATATGTTCGACTAAAATGTTTTCACAAGGTGCTATTAAATGCAATTACAAAAAGGGAATGAGCAAATGCAAGCATAAATTGCCACAGGATCTTAGAATCCACACGAATTCAGGTAAAGTCTCAGAATTGTAGTAGAATAGAAAAACTTCCAAAGCTGTATCATCCTCATCAGAGAAAAGAATGTATTCGTAGTTATTAATTAATTAAATTTCTGTAGTAAGCTAAAAGTTACACATATTTAATATTATGCTATTTTTATACTGTTCATTACATTTATAGAAGAAACAATACAATTACTAAATCACTGATGTAAATAATTATTAATTAATTCCAAAAAATACTTTTATACAGTAAAACCAATGCATATGAAAACAACAGCTGTCAATAATAACAGAAATAATAATGACAGAAATTCAAATCTTCTAGGTTATGCGCATGTGTATATAGGCCTAATCACTGTTTAATATTTTATCAGGTATTTCTTTCGCCGGTTAAAATTTGGTCGATTAACGACGTTCTTAATCAACGATTAGAGTTAACCGGCGTTGGAAAAACGCAAATTTGTCCTAACCGGTGTTTTAATCAATGATTACGCTAACCGGCGTTTTAATCGGAGTTGGAAAAACCGGCCCTTAGTGTTATATCTACCGAAAATAACTAGCCCACAGAGTATTTTACAAAAAATATTTATGTTTTGGTGATCATACACAGAGTCTTTCAAATTAAAGCGAATCTGAAAATACTTTTGGATTTAATTTGTAACATATGTACACTATGTTGCAAATTATGTGTAAATTAAATAAAAATGAAATGAGAAAACATTTTCAGATTCGCATTTACTTTGAAACACAGCGTAACACTATGTTACAAATTAAATGCAAATCTGAAAATATGTTCTCATTTAATTGGCAAATAATTTGCAACATAGTCTACATTAGGGTGATCGTTATTTTTCAAATTTGAGATTTCTTTCGGGTACCCCCCTATTTTTTCCCTTAAATGTAAAAATATACCACATAAAATGTCTACTTATTTGATTCATATTAAGAGTTACCGCAGAGGGGTTAAAGTCCCCTTCCCCATTCTGGAAAAAATCAACTTTTTCGCTTTTTCTTCTGTTGAATTAAAGTGCAACTTATTATACATGAATAGATAGATTTGAAATTCAATGTAAAAAAGTACATACCTTGACTTTCTTCTAGAATAGCAATAACTAATGAGTAAAACGTTTGACAAAATCCCAGCCTTAGGTTTAGCTATGGCCCAGTAGTTGTGCTAACAACAGTCGATTGTTTTTTCTTTTACTTAAAACATAAAAGAGCAATCGAAGAAGCGGCTACTAATGACTCAGCCTGTATATATATATATATATATATATGTGTGAATTTGAATTTTAATTATTTTTAAAATTCTGTTTTTCTCAGCGTAGAAATATCTAAATTGATTTTTCTGCTTCGCGCTGAGTAAATTAATTAGGAAATTTTATCACAAAAATTTGCCCACGATGAGATTTGAACTCACGACCTTCCCAATACCAGTAGGACGCGCTAACCAACTGCGCCACGAGGGCCTGAGTTCATATCTACTTAAACGTCTTGATCTCTTCAAGTAACAGTTGAAATAATACATCTTTATCCGGCAGTTCGGAAATGAATGTGTGAATTTGAATTTTAATTATTTTTAAAATTCTGTTTTTCTCAGCGTAGAAATATCTAAATTGATTTTTCTGCTTCGCGCTGAGTAAATTAATTAGGAAATTTTATCACAAAAATTTGCCCACGATGAGATTTGAACTCACGACCTTCCCAATACCAGTAGGACGCGCTAACCAACTGCGCCACGAGGGCCTGAGTTCATATCTACTTAAACGTCTTGATCTCTTCAAGTAACAGTTGAAATAATACATCTTTATCCGGCAGTTCGGAAATGAATGTGTGAATTTGAATTTTAATTATTTTTAAAATTCTGTTTTTCTCAGCGTAGAAATATCTAAATTGATTTTTCTGCTTCGCGCTGAGTAAATTAATTAGGAAATTTTATCACAAAAATTTGCCCACGATGAGATTTGAACTCACGACCTTCCCAATACCAGTAGGACGCGCTAACCAACTGCGCCACGAGGGCCTGAGTTCATATCTACTTAAACGTCTTGATCTCTTCAAGTAACAGTTGAAATAATACATCTTTATCCGGCAGTTCGGAAATGAATGTGTGAATTTGAATTTTAATTATTTTTAAAATTCTGTTTTTCTCAGCGTAGAAATATCTAAATTGATTTTTCTGCTTCGCGCTGAGTAAATTAATTAGGAAATTTTAACACAAAAATTTGCCCACGATGAGATTTGAACTCACGACCTTCCCAATACCAGTAGGACGCGCTAACCAACTGCGCCACGAGGGCCTGAGTTCATATCTACTTAAACGTCTTGATCTCTTCAAGTAACAGTTGAAATAATACATCTTTATCCGGCAGTTCGGAAATGAATGTGTGAATTTGAATTTTAATTATTTTTAAAATTCTGTTTTTCTCAGCGTAGAAATATCTAAATTGATTTTTCTGCTTCGCGCTGAGTAAATTAATTAGGAAATTTTATCACAAAAATTTGCCCACGATGAGATTTGAACTCACGACCTTCCCAATACCAGTAGGACGCGCTAACCAACTGCGCCACGAGGGCCTGAGTTCATATCTACTTAAACGTCTTGATCTCTTCAAGTAACAGTTGAAATAATACATCTTTATCCGGCAGTTCGGAAATGAATGTGTGAATTTGAATTTTAATTATTTTTAAAATTCTGTTTTTCTCAGCGTAGAAATATCTAAATTGATTTTTCTGCTTCGCGCTGAGTAAATTAATTAGGAAATTTTATCACAAAAATTTGCCCACGATGAGATTTGAACTCACGACCTTCCCAATACCAGTAGGACGCGCTAACCAACTGCGCCACGAGGGCCTGAGTTCATATCTACTTAAACGTCTTGATCTCTTCAAGTAACAGTTGAAATAATACATCTTTATCCGGCAGTTCGGAAATGAATGTGTGAATTTGAATTTTAATTATTTTTAAAATTCTGTTTTTCTCAGCGTAGAAATATCTAAATTGATTTTTCTGCTTCGCGCTGAGTAAATTAATTAGGAAATTTTATCACAAAATATTGGTATTGGGAAGGTCGTGAGTTCAAATCTCATCGTGGGCAAATTTTTGTGATAAAATTTCCTAATTAATTTACTCAGCGCGAAGCAGAAAAATCAATTTAGATATTTCTACGCTGAGAAAAACAGAATTTTAAAAATAATTAAAATTCAAATTCACACATTCATTTCCGAACTGCCGGATAAAGATGTATTATTTCAACTGTTACTTGAAGAGATCAAGACGTTTAAGTAGATATGAACTCAGGCCCTCGTGGCGCAGTTGGTTAGCGCGTCCTACTGGTATTGGGAAGGTCGTGAGTTCAAATCTCATCGTGGGCAAATTTTTGTGATAAAATTTCCTAATTAATTTACTCAGCGCGAAGCAGAAAAATCAATTTAGATATTTCTACGCTGAGAAAAACAGAATTTTAAAAATAATTAAAATTCAAATTCACACATTCATTTCCGAACTGCCGGATAAAGATGTATTATTTCAACTGTTACTTGAAGAGATCAAGACGTTTAAGTAGATATGAACTCAGGCCCTCGTGGCGCAGTTGGTTAGCGCGTCCTACTGGTATTGGGAAGGTCGTGAGTTCAAATCTCATCGTGGGCAAATTTTTGTGATAAAATTTCCTAATTAATTTACTCAGCGCGAAGCAGAAAAATCAATTTAGATATTTCTACGCTGAGAAAAACAGAATTTTAAAAATAATTAAAATTCAAATTCACACATTCATTTCCGAACTGCCGGATAAAGATGTATTATTTCAACTGTTACTTGAAGAGATCAAGACGTTTAAGTAGATATGAACTCAGGCCCTCGTGGCGCAGTTGGTTAGCGCGTCCTACTGGTATTGGGAAGGTCGTGAGTTCAAATCTCATCGTGGGCAAATTTTTGTGATAAAATTTCCTAATTAATTTACTCAGCGCGAAGCAGAAAAATCAATTTAGATATTTCTACGCTGAGAAAAACAGAATTTTAAAAATAATTAAAATTCAAATTCACACATTCATTTCCGAACTGCCGGATAAAGATGTATTATTTCAACTGTTACTTGAAGAGATCAAGACGTTTAAGTAGATATGAACTCAGGCCCTCGTGGCGCAGTTGGTTAGCGCGTCCTACTGGTATTGGGAAGGTCGTGAGTTCAAATCTCATCGTGGGCAAATTTTTGTGATAAAATTTCCTAATTAATTTACTCAGCGCGAAGCAGAAAAATCAATTTAGATATTTCTACGCTGAGAAAAACAGAATTTTAAAAATAATTAAAATTCAAATTCACACATTCATTTCCGAACTGCCGGATAAAGATGTATTATTTCAACTGTTACTTGAAGAGATCAAGACGTTTAAGTAGATATGAACTCAGGCCCTCGTGGCGCAGTTGGTTAGCGCGTCCTACTGGTATTGGGAAGGTCGTGAGTTCAAATCTCATCGTGGGCAAATTTTTGTGATAAAATTTCCTAATTAATTTACTCAGCGCGAAGCAGAAAAATCAATTTAGATATTTCTACGCTGAGAAAAACAGAATTTTAAAAATAATTAAAATTCAAATTCACACATTCATTTCCGAACTGCCGGATAAAGATGTATTATTTCAACTGTTACTTGAAGAGATCAAGACGTTTAAGTAGATATGAACTCAGGCCCTCGTGGCGCAGTTGGTTAGCGCGTCCTACTGGTATTGGGAAGGTCGTGAGTTCAAATCTCATCGTGGGCAAATTTTTGTGATAAAATTTCCTAATTAATTTACTCAGCGCGAAGCAGAAAAATCAATTTAGATATTTCTACGCTGAGAAAAACAGAATTTTAAAAATAATTAAAATTCAAATTCACACATTCATTTCCGAACTGCCGGATAAAGATGTATTATTTCAACTGTTACTTGAAGAGATCAAGACGTTTAAGTAGATATGAACTCAGGCCCTCGTGGCGCAGTTGGTTAGCGCGTCCTACTGGTATTGGGAAGGTCGTGAGTTCAAATCTCATCGTGGGCAAATTTTTGTGATAAAATTTCCTAATTAATTTACTCAGCGCGAAGCAGAAAAATCAATTTAGATATTTCTACGCTGAGAAAAACAGAATTTTAAAAATAATTAAAATTCAAATTCACACATTCATTTCCGAACTGCCGGATAAAGATGTATTATTTCAACTGTTACTTGAAGAGATCAAGACGTTTAAGTAGATATGAACTCAGGCCCTCGTGGCGCAGTTGGTTAGCGCGTCCTACTGGTATTGGGAAGGTCGTGAGTTCAAATCTCATCGTGGGCAAATTTTTGTGATAAAATTTCCTAATTAATTTACTCAGCGCGAAGCAGAAAAATCAATTTAGATATTTCTACGCTGAGAAAAACAGAATTTTAAAAATAATTAAAATTCAAATTCACACATTCATTTCCGAACTGCCGGATAAAGATGTATTATTTCAACTGTTACTTGAAGAGATCAAGACGTTTAAGTAGATATGAACTCAGGCCCTCGTGGCGCAGTTGGTTAGCGCGTCCTACTGGTATTGGGAAGGTCGTGAGTTCAAATCTCATCGTGGGCAAATTTTTGTGATAAAATTTCCTAATTAATTTACTCAGCGCGAAGCAGAAAAATCAATTTAGATATTTCTACGCTGAGAAAAACAGAATTTTAAAAATAATTAAAATTCAAATTCACACATTCATTTCCGAACTGCCGGATAAAGATGTATTATTTCAACTGTTACTTGAAGAGATCAAGACGTTTAAGTAGATATGAACTCAGGCCCTCGTGGCGCAGTTGGTTAGCGCGTCCTACTGGTATTGGGAAGGTCGTGAGTTCAAATCTCATCGTGGGCAAATTTTTGTGATAAAATTTCCTAATTAATTTACTCAGCGCGAAGCAGAAAAATCAATTTAGATATTTCTACGCTGAGAAAAACAGAATTTTAAAAATAATTAAAATTCAAATTCACACATTCATTTCCGAACTGCCGGATAAAGATGTATTATTTCAACTGTTACTTGAAGAGATCAAGACGTTTAAGTAGATATGAACTCAGGCCCTCGTGGCGCAGTTGGTTAGCGCGTCCTACTGGTATTGGGAAGGTCGTGAGTTCAAATCTCATCGTGGGCAAATTTTTGTGATAAAATTTCCTAATTAATTTACTCAGCGCGAAGCAGAAAAATCAATTTAGATATTTCTACGCTGAGAAAAACAGAATTTTAAAAATAATTAAAATTCAAATTCACACATTCATTTCCGAACTGCCGGATAAAGATGTATTATTTCAACTGTTACTTGAAGAGATCAAGACGTTTAAGTAGATATGAACTCAGGCCCTCGTGGCGCAGTTGGTTAGCGCGTCCTACTGGTATTGGGAAGGTCGTGAGTTCAAATCTCATCGTGGGCAAATTTTTGTGATAAAATTTCCTAATTAATTTACTCAGCGCGAAGCAGAAAAATCAATTTAGATATTTCTACGCTGAGAAAAACAGAATTTTAAAAATAATTAAAATTCAAATTCACACATTCATTTCCGAACTGCCGGATAAAGATGTATTATTTCAACTGTTACTTGAAGAGATCAAGACGTTTAAGTAGATATGAACTCAGGCCCTCGTGGCGCAGTTGGTTAGCGCGTCCTACTGGTATTGGGAAGGTCGTGAGTTCAAATCTCATCGTGGGCAAATTTTTGTGATAAAATTTCCTAATTAATTTACTCAGCGCGAAGCAGAAAAATCAATTTAGATATTTCTACGCTGAGAAAAACAGAATTTTAAAAATAATTAAAATTCAAATTCACACATTCATTTCCGAACTGCCGGATAAAGATGTATTATTTCAACTGTTACTTGAAGAGATCAAGACGTTTAAGTAGATATGAACTCAGGCCCTCGTGGCGCAGTTGGTTAGCGCGTCCTACTGGTATTGGGAAGGTCGTGAGTTCAAATCTCATCGTGGGCAAATTTTTGTGATAAAATTTCCTAATTAATTTACTCAGCGCGAAGCAGAAAAATCAATTTAGATATTTCTACGCTGAGAAAAACAGAATTTTAAAAATAATTAAAATTCAAATTCACACATTCATTTCCGAACTGCCGGATAAAGATGTATTATTTCAACTGTTACTTGAAGAGATCAAGACGTTTAAGTAGATATGAACTCAGGCCCTCGTGGCGCAGTTGGTTAGCGCGTCCTACTGGTATTGGGAAGGTCGTGAGTTCAAATCTCATCGTGGGCAAATTTTTGTGATAAAATTTCCTAATTAATTTACTCAGCGCGAAGCAGAAAAATCAATTTAGATATTTCTACGCTGAGAAAAACAGAATTTTAAAAATAATTAAAATTCAAATTCACACATTCATTTCCGAACTGCCGGATAAAGATGTATTATTTCAACTGTTACTTGAAGAGATCAAGACGTTTAAGTAGATATGAACTCAGGCCCTCGTGGCGCAGTTGGTTAGCGCGTCCTACTGGTATTGGGAAGGTCGTGAGTTCAAATCTCATCGTGGGCAAATTTTTGTGATAAAATTTCCTAATTAATTTACTCAGCGCGAAGCAGAAAAATCAATTTAGATATTTCTACGCTGAGAAAAACAGAATTTTAAAAATAATTAAAATTCAAATTCACACATTCATTTCCGAACTGCCGGATAAAGATGTATTATTTCAACTGTTACTTGAAGAGATCAAGACGTTTAAGTAGATATGAACTCAGGCCCTCGTGGCGCAGTTGGTTAGCGCGTCCTACTGGTATTGGGAAGGTCGTGAGTTCAAATCTCATCGTGGGCAAATTTTTGTGATAAAATTTCCTAATTAATTTACTCAGCGCGAAGCAGAAAAATCAATTTAGATATTTCTACGCTGAGAAAAACAGAATTTTAAAAATAATTAAAATTCAAATTCACACATTCATTTCCGAACTGCCGGATAAAGATGTATTATTTCAACTGTTACTTGAAGAGATCAAGACGTTTAAGTAGATATGAACTCAGGCCCTCGTGGCGCAGTTGGTTAGCGCGTCCTACTGGTATTGGGAAGGTCGTGAGTTCAAATCTCATCGTGGGCAAATTTTTGTGATAAAATTTCCTAATTAATTTACTCAGCGCGAAGCAGAAAAATCAATTTAGATATTTCTACGCTGAGAAAAACAGAATTTTAAAAATAATTAAAATTCAAATTCACACATTCATTTCCGAACTGCCGGATAAAGATGTATTATTTCAACTGTTACTTGAAGAGATCAAGACGTTTAAGTAGATATGAACTCAGGCCCTCGTGGCGCAGTTGGTTAGCGCGTCCTACTGGTATTGGGAAGGTCGTGAGTTCAAATCTCATCGTGGGCAAATTTTTGTGATAAAATTTCCTAATTAATTTACTCAGCGCGAAGCAGAAAAATCAATTTAGATATTTCTACGCTGAGAAAAACAGAATTTTAAAAATAATTAAAATTCAAATTCACACATTCATTTCCGAACTGCCGGATAAAGATGTATTATTTCAACTGTTACTTGAAGAGATCAAGACGTTTAAGTAGATATGAACTCAGGCCCTCGTGGCGCAGTTGGTTAGCGCGTCCTACTGGTATTGGGAAGGTCGTGAGTTCAAATCTCATCGTGGGCAAATTTTTGTGATAAAATTTCCTAATTAATTTACTCAGCGCGAAGCAGAAAAATCAATTTAGATATTTCTACGCTGAGAAAAACAGAATTTTAAAAATAATTAAAATTCAAATTCACACATTCATTTCCGAACTGCCGGATAAAGATGTATTATTTCAACTGTTACTTGAAGAGATCAAGACGTTTAAGTAGATATGAACTCAGGCCCTCGTGGCGCAGTTGGTTAGCGCGTCCTACTGGTATTGGGAAGGTCGTGAGTTCAAATCTCATCGTGGGCAAATTTTTGTGATAAAATTTCCTAATTAATTTACTCAGCGCGAAGCAGAAAAATCAATTTAGATATTTCTACGCTGAGAAAAACAGAATTTTAAAAATAATTAAAATTCAAATTCACACATTCATTTCCGAACTGCCGGATAAAGATGTAT